>CM056995.1:172155082-172755082 GCA_029891345.1 Dryococelus australis
TCTATCCACTGAGCCATTGTGGCCCCACTTGGAAATTAACTCAAAATTGAAGCGAGACATTTAAAGTAACCAAAAATTATATTCCGTTGCCTTCATATCTCTATGCAATATTCTCTATGCATTAATACAAAACTTTCATATAGAAAAAGTAATTAAAAATGAGTTTTTAGGGTAAAAGGTAATGATCGCAAAATCTGATCTTGCTGAAATTCGAACCTGACCTGTAGTTGACCCTGAGGATTCGCTCGGGAAAATTTGAAGAACTTCTGTTGAGTTTCAAGTGACTTAGAGGTATTACAGACGGACAAACAGACAGTCAGAGACTGTCTCATTATATAGAATGCGCAAAAAAATAAACTAGTAATACACGTCAAACAAAAATTATGTTACTTCTAAGTATAGGCCGTTCACGATAAAGTGAGCACTTTTGAAGCCCTAGTTACTTTTTTCTTTCAGCCAATTTATATACTTCCACCACTTGTTGACGTAAACCGTGCCCTGTGAGTAATAAACACAGTGTATACATTCACCATACCCAAAACCTAAAGTCCGAGGCCACAATGAAATGTTTTGTTAGTTATTATGTCTGATGAAACAGCTTTATAAAGTGCTCACTTTACCGTGAACGACCTATTATAACTTACGAGTTAGTTAAAATTAAAATGCCACAAAAATATTCAACAATATGTACGATTACAGTAAAAAATAGTAATGTTACACGAGTGATATTTAAATTTTTAATATGATCACCTTTTATTCACTTTAAACAGCTTATTTAAAACCAACTGTCGTATGCAGCCAAACAGGTAAAAACATGTTCTAATCAATATCTTTATTAATGCACCTAGTTATTTCTATTTTTTTCCATCACAACATGCAGCGATATAGAGATACAACCTTTGCAAGATCTTCAGTCGGAATTTCATTACGTATGACAAATAGCTTTGCATTAATGCGCTAAGACTGAAACTATCATATTAAGCAATTTTGTTTTGATGTCCACACAATATGTTTTAATACAAAGACAACCCTACATAGTCTGAATGTGGGCGCAGTATCTTTACTTAGTTGGAGTGTTAAACAATTCACCAGGGTTTTCAAAGACCATTTGCAGCAAGGCCAGCAGATAGGCAATCACAGAGACAGCAACTGCACCCAGTAGAGGCTCCTTCAGCGCGAACATGCCACCTGAAGTGAGCGAAAACTCCTCGCCGTAGATCTGAACCTGAAATAGTTTCAGTTGCTGGACCACGCCTTCAGCCACACGAGGCTGGAGGAGCAGTGTTTTGATTACATCCCTGGTCTCCTTCACTTCATAACTGGTTGCTTTGCATGACCAAACGATGGCCAGGGCTTGGATCAAGTACATGCTTGTCCACATTAAGAGAGCAATCAGTATCGGGATTGAATTTAGTTTCTCGAAATAAGGCGGATGCATGAAGATTACAATATTGTATACTATGTGATCTATGGATGCGAATACACACAAAACAAAGAACAAAATTGGTAGTCCAAAAATATCATTGAGGAGGGGAACCATTTTGCACACTTTCTTGTAAATTTCCCTCAGCTGAAATATATTTTCCTCTGTTTTACTTCTTTCGGGAAAATTTAACTTTGGGCTGTCGTGTAGATCCACTGCAGACTCAGGTAGAAGTTGTGAGACGTGTATGTTAATGCACGACTCTGAACTGCACTCTGTTGTCGTGGCTGACATGTTCGTGGTCGTTTGATCGTGAATCGCGCTTTCCTCATGCAGGAAATCTAGATGGCGAAATTTCACGTTTATTAATCTGAGCCGTTGTCGAATTTGAGCGACGCAGTACACGCAGTGAGTGGTCATCGTGACTATTATGAACTGCACCAGATTGAAGGTCAAGTTCAAGGAGAGCGAAGATAAATGGGAATGTAGGGAGAAGTTCCACACACTCAGGCACATAGCGACAAGCATGTAAATAAGCACAGGCGTGACAACAAGTGTGAAGCGCCTCGAACTCTTCTTGTAGAGCTCGCTGGTGTTGTCCAGCAACTTGGCGTCGACTTCTACACACAAGCGCAGAATCTCCTGCAAGGACCAGCTATTTGTGCGGCTCGTGATCAGTGTCACCAACCCCGTGATCATGCCAACATTTACAAAAATTACCGTAAGTTTGATAAGCATGTCACATTGGCCTGGCCCAGGTAGAGGGCCCCTCATGTCAGGTATCCACACACCTGCGACTACAGCTGTGACCAGGATGTTGCAGACTGTGGCGGGAACAGACTTCTTGAACTGCACACGCGGACCTGTCCAAGTTCTGTCGACGACAACTCTAAAAGTCTCGAGGCAGAATATCTTACGCAGAATACGTAACATCTTAGGAGACGGGAGATTATCTTCCACCCGTGCACCATCCATTTCTTCCTGAAACAGAAAACAGTTCAATGATCACTGTGATGCACATAAGAACTTCTTTCACGTACAAAACATGTTCTATTTCTACGATTTATGCTGTCTGTTACTGAAAAAACTGTTTTATTTTCACTGTTATAAATGTCATATTTTCAAATAAATAACGTAAAAGAATTTTTTCTAATGCTTTTTCTGCCTGAACTTATTTTAAAGATTTAATATGTTGATTTTAAATCTTGTATGGAATAAGAATTGAATTTAAACACTGGCTGGATATTAATAAAATGAGACATCAATATATTTAACATTTAGTTATACATCTTTTGCAAAATAATATAAGAACGTCGTAGAAAATGAAGCAGAAATTTAATGATTTTACATCTAGTATCGTTAATACGAGCATGATATTCTTTGTACTGGTGTCACAATTGATGTAAGAGTATAAAAATACGACTCAAAAAATTAATATAAGCACTTTTTATGAAGCCCTTCTAACTTTCTCATTCCAGTATATTCGTCCGCCGCACGCAAACAAAGCTTAACCGTGTCTAGGAATTGACACCAAATGGACAGTGCATTGTATTTGTGTGCACTTGGTGTAGTAATATTATGCATAAGAACTATTTCTTACTACGAATTATTAGCACACCTATTTTCTTATAATTAGAATTTCCAACCTCTTTTTATATTAATTATAAATGTAAAATATTGTAATAAAATAGTATAATAGAAGTAAAGATCAAATTATTAAAAAATAAGGCAGTCTTTTATAACTGAATGTATAATACGCTTTTAATACATGTATAATACGCTTGTAATACATGTATAATACGCTTGTAATACATGACGTATTGCGGAAACAACTACGCACGTCATACACGAGGTAATTTTTCAAATGTTTAGTTTTAAAAAAAGTGTGAATCAACCGCGAACTTTATAATGAAAAATAATGGTTCGACTTGTCTCTTAGAATACAAAGGAGAGGTAGTCGAATGCAATCAATGCACATTTCGAACATTATTAAAAATATATATCGAGGATTTTTTCCTTACATCTTGGAATTAGAAGTTATCTCTCATTATCTTCTGTTTAAGAGTTCGAATCAAAATGTTTAGCACGACAGAGCACAGATAATATTTCCCAAAAGTCCTTACTTTGACGCAGTTTCACTGCCTTCATTAATATCGAACAAATAACAGTTGGCAAGAAAGAAGTGACAGCCCGTTCGCGGTTTCTTAAAACTTTATGGAACGAAAATTTGAAAAATCACAATCTGTATGACGTACTTGGTTAATTCGCGCTGGGGTGGTTCCCGGATTTTCGCAAGTGGAAATCGTGCCTGGCGATGCCGCAGGTCTGCGGGTTTTCTCGGGGATCTTCAGTTTACCCCGCCCTTTCATTCCGGCGCTGCTCCATACTCACCTCGCTTCGCCCTCGTCGGCTCTCAACGCCTCGATGTTAAGAGCCGGCCAAATCTCTTCACTCACTTGTAAACCTTGAGCACACAAATCACCTACAGATATATGTGTCGCCCTTAAAAACTAATTGCCAATTTAAATGTTTTGCTGAACATAAAATAACTTAAGTGTTTTTTTCTCGTATCTCTTTTTCTATATTACCGAAATAGAAGTTAGTTTACGAAGGTAATTCATCCATGTGTGTTGTTGTTTTGTTGTAGGCGCTGCAATGTCACCCTGGCTCTCTTCTGCCATGGCGACTGCTATGGAAGAGTAGTGCTTATAATCCCAACTGCTTCACAGTTCCCCTGTACTTATCGTCACTGAAAAACACAGAATACTAAACTAACTACTGTAATTTTTACCTTTATTAATTTTCGTTCTATGGCATTAGTTATTCTCAAAATTAAAGAAGAAAACAAAACTACAGATTCAAAATCTTTCTCATATCATTAACTATAACAAACATAATGTTTTAAACTTAAATTGAAGATTCTTAAGTACTTTATTGATTAGAGAAAAACTACTTTTGCCGGTAGTCAATCTATAACTTCAAATGCCATAATATAAGAAGTCTTCTACGAGACTAGCAATTTTAATAACATATATTTCCTCATTGATGTCAGCTTTCTTGAAAATAGTAAAATTTTGTAATTACACATTATGAAACCTATCTTTACGTATGTGCAAAAACAGGTAAAAATTAAGCACCGTAAATTATAATATATAATTTAATTGTACACTGCTGGACACGGAAATGACTATACACAATTTCCGTAGGTGGAATTTTATTAAAGCTCGATAAATTTATAGATGATAGTACACGTGAGTAGCAATTATTCTTTCACACGTAGAGGGCGCGTTGTTTAAGGATGCACCCTATACCTAGCGCTTGAATTGTGTTGCAGTGTGCTTGAAATCCGAGTTTATTTGCGAAACCACTTTACGTGTCTCCGTTAAACCAATTTAGAAAAAGAAAACACACTTTAGACGAGGTACGTATAATACTACCAATTAACAATCCACATTATAAATGTTATTTCCGAGCCCTCCAACATAGCTAAGGCCGTGTGGCAACTAGGAAATGTGCTCACACTCGCTCTGGTACACTCTAGCTCACTCTAGCACACTCTGGCTCACTCTAGCGAATTGAGATTTGTGCCCTCTGTAAGCATTCGGCATTAGTTCCCTGGCAGAAAGATAATAAATAGTAAAAAATAAAATATTGCTGTTCTTTCACTTTCCTGGAATAAATGTACAGTGTTTTATAAAGTAGTAACGTTTTTAACTTGTTACATTTTTGCATGGTTGAAAACATAATTGTTACGTGTAAATCACAGTTTTTAATAATATGCACACAATTTTTAACAAACATCATAATTTTTCATGTTCCATATCAAACTGAATATTGTTGTTATTACACATTTCACAATCGCAATGATTAAGTTAAGCCAATAAAATATTTCTAACCCTGATTTAAAAAAAGGAAATATATGCATGGATATTTGAGGCTAGATTGAAAACAACATGGCTGCCCGAGAGGGTGAGAGAGTGAGCACCGAGTGTACATCGTCGTTCACACTCCCTCTCGCGCTCTCTCCTCCGCAGTTGGGACAGCAAAGAGGACTCTCTGTGACGTCAAGAGTGAGCGAGAGAGTACTCTCTCGGCCTAAAACTGCCTTTTTCACAGTGTTTTGTCTTCTAACGTACTGGTCGGAAACACGCGAAATTATTATAGGGACCTGCACTGCAGACTTCCCACCAATAATATGATAGGTTCGCTGCTTCAAGTGGCATAGATATAGTAGACGCAGCTCTACGGGAACAATGCACGCCAGTTGAGCGCCTTGCACGTAGGAGTGACGTGCGGCGCTAGGTCAGTGTGGTCCTTATGGCCCCCGCGTTTCCCTGCCTCAAGCGCGCTATACAGCTGCAAGTATGTGACGCCCTTCACCACCGCAAAGCACGCGTTCATCATAGGATGGAGCCTCCTCTCTTGGGTGCGACGATGCGAGGCATTCCACCATACAGGTGGCGGATAGTGTTCTCAGGCACATACCGCCTCACGTGGATAGTGACCGGTTGCACCTTCGTGGTTCGAAACTCGAACAGAGATCGGATCTAAGATCGACACAGAAAACTGTTGCACCGTTCGAGTGCAGAGCTGGGCTGGAGATAGAGATGAAGTTCATTTCGAACCACCGAAATTGGTGGTTCCAAATCTCGATCCGAGATCAGCAGCCATCGCCGACATATATATTTTGAAAATACGTCAACAGAGAGAACTGCGTTCTATTGTTTTCTTGGGAAATTAAAACAACATCATACGCACTTGAATATTATTCAGTAAAATTCGTACAGCAATAATTCACTTAAAACAGATAAATTATCTAGCGAAAAATACACCAATTTCCATGACGTTATACATTACGAACAAATAGCAAAATTTGTCTTATACGTAATATCAATCTCTCACTTTGGAACCAAGATCGGTGAATTGGAAATCCAGAATTATGAAATTTGTTGGTGGAACACTTTTACAATGGAACCAATATCAAACTGGATCCTGGTTCGGAACTATGATCATTCGGTCTCTGATCGGGGAAGATGTTGATGCAACCGGGCATAAGCCAGTGTTTGTGTAGGTGGTTGACGGTGCAGTAAACCTCGTCCTAGTTCAGATCTGGCGATCTGGCAGGCCAAGAAATGGTATCCACATCTTGTAGAGCGTATTGGGAGATTACAGCTGTGTGGGAACGAGTACTTTATTGCTGCCTGACAGCAGTGGGTACCATGACTTTTAGTGGCAGAACATAGCGACCTGAGAACCTCACTGACACATCGCTGTTACGTGACTTCAACAACCACGAGGCGTGACCGAGAGTAATAACTGATGACAAACTGTAACGCCCGGTGCCAGGTAACTACGGCGTTCACGAGTCAGTGCAGGATTGTTGTGCTGCACACTAAGGCGTTAGACTCTGCTGCGACTGTCATCTGCAGTAAGAGTGAAGTGGGACTCCTCGAGGAACACAGTGCGTACAAAGTTGACGTTCCTGACGCCATCACCAGCGTGACGCACGATGTTGAGGCGTCAAAGGCAAACTGCTGAGTGGACGTCTTGCATGTAGGACAACCACTGCAGTATCTCCCTGGATGCGGTGCCACATTCAGATACTGCACGTCAGTGGATATCTGCAGTGCGTCTGACAGGATCAGTACCTACAATACGAGGCGTGCGACCTTACAGTATAAATGCCTCTATAGGCTGTTCACGGTCAAATGAGCAATTTTGAAAGCCCTGCATAAAATCTACTTGTATGATGCACGTTGTGTATTCTTCCACCTTATGTAAAATTAACGTTGCCACGGGTCTCATGATTTTATTAATGCGTCGGTCAAGGTAAACGGTGAAATTATTACGAAGGTAAATATTTTACAAATATGCTAATTTTTACACTTTGATTAGTAAAAAACCAAAATAAAGCTAACGAAATAATTTAATTCATCAGAAGTTGTTACCTAACACTTTTTATTTGACGTTAAGAATGGAACTACTTTCTTCCGCCGTTACCAACTTTACTGGGTGCGTGTCACTCAGTGCGCCCGTTAAAAAATATGCTGGTAGGGGCAGTGCCTTTTTGCAAATGTTGATTTCAAAAGTGCTCACTTTATCGTGAACAGCTTTTATACATCAAGTGAAAATAGCGACTGAACTGCCAGTATGGATAGCTACACAACGAGCCGACCATCTGGCTTAGTGCAGTCCGACCTTTCGGCCGCTATCGAATGGTTCTGGGTGGCGGTACACGACGCCGTGGCATAGGAAAATGTCACTGCCCTAACTACAAATATCTTAACGCGCATTGTGACTTGTATGCGCCCAGTAAAGTTGGTGTAGGTGGTTGACAAGGCCAAGGGGGGGGGGGGGGGTTGATGCATTTTGTTAACCTTATTAAAATAATTGTTAAGTCAACATCTGTGGAATCTGAGATGATTTCTTTTGATTTCTTTTTTTAATGCACTTAAGTGCAATAATTAGCAGATGTGGGAAATATTTACTACTTCTAATAAACCCACAGTTTCACTTGATCGATGCATGAATAGCGTGATCATCCCCGTGGCAATGATTGTTTTACATATGGTGAAATAATACACAATCTCGTACAAGAACATCTTTGAAAACCACTCAGAGTATTTTATCGTGAACATCTTACACTGATATACCTATTAACAAGCAAACTTTTTATTTTCCAGTCTGCTCTACGGTTCTTTGAAGTACTGGGTACTTGCCGTAAACTCTCCCTATATCACGTGTTGCAGTGAGATATGTGTGCCGTTACCTTGAAAATTTCTGTTGCACAATTGCTGCTGTATGCGATATTTATATGATTAAAAATTGATGACACCTTATGGGTGTAGCGATTTACATATCCAACAGTGTAAATAATCAATACTCCTTAATTCGTGATAAAAAAAAAAAAAGGGAAAAAACAAATTTTTTGACCTAGAAAATATTGATAGAACAACATATTTATTTCTCTTTTATGGATTTTCAATGTTCTCAATGTTAAAATAGGTAGTAGGTTATGCAATATCACACAGTATTAGGTATCTCTCCACTGTGAATCTGAAGGTAAGACGATCTCTATATCATCCCGTAGATGTGGCTGCCAATAAATTTGTTTGATGTGGTAACCTGCGTCAGGGCAAATTTATGTTCCATATATTTACACAAATGGGCATGTGATGACGCAGGCTAAGAAAGGAGCATTATCTTATGCAGTGGCGTGTGATGAACCGTTGCAAGGTAAGCTGGCGTTAGATCTGTGCTGTACCCTGGTGCTTGCTAGTTTACACTTCCACCACTAGAACGTAGCTCAACAGTTGACGCCACAGGATGTGTGTAATTGTTCCCTTGCTGTTCGCTTGTGAGTGGTCGGAATAAATTTAGTTTCCCTACGCTGCAAGGTGTTTACTGGCTCCTGCTGCGTGCACCGAGAATGTACAGTAGTGAGCAAGCAACAGCTTACCTTGCAACATTTCACCACAAGCCACTGCTCTCATTAAATAATTCTTCAACCGTCCAAGCAATATGGAGAAAGGTATTACACATATGTAATAATGCACCTGGCAGAATTCAAGGAAGTGTAGCTAGCACCTCTGGCTTTTGAACATCCCCGAAGTAATACTGTCAGTACAGTTTTTCCCCTAATAGTGGCAGAAGTAATCACATATATTGTCCAATGAGAGTTTAAATATCTGAAGGCACTGTGCAAGTCTGACGAAGCCAAATGCATGCTTAAAAGTCTAGTTCACTATATGTTTTTCACGGAAAATAGAGCACTTTTGAAATCAACCTTTGAAAAAGTCACAGCCTCTGACTTCACATATTTTAAAAGCGAAACCCAGTGTCGCGCGCCGAATGAAGTTAGCATAGATAGAGGGAAAATAGTTCCATGTTTTAATGTAGAATTTAAAGTGTTAGGTAATTTGTGAATACTGAAGTTATTTATTTTGCCATGTGTTATTTTTGTAATGCATATAAGTGTAAAAGTCAGCAAATCTGTAAATATTATGATTTCTAAAATTTCGTTATTTCACATGACCGACGAGTTGATAAATGTATTAGGCACATGGCGATATTAATTCAACATACGGTGGAACAATACGCCGTGTGCACACAAGTAGTTCTTACGCAGGGCTTTCAAAAGTGCTCCGTTTACCGTGAACAGCCTATAGCAAGTCTCCAAGCAAGTATGCGACTATTTGTTAAACCACATTATAATAGGGGCAAATGATTGGTGAAGTTTTAAAGGGCTGTGACGTGGTATATGGGGGATATGACGACGTGTAATAGGTGTATGATTGGCTGCAACGGACAAGTGAGATTACCTGCAGAGTGAGCGAAGACATATGGGCGGCTCTTAAGGTTGAAGTAAAGCAACTGCCTTTGGAATACTGCACCCGATTATAAAATGTGAAGAATTCATTTAAAAAAAAGTAGTACAGAACCACGAAAATTGTCAGAAAAGTGTAATTTATGCTGTATATGAAACATGAATGTGTATGTGTGTGTATATATATATATAGTAACATTATAAAATATTTTACTAAAATATCCTTTTTAAATGTAAAGAAATTTATTGACTCAAAGAGTCTGTACTTTTAAAAAAATTTAAGCATATTTCCATTCTATATGTTTCAGGAAGCAGAATTTGCAAGAAAATCTTCGTCATGGAATACCGTCATAATGTTTGGTATGTTTGTATGTAAGAAAATTGTAATAATAATGTAGGAAATAATTTTTGTATTTGATTTTATGTGCGTCCATTTGTCACAAACATTTGTTGCTAGAAATGATGTAAACAAAGTTAATTATAAAATTTATATGATACATTATTACTATGACTTCATTACATATGATCGCAGTGAATATTATGACGATCTTTCTTCAAGAAGATTTTCTTGTAAATTCTGGTTTCCAAAGCATTCAAAACGAAAATGCGCATGAATTTTTTTAAAAATGCAGACTATCGATTGATTAATTATTTCATTTAAAAAGTATATATTTGTGTAATATTTAATAATGTTTTAAAATATATGCATTATTCTTTCATATACAACATAAATCGCACTTTTCTGACAATTTTTTTGGTGCCTGCACTATTTTGTATGAGTTCTTCACATTGTACAGTCAGGTGCAGTGCTCCATATGCAGTTGCTTTACTTCAACCTTAACATCGAGGGCCGATGAGGGCGAGGCGGGGTGAATATGGAGCAGCATCAGAATGCAACGGCGGTGAAAGCGGGAGATCCCCGAGAAAACTCGCCGACCAGAGGCACTGTGCGGCATGATTCCCACATGCGAAAATCCGGGGGCGACCCCGCCGGGAAACGAAGCTAATTCGCCTTGGTATGAAGTGAGTAGTCTAACCACTACACCACCTCGGCCCCTATGTAACTTGGGAATGTGTTAAGAAGGCGTGTGGTAAAGGCAGTTATATCCCGCCTGAAGCTCGGGTAGGGCGCTTCTTTTGTCACAGGCTGTTAGCCACTGTGTCATCGTACGACTTGTCTTGGCAAACCCGCGAGTGTCATGGAAAGCAAATAGTAGGATCACTTTACGTTACACGTAACACGCGTCACGCTGTAATTTCACGTGTACGTAAAGTGCGGTCGTTTTGAGGTTCATAGTATGAATAATCACTTTAGCACGAAAACTTCGTATTGCATTTCAGATTGGAATCTCTCGAAATGAAACCACCACAAAGTTAATTACTTTATAGGAATATTATTCCATTTGTACGCATTTAATTTGATGCCACTTTAATGGAATAAAAAAATATTACTCTTTATACTTATTGAATAATATAAAGTCAAATACAAATGTCTCTGTTTTGATGCAGCAATTATAACAAATATTAACTAAGTTGAACAAGTAAAAAAACTTACAACAAAAACTTATGATGTGGGCTACTGCTTGACGTATATGTAGTCACCATATAACTAGAGACCTGAAAAATTCGCATATTCATTTCAGGACAAGCTAGAATGCAACTTCTGTTACGTTTGTATAGCTCCTGTTATTGGCCAACGACGTATCTGAGAAGTCTGGGAAGACTATGCGCCAATAAAGAACAAGCAACAAAATGCTGATCCAATCATGGCGTTCCAATATACTAGTAATATATTTAACATTTTTTTAAACACTGCATGAACAGTCATATGTAGAGACCTGTAAAATTCGAGGGTTCAATGACCGTTGGGATAGACTTGACAGTCTTGTAGAACGAAGCAATTGCTTACTATTAGTTGGCTACTCGCTAGTACATTGGAACGCCATGATTGGATCATTAATTTTAACGACTTAGTACTTGTTTTTATGGCTGCAGGAAAAACAGCTAAATTTTGGTTTTGATATCAACTATACAAAAACGATATAGTGTAAATTTTTGCGTTAGCGGAAAATGGCATTTAATGAAATACGTACATGTTGAATAATGCTTGGTACAAATATTAAAAATTAATTTTTCGTAACTAACACCCTTAACGCTCATACGCTTGTAGGCCTCGGACACACATACATACATACACACATAGATACACACATACATACATACAGCACCCTGAACGGACTATGGAAATGTCACGCAGTGTACAAATACCCGAAAAATAAAATTAAGCTCAGAATTAGACCAATCTAATTGGATTTGACGGGGTTAGATTTCTTGACGAAATGTTTACACTAGTAATGTATCATTAACAAGAGTAGAGTTAATACAGTCATTGATTCTAAATGAAAGGGTTGAAAACGTTTCTACGAAAAATCATTTCATGTAAACCACAATATTAGTAAATAAGCCAAAAATATTGTCTTATGATAATTATCAATAATATTTTGTGCAACTCTTTGAATTTTAAAATGTAGGCTACATACTATGAAGAAAAAAATTCTTTTCGCAACAGAAGTTTCGAATAGAAGCTTCAAAGAAGATGGTTTTTTGGTCAAATGGAAACATTTTTGGTCCAATTTTCGTTAAAATGGCTCTATATATAATAAAATTTAGATAACTTTTAAAACAACATCATTGCATTTATACCAATTTTGTGGCACCTTTACGGTTATTCGAAAAACATACAACTAATTTTTATTCGAAAAATATAGAACATGCATTTTATCAACTATCTCTGTACGCGAGAGTTTTGTTAACTCAAGTATTCAGTCAATAAAACAAACCCCACTGAAATATATTAAGTCCTTCAAATTATGTTCTTGATCCTATATATATTATCGACTTCCAAACATAGCGTGACGTGAACATACCCTTAGAGTTGTTTCGCGCCCCCGGGTGTTTAACGCCACGAATATATTCAACAGTAAAGCACAATTTAAGATAGATGTTGTTTTTCTCTTTAGGCCAATGGTGCACGAAAGGGGTATATTTACCCGATTTTCGTTATAATTTGTTTTTCAGAGGATTTGTCAACATTTTTCGCACGACAAGATGTAAATATTAATTTTTAATAATCTCTTGCATTGTTAAATATTCATTACATTTATTATTCTGTGAGCACTGATGAAAGATGAGAAATAAGATATTCTTTCTTATCTTCCATCAGTGCTCCGATAGTAGTAATGGTAGTTAATATCTATCAATCTAAGAAGGTGTTCGAAATTATTATTTATGTCTTGTCGTGCCAAGAATTTTGAAAAATTTTCTGGAAAACAACTTTCGTTCAAAATGAAGATAAATACACAGCTTTCGTACTCCATTCCCCTTAAAGAATCACCGTGGCCAGCACTACAGGCGAGGTAGATACTGGGACGTCACATGACCAACACTGTTCTCCCATCGCTTTGCAGACAAGAAATACTCCAGACTTGCCGGTCCGTACACACACAACCACTGCCGTACTCTCAACAAACATCATCTAGCAACATCAAACAAACATGATAAATAACATCGCAAAACAATCACCATTTGCTCAACCACATTTGTTTGCACGAATTCGGTTGCTTTAATGTCATCAAAATATTTGTTTATAGAACTGTTTACATATATATATAGTCTCCTCCGGTATAAAACATATATATATATATGAGTCTTATTAATGAATCTTTCATTTCTTTATTTTTTTCGTATTTTACAACACTGTTGTTTTTTTTTAATTTTTTTTTTATTACGAAGCTTTAGATGTTTTGCTGGCCATAAGAATATTCTGCGCAATGAAATATCCTTCCCTGATATAATTTGGTTCTGTAGAGGCGATTTTCACTTAGAAAGCCACATAAGAAGGAACTGGTTATAGCCTACTTAATTAGTGTGTTATTGATTTTTAAACGTTTTGTCCGTCATTAAATTTTGACTGCGGCCGGAACGACGGTATATGAAGTGCAAGATTTTGATTGTCTCCGGTTTAAAACGTCTTGCACTTCATATACTGTCGTTCTGGCCGCAGTCAAAATTTAATGACGAACGAAACGTTTAAAAATCAATAACACACTAATTAAGTAGGCTATAACCAGTTCCTTCTTATGTGGCTTTCTAAGTGAAAATCGCCTCTACAGAACCAAATTATATTGGGAAGGATATTTCATTGCGCAGAATATTCTTATGGCCCACAAAACTTCTAAAGATTCGTTTAAAAAAAAAAAAAAATTAAAAAAAATCGGTGTTGTAAAATACGAAAAAAATAAAAAAATGAAAGATTCATTAATAAGTAGCCGGTGTGAGTTATTAAACTATGTTAAACTGTACTGAATTTTTTCCCTTCAAATTATGACAAAATATTTGCTGTTATTAACTTTATTGCCCTAGTTCATCAACTGTTTCTCGTATACATTTTCTGTCAAACTTATGCAAGACAAAAATTTGACAGTTTTACCGGGGAAGTTTATGAAGGACATGGAGCACCTGTGGGGTTTGGCAACCATAAACGCGCTAGCGTGGAGTATTTTATGAGACACTGCACAACTATACTGCGCAGCCTGCCCCAATCCACAGAACGAGAACCCGGGAAACGACAACCTGAATCGTCGACGAAAACACGTCGTAGATTTCTCTCACTTAACAAGGTACCTTAAGTCTCTAACTGCCTGTCATACAAAAATAACTGTAAGCTTTGTCCAGCGACACCCGCATTATAACGCTGCATTGTATACGTTTATAAACGTAGCCGCAACGGCATTTTGACGTTGCGATATTAAATAACTTTAAATTTGTAGAAAAATAAGTACAATAAACTCACCTATAAGGATACCGTGGGCTTCACATAGGATGTTGATACATATTCTCTTGTGAATCAGAGCGCTGCACAGGGCAGTGTCAGTTTGCGTCATCGATCCGCGTTGTCCGAGGACAAGACTGCGCTGCCGTCTGGTGGCAGGTATTGGAACTAACGACGACTGCACGGTTCTACCCCACCTCTCTTAAGTCTCGGCTACAATCAACTTTACGCAAAACGTTAAACGTTAAACGTTACCATAATAAAATGGCATTTCTACAATCGACGTTAACATGAATAAAAATAAAAGAACGTAGGTGTACATAAAAAAATATTGTTGTTTTGTTGTTTGAGTTTATAATTTAAGAAAATCTTTTTGTAAAAAAAAAAAAGATTCCGCAGACCTAATTGTGACACTTAATTATTTCTAAATGCGCTTTGAGTTATTTTTATATTGACATTATATAACATTAACAGAATAAAAACTTGTATTTGTGCCGTCTGTTGCCGATCGTCTGAACCATTTGTTTTCACTTTTTTGTGACGTCTTGGAATCTGATTGGCTGGCGTTAAACGTTAAACACAAAGACTTGAATGTTGGCCAACATTAAAAGGGTTGCATTTGGCGTTTAGCGTTGCGGCAACGGTTTACGTCGATTGTAGCCAGTGCCATTACGCTCCATAGATTCATTAGTTATTGTAACGTCAACGCTATTGTAGCCATGCCTTTAATGTGGCGTACGTTGCTTTGCCAAGCCCCTCATTGATCGGCAAACTTCAAATTACCTTCAATTTTTATGGAATTCAGTTCATTGAATGCTACAGATTTGACGCCATAATAACTTCACAATCGCGTCCATTTTCTCTTTCAATTTATTAAAAAAACTCGTTTTTTTTTAAATATTTTTTCTTGAACCCAACATTTTGATCTTCCTTCGAAGCTTTTTTTGACCATATTAATGGAAGTAATCTTATAACTATAAAGTTGTGTGCACACATAAAAATTATAACAAAATAAGGACGCAAATTAAAAAAAAAAGTACAATAACGTGAAGAGAATTTGTCGTGTTTATACCAGTTCGTGTCGCGCATGAGTCGAGAAAATTTCTAGAAATCTACTTTTAGTAATTTTTTAATCGGTTTAATTAAAAATGTTTGATACACTTTAACGATATCGTTGATAATAGCCGCTGAAATCTCTCAACTCGACGATGTCACAATTGACAGTTTTTTCATGTTTGTTATTATAATGTTTAAACTAATTAAATAGGGCCTGTTATATATCTTAAGTTAGAAGTAGTGTGGCTTCAAATATTTGCCTTTTAATGTGTGCAAATTTTTATATATAGTGTCATATATAATACAATGTCACTGTTTTCAGTTTTCAACTGTGTGACTACACCTTTTGTTTCATTTATGTTGTGGTGTTTGATATTCTTAAGTATTTGTGTGGGTACCACAAGTATAGGTTAGATGAACTGTCATTAGGATATGTGTTAAAGTGTAGACACACACGTGGAAAATAATCATTTTACTTTTCTGCAACGCTCGGCTTACCACAGACAATTGAGGAACTCCAGAACACAAAATATGGATGAATAGGACACTCACGCATATATCCACAGCACAGTATGGAATAAAACGTGTAATAACATTAAAAATATTTTGTTAGTGAAATGAGAATAAATAAAACCTAACCAAAAATGTTGTTATAAAAACCAGAAAATGTAAATTAAACATTGAAATATTTATTTACTTTCAAAAGGGTGTGTAGTTAAAAATTTCTTTAACCAAAAATTAAAAATATGCAAAATTACTAAAAATTAAATACCACCATTTAAGGAAAAATTAAAAATTAGGGATTGAAATCAAATACTGCTTTTGTGCTGCTTTAAAATAAATAACGGCTTAAAATCAAAACAAAAAATAAAATAGTTATCTACCGGAAGTAGCTATCCTCAATTCCTATAACTTCAGAAATACTAATTCAGCTCCAAAAATATTACAGTTGCCTTTAAGTCATCACAATCCACCCTTAACTTGAAAATGTTAATCTGTCTAAATACTTTAGAAAATTCTACCTCACTTTCAACATAACTTTAAAATTCTGTCCAAGAAAAGTCACACTGTATTCTGAAAAATCAATAGTAATATGCTTTTGCTTCGGTGTACTAACACAGCATGTAGAACTGGACCACTGGTTTAATACTCAGTATAGATCTTAATATTTGCAAAGTTACAAAATAAACACTCTTCAGATATACTGAAAATTCGAAGAATTCAAATATTAGTGTCGATAATCGTAGATGTAATTCTCCAGACTTACGAAATGCATAGCATCACCTGGGTCTCGCTGTGGCGTTACCCTCACAGACATGGCGCCTGGCGCCTAGCAGATCGGCGTCATTTGCGTCTCTGCAAAACTCACTCCAGATCTAACTTAACACCTGCCATCAACCCTTTTCTTAAACTGGTTGATGCAGCAACCTATACTTAACTTATGCGACCTATCCCTAACTCTGCATTTAGGTTGCTACTGGAAATTCCCCTGATAGAAATCCCAGCAATAAATCAAACTATCTGTCCATCTTTAAGATCCCTCCCAGAAGTGTCGTCTTCCGGCATCTCCCTTTCCAACTAACCAATTACGACCTACTTCCAATAATACCTCACATCATAAAAATATCATCAAACTTCGAATAATTTACAAGTCACACAAGAAAATAACTATCCGAGCTTTAAAAATCATTAAATAATTTCTGAGGACAACAATTAATATGTCAAAATGATATTACCATACTAAAATAATAATATGTCAAATTTTAGAATAAGGTGTGAAGTTATCATAGAATACTGAAAATTACCAGGATTGGTGGTTGACAAAAAATAAAATTACTGTATTTTAATGAGTTTCAAATACATATACGCAAAGTGTGAAAATTGATATTCAGTTCAAAATAATATGTGAAATAAATTAATATTACAATTCCAAATACCTACTTTTGTAGATGATTATCATGTTTTAAACATAACCTCTGTATACCGGTACATTTTCTGTCGAACCATGAAAATATTATTAATCTTGAGACAACGAATTTAGCACTGTAACATCTTGTTTCAAATTAAAGAAGTAAACATTGAAACTGTTCACTTCAACAAATATGCTAATTTAAACAGTTGCTCCAGTTAGCTCCTTATTTCTACCATCAGCTGTCCCACAGTTAATATTAAATAGTCTTATAAGATTAGTTTTTCTTTTGATAAAATAATTAAATTAAATAAATATTAACGGTTTATAAATTAAATGCTCCTGTGATGAATATTAAAAAATAAAAAAATCCAAATTTCAAATTACAACAAAATACAGTGTCAATGTTATGATGAAAAATTCTACATCAACCAATTCTAGCTTTCATCCATAAATTACTAGTAGTGGAGAGAACAACATTATTATAAGGATTACTTCAATAAAATTAGCTCAACTTCGTCGCTTATCCAGTTTTAGTGATAATAAGGTTGCATAGGACTTGTCTGACGCTGCAACTTCAGGAATGGCAAACTATTTGTAGATTCTCTCTCTCTCTCTCTCTCTCTCTCTCTCTCTCTCTCTCTCTCTCTCTCTCTCCGGCCTGATGGAACCTCGCGAAGCACGTCGCCTCTGCTCTCGGGTGTGCGTGCGTCGAGCTTCGTCGTCGAGCATCGTCCCGGTTGTACAGCAGCTCACCAGTTGACTCTGGAATTCTCGATGCGATGGGACTTCCTGCCGTCAGGAATCTCTTCTTTATAATCTTGAATATCGTTAGATATTATGCAACATCTTCTTTCAAACGTATCTACAAGCTAAATCATCTTGCAAATATCACATATTTATAATCAACTTCCTCTCGTGGAAATACGTTTGTTTATATGTGACAGTGATTAATTATAATTTTCCTTTTCAAAATAATTTAACTATTATACAACGAAACATTACTTCAATATTCTTGCAGAACTTTCCTTTTACGACACTTTTTACTCCTGTTCCATGTTTTATTCCAAACAAACTTTCTTTTTAAACACTCATGTGATTCGCCCATATCAAACAGTGTTTATTATTCCTGCGAGCAAGGTGTATGCTTAGTCATAGACAAATGCATTAACAAAACATTAAATCATCTCCAAGGAATATTTTAATACCTTTCAAACCTATCTGAATATCATAAATTAACATAGTGCAAAAAGAAAGAAAATATTCAAACTAAAATTAAATCATACCTTAACACAGAGCAAATAAAAACCCGGTTTTTACAGCACATTTATTTATTGCATGATTTATATTCACGAGTATGTTTGTTCTTGATTTTATGTTTCTAGAACTCGCGCATATAGTCCATTCATGACAACTTCCAAATTTTCTGAAGCTATGTCTTGCTTCGGTGATGTAATGCAGACGTCATAGCCATTTGCTCAGTTCCTTAGAGAACTACCTATAGACACCACATCACCCAATTTGACGATTGTTTTGTAAGTGTATCGTACTCTATGTACGGCAATGTGGCTAATGTTTGCCTGTCTATAAGTTATTTGACTGCCAGCAATTGTCACGTGCTTCGCGTGATACACATTTATATTGGTCTACTCGAGAGTTGGACACGAATTCCTATGATTATACCATCCTTATTTTATAATAAATTTTCTTTTATTTTTCATAATTTGTTTTTTTACAGATTTGCAAGTTTTCCGAAACTTGAAAACATTATGCCATTGTCATTTAACGAGAATATTATCTACTTCTAATTTAGTGTGCTAGAGAAGCAATTTGTGGACTATATTTATAGAAATACAACATGGGATTATCAAAATCAATTATGGCTATTATATAAATCCGAATACAGAGCAATAGTTGCTGTTATAAAGAAACAGGAAAAGAAGAATCTTACCTTTCCGAATCGGTATTATCTGACTCATAAAAGGATACTAAAATAAATTTTAAAATCTAGTTAAAAATGTTAATGCAGGTACCAAAAGCACTGCGTTTTCAGTATTATACGAACATAATTTGTAGAACGACGTCACTGAAGATTATTAGGTGTTATTGTAGGCTATTCACGGTGAAGTGAGCACTCTTTTGAAAGTCTTCTTATTTTTAATAATATTTATATATATGTATATATATAATGGATAAAGGTTGAAAATGGCTGAAAGGAAGAGGAAGGGGAAAATGGGGGGGGGGGGGGGGAGAAGAGTGCACGGAGGATATGAACCAGGTGAAGCGGACACAAGACGGCAGGGCTCTGATCTCCGGCTCTTCAGGGCCGAGTTGTTTAGGTAATGGAGAGCATTGCCTACCCAGTTCACCCCTAACCTGTCCCCGAGAACTTGCCATAGTTTTACTTAGATATTTAAAAGTATTGGTGGCCCTAATTATTCTTTTAGTCATTTTTTCCCACCCATCTTTCTTTAAGTTGGGGTATAGCCTTAAGTGACATCCACAACATTGTTTAGGCAATGTTCGCACAACCGGTAGTGACATATGTACATTCTCACCGTTGTAGTGAACAGGAAATACTAGGTTGTTATATGTATTCGTTGAAATGTATGTGTTGACATAATGTGTCATGGTGGTTTTATGCCACTCGTTTATGATTTACTTAGTATTATTCAGATCTGTTGTATTTTTAATCAGTTGTTGGTAGGGAGAACTTAGTTTAATGACACAATTTGGGTGACTTATTATTCTAAACATTTGTTTAGAATTTTTAAGTCTCTAAATTGCAAGTTTCTATATAATGCAACAATTATAAGGATTTACATATTCCACCTTTTGATGGCATTTCAAGTAACTTTCACTTATTTAATATCACAATGAGATATTGTGGATTGCACAACAACAATTATTGATTGTTGTGAGACAGGTGACCTGTCTCATTGCAGTCGAACATTCCCGACCCACGTTTCTTTCCTTTAATTTCACGTAAAAATGTATCACATCTATCTGTATCAATTCCTGCGGAATATGTCAATGTGTATCTTCACCAACCTGTGGATGACTTCGCGTTGATGTTGGAGTGCAAAAATAAATTTCTCGTTTCCTCTGCACGAGGGACATGCTGAGAATAGCATCCAGCCTCCAGAATGTATGCTTCTGCTATGGCCACGCAGTGGTTAAGTGACATCACTTCTGTGTGTATGTGGTATATGACGATCTCGCCTAGGAAAATAACGATAAATGATAGTTTTCAGTTGACTTTGTATTTGCGCATGTGCGAGCCTATTTGCCCCTCGTCTAGCGCAGAGATTTCTAGATCAATACAGTAGCAGGAAAAACGGGTATACAAGAATATTTAGCTATGATGTGTACAATAAGTCATGCTGTTGACGTATCCATGCCCAATTAATTCGGTAGCATAGCTAGAAATGTCACAAGCACAGACGGTGTCTTATGAGCCTCGTAGTGCCATTTACGAATACAGAGATAAAACATTTTGATACCTTCAGCGGGTGCATGCTTTTACCTCACACCAATACGGAAACTGCAGGGTGACAACAAGAATTGATCTTTTTCGTGAAGCCCTGAATAGAATAAAGACATTTATAACTTGATGGCCCTCGCGAAGAAATAGATAGCTCAATTGGCTGAGCAGTTGCCCTCAGTAACTGAGCTCGGTGTTTCAAATGTTTAATACTATTCAGCTTTGCAAATGAAGCAGTCAATAGCACTGTCATTGTTACAGCTGGGGACCTCGGTGATGCTGGTGGAGATATAGCAGAGCAGAAGATGCCAGTAGTATTCTTGGATACATTGTCGGCACCCACGATGAACAATAGGATAATTTCAGGGGAGATGCCACACCTTTTGAAACTGTGAAACTGTGCCAACATGGAAGACGTAAGTTTATGTTTGAATATATTTGAAGTTACAGTAGTTGTTATATGTTAGCTTCCAAGTAATAACAATAAATTACTTATGTCTAAATTATTATAGCAGTGATTTAAAACAATGTTGTGTACGGCATCTCTCCCAAAAGGATATTGGTGATATGCCGCAAAGTGCGGGAGAGATGCCACATATTGTTATTACCAAAACAAACTACACATATAGTTAGTAATTAAACGCAATCAGTTTAAGAACGTTTTATGCTGATGAAATGTTAAACGTTCCCACTTTTGTAGTTATTTCTGGCGCCACGAAATCATTAAAAATTATTTTTATGGTTAAAAAAATTTAAAAAATGAAAAAAAAAATGGCATTAGAATATGACAAGTTGTATTTAAGCTGTTAATTACTTTATACGGAATCTAAACAAACGTATGGATATTGTGCTTATTTAGACAACTTAAAACTACAGTATCAATATTATATATGCCCACATTGATCTCAATCCCCTAAGAAATATCGTTTCATAACAAATTACTTACATCTCTAAATTAAGGCAACACATTCAAAACGTAAATAACCAATTTAACTTATTGGTAGGCCTAACGTTCAACTCACAGACAGTAAAAGTAGTTTCAAACATATAAAAAAAAAATTGTAATGCATGCAATTTTGCCATTTTGGAGGTGTTATTATTATTATATGGACACTATTATTTATTGATTAATATGTAAATGATGACCACATTGATAAAGCTAACGATCTACGTGTGTTGTATGCTAATATTCATTTTTCAGTTTCATGGCAGTGGCATTATTTATTTATTGTCAAGTTTTTATTTTGTATATAATAATTTTCATTGTCCATATATTATAATTGTTTCAAATTTAGTAACGTTGGTTTCTATGGGTTGCGTGACAGTAAAGAAGGTTAAAGTTAATTATTTTTGGTTGTCTTGACGACGCAGGGGCTTGATCACTCTGAACTGAGGTTGACATGCTGCTATTGGCAGTGGCCTTAAGCGTTTGTTGGAGCGATTCCGAAGGTATAGATTCTACTGTTAGATAGGGCTGTGGCTTGTTGTTGTAGCCCCCTTAGGGATTTCATTTTAAGTAGAGATTCAGTCGAGTCTCGTAATTTTAAGATAGCACACATGAAGAGCAGAAGACGGTATTTCGGTTTACATATATTAATATAGTCTGATCGCGCTACCTACGGGTTTATTTAGTAATTTCGCCACCCGCGAGTGACGTGTGGTACTTTTCATATAGACTGTATTCTTTGCGTGTATCGAGGCTCGCTGGTCTAAAATGAGGGAAGCCTATGGACTTGAACCCAGAACACTACAAGCTGTCGACTACAAAGATCAGACACTATGCTTCGTTAATTGTTGAGTTAGATAAATCTACATATATTTTGGGAAAGATTCTCACCATGTTCGAAAGCTTTAACTACTATCAGGAGAGACGCCATCCAGTCGGCCATATTGAAAAATTCAATTTCTTAGTTTAATATATTACACTGACAAAACCCCAAGTGAATTTATATGTTTCGTGGTGTCAAGTTTGGTGTGAGTTTTTCAGTACTAATTTAATTATCTATTTCGAAGAACACTTTTAACAAGAAACTTTAAGTTTATCATTATGCTGATACTGGTGTGGGCAATCTCAGTTGCGGTCACATAATTATCATAAGATAAGCTCTAGCATTCAAATGAATGAAATGTTAGTATTTAAGTGTTACGACCAATTAGAATAATTAATGATTTTCATATTTTTCTGAATATTTCAATTTTAAGAAATTAATAAAAGATCACAAAATTTAAGTGTGAGTTAAGTTGCTAATCTTCCTATGTCTTTACAATGGTATTCAAATGTGCCTAACAGTCCCACACAAGTGAAATAGATTAAAATTAATGACATTTAATTGAGATTATCTTTTTTCGTACCAGAATATATTCTATTCAGCTTAATCCGTTAAGGAAATCGAATGGGATTTAAATGTATTCTATCATTCACCTATGGTACTTACTCTCTCGTATGGTAAGCATATTAAAGGAGATCAATGTTGGAGGTACAACACCATGTGCTGAGTTCCTGTTCCTTGGTACCTGTGTCAAGGAAGTGTAAGTTTCTCGCGATTCTAGTTCTTACAAGTGCAAATACCAACTCACGGGCAAAAGCATTTAACACCCACACAATATATCTGTGTTTTACAACTCACACCACTTACCAAAATATACATAATTTTAAATACAAATACTGAGATAGGCAAAATTCTCCGCCGTGTAACGGAACTCTCTAACATAGTAATTTTGGCTAACCATCGGGTGGGCTAAGAACTTAAGAAGTTGACTAATATAAAAGCAGCTAGCTAAAATATATATTTGCGGACCTAGAATTGCGAATGAATAGGCAGACCAAAACGCCATCTAACTTATGTCGCGTTACTCCTATTGACTATAAGAAATTAGAATACACATCAATAATGTAATTAACTGAAGTTACCGACATAACTTTCACCTGCCCAACACACAGGTAACTACAGCAGTTGTACAAACTACAGAGTTACCTAACGCTATTGTTAAAACTCCAGCATTACCCGTTAGAACTAGCCAAGAAACGACCACACATGAAGGGAATGATCCTGAAATTCCGCCATACATGTTTGCTTTTATACAACAAACAATGGAACAATCAAAACTAGGTCAGGAAATGTTTAAATGAACTCAGGAACACTTGAAACGCAGTCAGGAAGGTTTAAATAGGGACTTAACTGGAAAAATCGAACGAAGTCAGGAAGACTTAAAACGTAGCCAGGAAGCCACGAGTAAAAACTTAACTGGCAAGATGAACATAGTGAGGAAAGGTTGCAACAGCAACTAGCTCTACTTGGGTAGGCGCCTTACAGAAGTACAGCAGTAGGTTAACCACGCTAGGGAGGAAATCGTGGAAAATACAGCTCAGATTAAAGCGATAGAACAGCTAGTTCAGAGGTTGGAAAAACGTCCTGTACAGGAAGTAGATACAGAATATTTCGGCCATCTTGTCGAAGGACAACTTGACTCTTTCAACCATCACCTCGAGGACAGGTTAGGTCAAGCAGAGAAAGCCAACCACGTGGCTATAGGCAAAGTTAACACCAAAGTTTCAAAGTAGGAGAAAAAATCGACCGACTGAACAAGGTCGTTGGCTCGTTAAGTAACCTGCAAATAACACCCCAGACTGCAGGAAATAGGCCTACGAACCAAAACATCGGTGAGCCTACTACTTCTACTTTCAGTTCGCCTATACAGACCGCTGGCATGCAAACTTTTGGCTCACAACTACACACCAATACGCCTATCTCTACAATAATGCACCACCCGTCTAAATTGGGGGCTAAACCATTGCCCAAGTTCGAGGCCAAGTCAGGTGAAAATCCCGTAAATCTGCTGTTGAGGTTTGAAGAGTACGCGAATAAATTCGGTTTGACTGACAGTGATATGCTTAGATGTTTAAAACCTGGCACTCCAGTCAACCGCTTATTATTGGTGGGAGATATTAAAAACATGTCAACAAGTACTCCGAATTTCGTGAAAAATTCCTGGGTCAGTTCTGGAATAAAAAGATCCAAGTGAATTTGCGAGTACAATTACACGCGGAGCGTTTCATACTTGGAAAAGGGAAAAGCTTAGAAACACACTTGTCGGAAGTATACAAGTCGCGGCACATGACACCCGAAATCACTGACGAAGGACTCATAGCGATGGTTTTACATCAGGTACCTTGCATATTCCAAACTCATTGGTCCGGACGAACTGGAAGGTTTACTGGCTTATGACCATATAGAGAAGTAACAGAGGTCAAGTCAAAACTAAAATGGTGATAGGCAAAATCAGTTGGAAAAACCACCACCTTTGTACCCAGACCAACAGCAGTTTAACTACAGACAGCAACCTCCTAGGCAATATCAGGGACTACGAATTAATAATTTTCAGTATCAATATTTGTCACCCTATAATAATCCAGGACAATACCGTTTTCCACATGGACATTGCAACTACAGGGGTAGGAAGTACTACTCTTACAGGCAAAATACGAGAGGAAGAGGGTGCCACGATGATGGAAACGCGCATAGAGAAGACGAGGGACGAAGACTACAAGAAGAGAGAAGAAATCTTGGAGAAATGAATAGAGAACACCGTTCTCCAACTGAGTTCTCCGAGGCACAGGAACTACCAACCAGGCAGTCCTAGGCACAGGAACTACCAACCAGGCAGTCCTAGGCACAGGAACTACCAACCAGGCAGTCCTAGGTCCAGGAACTACCAACCAGGCAGTCCCAGGCACAGGAACTATTAACCAGGCAGTCCTAGGCACATGAACTACCAACCAATCAGTCCTAGGCACAGGAACTATCAATCAGGCAGTCCTAGGCAGAATAGTGGCAGGGTAGGACAGGGTAGGACGTCATAATGATCCTATAGTAAATACAATTTCACGAGGTAATATGCAATCACAAAGCATCAGGCAGGAACATTCCCAAGATTTGCAAGTAAGTGTGGGAAACAAAGGTACTAATCCATCTAGGCAAGACTACTACTCCACAGGGCAGGAACATTTGGCTCCCCGAGTACCCTATTCTTTCCTACACCGCCTGAAGGAAATTGGTTTAATCGGTTGCATGAGATTTCCTGCTAGTAAAGATAGCAAGTAGTAACGGGACAGCGATATAAAGTGTTTGACCCCAGTAAATTGCCTGTACCACCAACTAACACAACGGATGATCACACTTCCCCACAACAGTTGAGAGAAGAAATGACTAAAATCGAAAATAATCGTTTGTTTATGGCAGCAGGATGACAACGTAAACACAAGGGGTTATCTAAAACCAAGAGTTTCATACCTGGACAGTTGGTACTAAAAAGAGCAACAAATGTGTAAGCTATTGGACCATGTAACAAGGAAGTTATTTCCTATTTTTGAAGGGATATTCCTCTTGTCAAAGGTCACGAATAGGAATTGTTACGAGCTGAAAGACCCGGCTACGGAAGAAGTCGTAGGAAACTTCAATTTCATGGCGTTACAAGCTTATAATACACCACTGACAGTATTGTAAACTTATGAGATTTGTGCGAATGATAGTCTATAAGACGTGACTATGAACGATGTGCTTTGAGAAGCCGAGATTCGCCGTGTCAAATATTTGTTATTTAGGGAGCATTATTTTAATTTTATAGTAAAAATTGAGCACTGAAGATTTAAGTGAAGGAATTGCTGCAACCCAGTTACTAAACATTATGTATATATTATGTATTTTATTATGCATTGAAGCCCCAAGTAACGTGGACACTGGCCGACCAAAGCCTTGAAGATTTGTTTAATACCACGTCGAAAGAAAATAACTCGCATGGAACAAACTGAAATGCACTGAACGACGTGCAATAGTAACTTAAGCATGTGATTTAGCGAATGAGAAATTACGCCTACACCCTAGTTCATTATAACGTGACACGTTACTCCTACGCAAACAATGTTTAACAACAACCTCACATTACTATAAAAACTACGTTAGTACTTACATGTATCCAGGTCCACTCGAATAGGAAATAAAGGAACTTTGAAATTTTATTTCAATAAGGGAGCGATATTTATTTTGGATTTTTCCTTGGAATTAATCGTCATTGCTGTATTTGTATTTGTTATGATCTTCTCAAGAATTTCCTGTTTCAGCAGCACTGTTTTTTTTCTATTACTAAGTATAGAAAGAGGTGTGCTATTATGTTGTCTTCGTTGATTAAATGTAAATATGTTTTTTAATATGTTATAAGTAGTAAGTCCTCTTGATATCTCTTCTTGTCGCCTGGCTAGGCGAAAGAAAATATTCGGTGATAAGGTTACACCAGGATTCGATAATGGTTAAATGTCAACATTGTTTCAGTATGATACGCATTAGTAAACTGTAGCAATCACTAGTAGTTGAGCGTGCTGTAACTGAGAGCCTAAATGTAGTGTAATAATTTGCTAGCATTATTTGTGGTGTAAAGTGTTATATGAATGTGTGTATGTGAAGTGTTTATTTTTCCTTGAAATACGTCACCACTAAGCCATTACGTGCAATGGCTCGTACGAACTGGAAACGAGGGCATCAAGAAGTGTAAAAAAAACGTACGCACATTAAAACTGCACATTCAAAACACATAAGCACTGTTTTCGAAGCACTGTAAATATCCACTCAACGCACTCTCTGTAAAGACACATCCATCATAATAAACATTACACTGTGCACACGTAATGGCGATGCTGGAAAATCACGTATTTTCTACAGCCGAACGCAAGCTATTTGCGACTAAAACATTTGATTCCAGGCAACGCTAGTGTAGTAATGCATTATTCTGATGTGCATTAAATCTGTTTGTGCAACTAAGAAGTCCGAAGTTAGCCATTTCTTGCAGAATTACTTTGTTTTGAGCAAGCATTTTAATGGCCTGATTACTGCAAAAGACCGGCCAAAGATATCACTGAGAACTGGTTTACAAAACAGAACGAGGAACGTCGCAGGATTTCGATCATCGTGGATGTTCGCCAGCACCGAACACAGCCGAACAGCGGAGCAGCGCGCCGAGCTTGCGCGCGTACACAGCAGCAATGGACACAGAAAGTAATAAAAAAAAAAAAAAAAAGAAGTGTAAACTGCTATTTTATATAATGAATAACAAAACGTGAAAGTATTTTTTTTGTTTGTTAATTATGAATTATATTATTGGTTATGATATGTTAATATTAAGCATTTTCAGAGTTTTAATGCAAACATGGTTATTGTTAATGTAGAATATTACTATTATCTTTGAGAGTTTTATAGTTTTTAAATGATAAAGTATTCTATATTGAAATATTTGCTTGTTGAAAACAAGAGTGAAAGGTGATTAAGATATAAAACATTAACTTTTGACAAGGAAAGTTAAAAGTTGAACTCAACAATACTGATGATGTTAAATAGGCAGTCGTTCCTATATTTGGAACATTTCACCGTAGTACATACAAGGTGAACTGTGGCGGCGCTTGAGTAACGCCTGCGATTCTGCCATTTTGAAAATATTGTCATTATTATATGGACTTTATTATTTATTTATTAATATGTAAATGATGACCGCATTGATAAAGCTAACGATCTATGTATTTTGTTTGTGTTGTATGCTAATATTCATTTTTCAGTTTCATGGCAGTGGCATTATTTATTTATTTTCAAGTTTTTATTTTGTATATAATAATTTTCATTGTCCATATATTATAATTGTTTCAAATTTAGTAACGTTGGTTGCTATGGGTTGCGTGGCAGTAAATAAGGTTAAAGTTAATTATTTTTGGTTGTCTTGACGACGCAGTGACGTGATCACTCTGAACTGAGGTTGACATGCTGCTATTGGCCGAGGCGGAGGTACGCCTTAAGCGTTTGTTGGAGCGATTCTGAAGGTATAGATTCTACTGTTAGAAAGGGCTGTGGCTTGTTGTCGTAGCCCCCTTAGGGATTTCATTTCAAGTAGATATTCAGTCGAGTCTCGTAATTTTAAGATAGCACACATGAAGAGCAGAAGACGGTATTTCGGTTTACATATATTAATATAGTCTGATCGCGCTACCTACGGGTTTATTTAGTAATTTCGCCACCCGCGAGTGGCGTGTTGTACTTTTCATATAGACTGTAATCTTTACGTGTATCAAGACTCGCTAGCCTAAAATGAGGGAAAGCTATGGACTCAAACCCAGGACACAACAAGCTGTCACCTACAAATATTAGATACTATGTTTCGTTAATTGTTGAGTTAGATAACTCTACGTCTATTTTTGGAAATATTCTCACGATGACTTATAAAGTTTCGTGAGAAATTGGGAACTATCCTTTGCTATGCAAATTAGGGGTCCTATAGCACCACGAAATGGCGCCACTGTGAGGTATTGTGAACTTGGGGTGTTGGCTTATTACCTTGCACCACTGTGATGTATTGGGTAAACTACGTGGAGAATAATTATGTGGAAATGTATATCAGAGAAATATGTGTAACCCAGATTGTGTAACACACTGAATGTGTGTTTGACCCTTGTAAATTGAGAACTTAATCCCCAACGGCGTACTGGCCGTCTCAAGAACTCTGTAAGGGCATTTACATGCACTGGCATTCACAACACATAAAACTTTGAAACTTTTCAAGAAGCACTTCATTTATATTATTATTTCTGTAAAAGAAAATCTGATAGATGTGGTGCAGAATTACCAATAAAAGAAATCAAATTGTTAATAATAATTTTTTTTCAAAACAGATAAATATTAATTAAAATTAAAATTATACTGTTTAAATGCGTATGGAAAATTCAATCAATTAATTAAAATTTATGTTTTGGAATTAATTTAAACTTATTAAAAAATATTAGCGCCATTCGAAAACCAGAATTATGTAAATTTAAAAATAAAATAATATTTAATGTCTTTAAGCTGCTTTCAAAAAACTGATTAGGTAAACTGTAGATTTATTAAACTGTATCCAGATTAATAGGGTCTGTAGTTGAAGTGCCTCTTAAACAAGTTCTACGTAGTGAGCTCCTCTAAACCATAACATTATACATTCTGATCACTATCCCACATATCTGACGTAAGTTCGTTATCTCTTCAAGAATTATAACAAAGTCTCGAAGTTCTCCAACAAAGTTCAGTTCCAATAAAAATTAGTGAACTAGTTCTTTACTCCCAATTTAACATGAAATCAAATGTCAAGTTCAGATAGTTTTGCTCTGATAACTAGATCAAATCGGTTAGCGTAGGACTACTGGACTCAATTAATAAGGGACATATTTGGTGTAACTTAACCATTCAAAAATCATATTAACTGTCACAAACATTTTTGGAATAATAATAAATATGTCTAAGACGCTACCAAACACAAGTTCACAGGTCCGAAAATTAGGTGGCGTCACTTTAATCTGGAGTTACGCTGACGCTACCAGCATGGCGTCGTGGCGTCGGTGCACGCTCTCCTTGTAGACAGCGTCCACTAATAAAATGAACTAACGCAGCTAGACTTTGGCCTCTTCTTCACTTGCCAAGCTGGCCTGTATATTATACTCACTTCAGGCTACAAAAACACTCTTCTAATTTATGATAATGCTGGGGAATTCGCCCATAAAATCCCGACTCTCAAAACCACATCTCTGGATCGTCAGATCCGTACGCAAAAGCCCTTGACTTCTGGCATCTCCGTTATCAAGTCTTATCAATGGATTTCAGCTACTTCCGGTTCATAAAGTCACAATAATAGCCTAACACCAAATACAATTAAAATTGTAAATAAAAGAATTATAAACAATATGAAAAAGAAAAATAATAAATACTGAGATGTGAAAAACTCTGAAAAATCATTCAGTCACATGCTTAAATTAAGCAGCTAAAGTACTCAGAATAATATCCTGGCTTACCATACAGTAACCTACATTATCATACGAACATTGAAAAAGAGTTGTGGATTCTGATTTAAATTGCACATGAAAAAATAAAATCAAACATGTTAAAATTGCATAAATATTCCAGTTAAAATAAATAAGTATTTAAACATAGCCAAAAATATGTAGGTGTCGTACAGTACAAAACAACACACGTGTTCATTTGCATACTAACTGTGTGGCATGTAAATGAACGTATATGGATCTGTCACAGAAAGTCCCTGCTGTTAATTGTAGTGTTCACTTTCAGTTGGCAACTGCAAAAAGATTTCATGTAATTAAGATATATAAAAAGAAACATAATACATTGGACACTCATTTACGATAATCTATCCAATGTAAACAAAAAAATCTCTGCAGAAAGAAAGAAAAATAACATAACATCCCTTACAGTCTTTCCAACAATCCAAATATAAAAATCTTCTCTTCCTGAAAGAAAAATATGTATACATCTCTGCTTTGCACACAATTAACGAAAAATACTTGAAAAACTCACTTTTAAAATTATACATTAACATTTATCTGAAAAGAAAACGAAAAATTTACAAGGTTTTTATTCAGTAAAAATTTAAAAGAATAATCTTGTAACATAACTCTAGAACGTTTTGTTACTGAATGACAGACTCCGCTGTCTAGTCGGGCGCGTTGTGGAGGCTCTTCAACTCGTTCCAATAAATATTTAAGCGTCGTCGAAAGGCACTTTCATTATGTAAGAATCGTTGCACACGTAACGAAGCTACGAGATACGAGGGATTTACTGCGCTCGCCGCTGCACTGATACGTGAAAACTACGTCTGAAAACTGTTGTTTTTCAACGTCTTAGCTACTGGTAACGGCCATATTTTTACGTAATGAAGACTGTGTTTTTAAAGCGTACTTTCACCAAAGATAGCCTCCTGGACTAAAACGGTTTACGTGAAAGTGTGCAAACTAAGTGCAGTGCAACTTGTGACATTTTTAATAACTGTTTCATAAACTGTCTAACTTTTTAAGCAGTGTTCACATAAAAACTGATGTTACCAACTTTTCAAAAAGTGTTCAGAGCAATGCGAGTGTTTGTTTACACAAAATCGTGACCTCATCACGTAACACATGTATAGTTTCACTGCACGTCATTCTCATTCGGAATGGCAGCAAACCAAAATTAACAATTAACAATTTAAAAATATGCACATGTCGATATTTACAAATATACACAAAAGAAAAATTAATAATCGTGGTAATCAAAACCTAACTTGAATATTCATATTTACTCTCTCTCTCTCTCTCTCTCTCACACACACACACACACACACAAACACAACAATCAATATAAATAGACTTTATACATTATTCCAGCCTCCTGGCTTAATCAAAATCTTCGCTCTTCTCTCGTCGGTTAAACAAAGGCCTATAGGATTGGGTTAGAGAATTCCTTGGAAATTCTCTACATCCTTACCAATCAGTTATAATATAGAAGACACAACGAAGACCTATCTCGAGGAAAAATATCAACTGATTAATGGATCAACGTCTCATTGTATAACATACGTACATCATCATAACTTAGGAAAAGCGAATATTCATACATATTTACACATAACTATATATATATATATATAGTTATTATATACATAACTATAACTATATATATATATATATATATATATATATATATATTTTGTAGAGAAATTACTGAAGGGGTCAGATTTCCTATATTTCGCAACGAGAAACTAGATTTTATTATTAAAAGCCTCTACCTCAGAAGTATGGAAGACTAAAATTTTTATTGTCTTTACTTAAACAAAGCTCACTATTATCAGTTATGAAACAACAGATGCAGTAGATATAACACATACGAAATTTCGGGCCAAATACTAACTTTTACTACCAAATGTAATGCGCGCAGTATCAGTGGACTGGACACTCCCAACTATATTACGTGCATAACGTGAATGTCGCTAAATGCATAGAGTACGATGACCACTAGATTGCGCCGACATTCTAAAATAGGCATTTTCTATAATTTTTGGTTTCAAATGATCCATTATCTAGTATTCTCCGACAGTCAAAAAATGGTTACCTGTGGTCGGGCAGGCGTGACTTCGCGGAAATTATTCTGAGCGGGTGAATCAGGTGACGTGTGTATGTATGAGGATGTAGTCGTAAAACACGGCCAACGGCTCACGGCAAACGTATTACGTGGAAGCAAAACCCGTAGGTATTGCATAATATAAGTTGCAGGTGATTTAGGGGCAAAGTAAAGTAGGAAAACTTAGCATATATCGATACATTCTTACGCACCATTTGAGAATGAATGGAAAGGAACCCAATAAAAAGGTTTAGGTAGCAAAGAAAAATCTAGAAAAATAAATCTTTCCCCCCCCCCCCCTCCCGACAAGGACAAAAAATTCTCGAAAAATTCTTAATAACAGCTGTCGGGCTCCCTGAGCTTGACCTACCGAGGAAATAATATAAAAGTGTGAAATTCGACCTGTACTTAGAATCTTACAGTTACGGTGATGTCGATGGTACACTATGAAATTATGAGAAAGTTATTGGGCTACGGAGTGTGCCAAATTGAAACGTCATTGGTAAAATATTTTCGCGAATATTATAGAACAAATATCGACCACTCCTTAAAATCTCAAATAGAATATCCCTATTCTGTGACAATCTCCTCCTTAAACGATACGCCGGTGCAAAATTTCAATTTCCTGGGCTGAAGGAAGTCAAATGTAGGAAGTAGTAAAACAATTCCCAACCATGATGCTATACCCTTCTTGGGCATCGTTTGTGGGAGGGGGGGGGGGAGGGGAAGAAGCTCGTTTGAGAGACTAGTTCAAAAGAAGAAAGAAGAGTTTTAGTAATATGTGTCCCAAAAAAGTCGTTACGGAAAAGGTGAGAATGCGTATCTAAAGTAGCAATTTTCGAAGCACAATTTGCGGTACCCATGGGGCACGAAAACAGAACCAACTTAAAGGAAGGTAAAAGTACGAGAAATTATCATAAACAAGGAAATTCTTACACAATACTCGAGGATGGGTGGGGAAGAACCCTCGAAAGAATTTTCTACAAGTAGGCAGTAAAATTTAAAAAATACCCCCTCCCCTCCAAACCCTAAAATTCAAAGAAAAAAATTAAAATGTTTAGAGGTTCCCACTGCCTTAATGGCTTAAAGCTAACTCCCATGTGAATGCCTATTGTGTCACGTTGTCGTAGCTCAAACTGTTTAGGAGAAATAGCAACTTTAAATTCAACCCCCATTAATAATTGTCACAGCGATGTAATGCGGTGTAAGGCGACGTTGATGGTACATGGTGTAACAATGGGGGTTGGCAAGGTTAAGATGCTTGCCAAAACGGAATAACGTTGGTTTAACCTATTTGAAGATACTAAGAATCACTAAATAAACCCTCCTTAAAAATTAACAATTTACAACATTACTTAGACTGAGATAGCCTCCCTCTCAAATGATGCCCTGATAACAAAGTGCATGGTCCATTCAAATCTGCTAACAAAAGAAATTCGTAAACAACAAAATGCACCCATAAAACTCCCCCCACCACCCGTGGGTAGTGGTAGGGACTATGTGAAGGATGGGAATTGTCGATTAGTGGTTGCTGTGAGTTTCCAAACTTTTTTTTTTTTTTTTTTTTTTTTTTTTTTTTTTTTTTTTTTTTTTTTTTTTTTTTTTTCCGTCCTTAATTAATATGTAGATACTTTATGCAGTTAGGTCTAAAAACCTAACAGTTGTCACGAAAATATTGGAAATACAACAAATACAAACAACATTAATTCCCAGCGTGACGCTAATTGGCTGGTAGCCAATTAGTGTCACGTAGCTGTGTCAAGTAGCTGCGGCAGACCAACCCCTCCCAATAATAAAAATATGCAATTGAATAAATGTGTACGTATCAAACTGACATGTATTTATTACATCTTTGTTTGTGGCCATCATGTACGTATCGTTCAACAAGCATCCACGACGTGTACATATGTACGGAATGGTGAGATTTAATTTGGTGACATGTGTGTACGTAAGGCCTTCAGCCTACAGGATAGCAGGATAAAAGAAGAAAATTTTATTCTTTGGATATGATCGAAAATTTTATTGCAAACTCGAAGTACTTGTATGAAATGAACACGTGTGTTAAAAATAGTCTAAGAAGAAAGAATTGCCCACAAGATTTGATAGTGAACATTCGAGTAGTTCCCGGTATATAATATTTGGTATATTTCTTTCCAAAATGGTAGACAGTTGAAGGTATCACGTCGTGAATATAGTGTAGATAACCGTGGTATATGTGGGCTATCTGGGCGGCCACAAATATTTCTCCACGTTATCCGAATTCAGTGGTACGCTTGGGAAAATCCATTGTACTTTATGCAAAATATGTTCTTATCAGTAGAAAGCAAACCTTTTCTCAACATATTCCCGACATTACAGTGTAAAAAAATAAAAATAAACAGAAGCTGTATGTTAGTAAAATTGGCAGCTTGGGAATAACGAATTTCTTTGTTCCTCATGCTAAACCAGAAGATGGTTCTGCATACCTTTAACCTACATGAGGTGTGGCTGGAAGCGACACGTCTACTGTCACTTTTACAAAGGGTTTGCTCTTCGTATTAGGTATTGGCCTCATTCCCGTCCTGGCAGGTTCCATACTTATTAGAATCGATTTAGTACATCCATATTTCAAGATTATCTTGAGAATTTTCTTGCCAAATGTCGATATTATTTCAAATGCTCGTTACATTCTTCAGCTGCCTCTTTCGATTACTGGCATATAGGAAGCAACACTTTCCATGACTATGGGACCATGTGTGAATATTTTATACGTTGTGGTTGTCATCGGATATCGTGGGTACAGGCGGAGAGAGAGCTGTGCAGTTTTCTTGGCTTAAGCATAACATGTTTCTGTGTTAACTTTATGCCTTCTCGTTATTAATTCAAGTATAACGTTCAGGCGATATGCTGTTAATACATATGCCAAATTTGGTCAATTATGATAGCAATTAATGCTCTACTAAAATGTTCGACTGTTATTACTCTAATTGTACCATAACCCGGTTTAATTACTTCTGCAATCGGGCCAAGTTTTACATGTAACACCACTCTTGTGCTGAATTCTGCAGTTTTATCACGTTCTGTTCTGATATGCCAAAGCTTGTAAGACAGATGTAGGGTGCACTCCAATAGAATGTTTCTGTCTTGCAATATTTACAGCTTGATTTCAAGAGTCATAGTAACAACACTTCTATGTTTGAATTTGCTAGTCCACTAAGGTTAAATCACAGATGTAACATATCTTGTTCGAGTTGTGTTGGTGATAGCACTGCAAATTTTTCTATCAGGCTGGGTGTGCGATATCATGTACTTCGCCGAATAAGTGTTGCCTGGCAATGTGACTTTAGTTTCTTGTAACACATCTGTGGCATTTTTTAATGTAATCTATTTGTTCATTATTTATATGTGTGATTTCTTTAATATGTCTTTTTCGTATGGGGCAATAATATGTGGCGAAGAGGGAGGCTGGATTCTGCAAGATCACCCAATTCTTATTAGAGGATGTAAGTTGGAGAGGCACAAAGGTACTATGGCATAAGTTAGCATCGGAGTTAGACTCATCATTAAACGTTTTTTATACGGCGATTTGTGTTTCATCATAAACCTACTTGCACATTAAAACTAACGAAGCTGTCTTTTCTTCTTTCGTGATCTATAATACTTCTTCAGCATGTGTCAGTAATCGGGTGACTAAAATCCAATGATCTTTGCAGCTTTACTTCATCCCATATTTCAGTTACCCGGTATGTTTTGTTGTTAGGGCAACACACCAGTTTAGTTTTTTCAGGCAGCTTTAACAAGGATACATATTTATATGGGCACTCCTTAACTAATATTGATTTTTTTAAAGTCCTGTTTTTACCATAATGTACAGGAACTCTGATGGAGTCAACTGTGGGGTCTTTTATTTTCTTGTTTAGAATAAGGGAACACTCTCTTTTATTCCGTAGCTCGTTTTGGTGAACTGGTGATCAGCATGAAAAATGAATCTATCTTCCCACACTCCCTTGCACTCTGACTGGGCCACACACAGGTAAGCACCTCTATGTTAATAGTTAACATTTCCTAGATATTATACTTTTACGTTAATGTAATTAAAATATTGTTGTTGTATGATACATTTGATTTAGGTTTGCAATTGATGGTCTTAGAAAAAACAAAAATGATTCGGGTTGCCCGAGTGGTCTAGGGATGAGCACATACACTCAAAAAGAAATATACTAAGTCAATTTAAAACATTTAATAAAATTAAACACTGAAACGTCTACACTTGCACTTGTACATCTACTTACTTGGCGATGTGGCCGAAGTGGACATGGGAATTGTCAATATATAACAAAATAAATGTTTGACTGGAAGGAAGAACATATTAGAGCCACGGTGATGAAGGACGGTGGAGTCTCAGCAAAGCTCAGGCCAGTCGTTCCAGGTGGTGATATGCAGTCTCTGGTGTCCTCTGTTGAAGTCCGGCATCCTCAGGCCGTGCATGCCATAATAAAGCAACATGAGTGTTGTGGGGAGAAGCCTCCCTCCACCAATAAGTCGCGCATGATCAGCCTCACACCAATGAGAAGTCAGGGCGAGAAGATTCACCAACCAATGAGAGAGCAAGGTTAGGGCGTGAGCCAATGAACTGGAACTTTGTACACAACCCCAAAGTGTGATATCGAAATAATGTGACGGGAAAATAACGCGTGATACAGCGCGTTATTCCAGGAGTCATGGGACTAAAATATTATGAAAAAAAGGACGTATTTCCTATCAAAAGTGGTTAGCAATCGCAGTCACGCGGTGCTTAAATCACTGCAGGTTGTATCAGGGCGGATACAGCTTCCTGTTGCTGGCAACGCAAAGCTCGATAGTTGCAAATATACTCCATAAAAATGTTCTCTCTCTGAACTGGAAAACTGGTGGAGTGCCCGCAGCACTATATCACTCTCTCTTTTAGAAAAGTTTTGTTCGGGCTGAGCAAAACTTTAGAAAGGTATGTGGCTGAAGTTATATGTGAGTTGGTTAGCAAAGTGAAGCTTGTTGAAGTATAGAGTCTGGGAGTGCAATTGCTCTATCAGAAACAACAGGATGTAGACTTGCCAGCAATGGAAATTAAGGTTTCCGGTCGACCAACTAGCAGCCATCGGCGTAGTAGCGATGTTGACACAGGAGTCTTCTTTCTTGAAAATTTATGAAATTGCTTCCATACCCGCGGTCAACTGAATCATAAAAGTTAATAAAAAGGAATGAAGTTTATCACTATTCCATCAATTAACTTTAAAATTAACCGAACTCAAAAAGTACCATGTCACCTTCTACATTATTTAAGTTTGCCTTTGTAATTTTTCAAAGTGCAGCTGAAACAAATTACATACACAATATACACATTGGATAAACACTAAATATCAACACATATTACAAATATTTGTTACAGCTCTGTCTTGCATACCAAGATATTACTTTTCGGTTAATAGTTCAATCATCATTTTTATATTGTAATATATATATATATATATGTTCATAACACAATGTATCTTGTGTTCATTGATCAAAATTAAATGTCTCTTGTTTCCATTCATCAAGCTTACAATAGCTAAAAAAAAAAAATTTCATACATGAGTTAAGTTATTTTCATATTAGAAGAAGAAAAGAAATATCAATCATTATACTATAATCAAACAATTGAATACACACATTGGGACATTTTATGTTTGTTGCTCTCTGGAATATCGGATTCCTAGTGTAATATCACTTGCTTTAGCATTACATTTTCAAAATTACGCGCACTATACTCTGTTTTTCACTGACTTTACTTTCATTTTGCCTTTGGGCCTCAACACTCAATCACTTCGACGTATTAAGGAATTCTTAAAGCAAGTAGTGGCTGTCATCCTGGTAGTCGGCTGTGGGGCTGGAACTGTGCTCGAAACAGCACACATCTCCATGGCATCTGCTTGGTCCTTGGGAAGTTGGGCAGGCTCTGTGATCTCAGCTAGCTTCCGACATGGGAGGCAGGCGTGCGATCACCTGGTCAGTGTCTCACACAGGCGCCGTTTCAGGAACCAGATGACGAGTACAGACATCCCATCATAACGAACCTAACCAAGAAGTGACTGTGGCGTTCAATGTGTTGACTCATAATCTTTCTATGTTTCAAATCATGAATGTCCGACATGAGATGATTCAACTCTGCATCTTCTTCCGTATTTTACTCTGACAGACTAATATTGAAGTCGGTTTTCATGGATGCAACGAAAGCTTGTTCACTATTGGTTAATAAGTGCCGAACTGGAGAGAAGTTGACTTACTTAACTTTGTATTTTATATGTGTTACTTTGTTACTGTGCAGTAACAACTGAATTCTCTCATTAATTATCAGACAATTTCTTACCTGGGACATGACTCCCTGCGCCGAGATCCATTCATTTACCATGTGTGCTTCACTCTTTTCATAAGGACACATTTTAGTAACTTTCATCTTTCCCGGTACTGAACAGATCCTCCTATCACCATCTACTGATCTGATAAACACTGTTAGGAATGAGTTACCTAGAACATCTCTTTTACACATTTTATAATCGTTACGAGATTGTAACAAATAAATCATTCACTAGACAGTTCGGAACCTTTATGGGAAACGTCGGGATGTTAGCTGGTCAAACTATATTATTAATGCCTTTACATTGACTCATATCTGCTTCAGACATTAAAGCATAAAATTGCCCGTTCTCTGACAGGACGATATAAGGTGCCTCTGGTACTATCTGAACGTATCTCTCTAAATGTCTCTCAAACATGGGAAAAGAGTGAGCTCAATAAATTGTGAAATACCTATTCGTGGATCTCAAAGGAAACTCAATTATCAACTTTATACTATCAATTGCAGCAAGTGCATGTACTGTAGTTACTTTATAGTATATGTAAACCTGATATAAATCATTTCCTGCTATCAAAGTCCTGTCCATGGGTAATTTAAGAGGAATGTTTTCTGACATTGAATAATTTCTGACAAATTTCCTGGAGTCAATAACGAAGTGGGCAACCTACTAGTCGCTATGATATACAATCCCATTTTTTATTTTTATTACCTCTTGTCTATAAGTCTGAAGAGTTAATTCTAATTCTCTAAAAATATTACTGTATTAATGTGCTTCCCCTAAATTGCTAATCGTTAATCTGTGATTGCTTTCAATCATTGAGGTTGCTAAAGTATTCCAAACAGTCATGTGGTACAAAGTTTTCATTACTTTTACTAACTTTTTGCTAAAGTGCCTCCTTCGAGTTTTTCTTTACTCTAGCATTCATCACTTTCACAGACGTTAACTGTTTCTCTACCATATGAATCAATGTTTCTTGTCTCGTCCCCAACTCATCAGTGACTTGGTGAATATGGACATAATCATAATCCGTAAGTGTGCCAAATAAAAATTTCAGAATACTACCACCTGCAACCATCAAACCTCTCTTTTCGCGAGACGATTTTCTGGGTAATATCAAAGTTAATTCATTTACTTCCTCCATTAATTTTGCAATTAGGCTATCAAGAACATCTAGCTCTGAACATGGTTTTTCAATCTCTTGGTTTCCATATAACTTCATCCCTTTAATTTTGTTCAGTTGGTTCCTAAATTCCTGATTAATAATCTCCAATTTTCTACGGCTATGTCTAGCACTATTGTCCAGCTGTCTACTGTTAATATGACGTCCATTTTTTGGACCAGAATCACGCCAGCGCCTATGGTGTGATCTGCAATGCAAACCAATAAACCTCTTGTTTAGTTTTTCACAATTAACTCGTAATTAATATTAAATTCTAGGTTACATTATACTATGAGGCTACGCATCACTTATTTCTGTTTCCTTCTCTTCCACTTAGGGGTTTCTTACACTTGAACGCAAATTATACCTGACATTAGGTTCACCTATTTTCTTACGAATTTTCCCTTTCAAATAACGCGACGGTTGCCAAACGTTGTCAGTTACTAATTTATCATAACACTTACTATCATCTAGGGTGCTGTCGTTCCTAAGGCATTCAACACATACTTCCTCTTCTTTACCTATTTCTGCTAACTCTGTTACATCTACATCTGCTGAAATTGGACGTGACGTTGAGCCTATACTTGCTTCAATATTTTCCTTACTTCATTCTTTTTCACTTTCACTATCGCGTGTGTAGATACACATAATCACCTACCTCAATATCTGGTGATTTTGATTTCTTATCATAATACTCTTTTCGTTTCTCAAAAGCTACTTTATTCCTTTCGCTAGCTACTTCGTGTGCTTCTTTTAACTTGTTACTCAAAATATCGACATGTACCTTGGCTGTCATACCTCCCGCATTAGGCTGACTACTCAATTCACCTAAAGGGAGTAGCCTAACGTATTTCCCATATATCAAATAATGTGGGCTATAACCCGTCACTGAATGTGTAACCGTCCTATATGCGTGCACTCCATATGGCAAATATTTTTCCCAATTGCTACCATATTCATCTACGTAATGATATAGCATGTCCGCTAGGGTTCGACGAAGACTCTCAACACGTCCGTTGCATTGTGGTCTGAAGGGGGTCGTCTTTAACTTCTTAATTTTTAACACATTGCACGTCTCTAACATCAACCGAGAAACAAAATTCTTCCTTGATCTATCAGCAGGCTTTGAGAACAATCATGCCGTAACACAATCAAAATACAAAATACTTCGGTACTGCCTCTGCAGTTTGATAGGGAATTAGTATCGCTTCACAGTACCTTGTGAAATAATCAATACATGTCAATACATATTTATTCCCTTTTTCACTCATCGGTAAGGGACCTAAAATATCTAGAGATACCAACTGAAATGGAGAATTCACTTGGGTAAAGGACGTAACGGTGCTTTCGTCATTTGCGTACTTTTTCTCCTAAGATAATCATCGCACCTCACAGTATTTTCATATACATCTTTATTCAATGTTGGCCAGCACAAAGATTTGAGGAGGTTCTGAGTTCACTTCACGCCTTGGTGAGCAGAAAATGGAGTGACATGGTGATGACTAATTACTCTGGTCACGAGCGACTTTGGAACCACTACCAAAATTTTGTCCTCTTCGCATTTGTATAGGATGCCTTCCCTATCAATGAAGAAGTTTTCCATATCTGCCTTATTAATTATACTTTGACATGTTTCGCCTTCTCTCTGTTCTTTCTTAATTATTCCTCTAGTTAAATCTTCTGAACTGATCGCATTTACCATTCGCGACAAACAATCTGCATTCGCGTGTTTCTCGCCCGGTTTATGGACTACTTTAAAATCAAACTCTGCTAAACGAAGTGCCCATCGATTGAGTCTCGAACTAGGGTCTTTAGAGTATTTCCAGGCGACCAGTGAAACTGATGGTTGGACGGACACAGAATGATGCAGACGAATTAAATTTCATTCAAAAGGTACTGCGAAACATTCAATTGAGAACCTTTCTCGTATGGTTGGAGTAAATGATGATAAACTATTCCATTTATTTCCTTTAGACAACCACCCCTCCCCATTTCTGGGCTGATACGGAAACGATCCCCATATTGCAAAACTTTAAGTATCTCTCACTAACCTGCATAAGGCTGAACCTCATTACTTAACATTAGGTAGGAGATATGTTATCGTGGGCAAAGGGGAAATTTTTTGAAAGTTAGCACCCTGGTATGTGACAAAAGGCTTACACTAGTGCTTACATATTATGTCTGGAAGATTATCGCAGCACACCGCGATGCTGTGCTCGGCAGGGGTAATTTTGGGGCTTTCAAATCGTTAGCAAATATCAAGATTTCATATTTTTGGGACACAATATCCAAGAATTTAAGGCCTGTGTAAAAAACTTCCCAGTATGCCAAAACGTTAAAGCTCCTAACACCAAACCAATGGGCCATTTAACCCCCATTACCCCGCCTCCCCTATTGAAAGCTTGGGCGATGGACGCCAAGGGCCCATTGTCATTCACCATAAGGGGTAATAAATGCATATTAGTGATGATGGAGTTTTTTTAGTAGGTATATTGTTACAAAGGCGGTGCCTAGAATTTACATTTCTTCTTGTTCTTGTTTCATAACAGAAATTATCAGGCAATACTGCTGTCCACAGTAAATTTTTACCAACAGAGGCTTGTTATTTAATAATGCCCTGGAAGCTGAACTACTAAAGGGCCTTAAAATTACCTTGCTTCACACTATAGTGTACAATCCAGGATGTAACTGGCTTGTGGAATCAATCAATTGTGCTATAGGTACTCAGTTAACTGCCTTTGCACATAACGATTCCATAATCTGGGACCATTAATTAAATTTCACTACGTTTAATTATAATACTTCTGTGAACACAAGTACAAAATGTTCCCTCTTCTATCTCATTCATGGAACGGAAGCCGTACAACCAAATCAAGTTGTTGCGAATCACTTTTCTGAAAGATGCGACCATTGGTGCGCGAAATTGGCTTGACACAGAGACCAAGCTAAAATCAACCTTATGAATGTGCAAAAGGCTCAGAAAATTCAATTTGATAGATGGCATGGACCCAACACTCTCCAAATTGGAGACTGGGTGGAGCTCCTCAATCGTGCTATAAATATAAGGGCCCCTTTTGTATTGTAGAGGTTCGTGGTTTTCGATTATACAAATTCAATTTAATAATACCGGCACACCAAACCTAGATGTTGTTAGTACGCACAACGTTAAAGTGGCATGCTACAAATGAATGTTTACTTACATGTATATAAGTAATTGCATTTCAAGAAATTAGAATTTTAATATTTTGTTGCAGTGTAGTTGTGCAACTCTGAAAGTGTGACTCTATCGCTGTCAGACGCGGGGGCAAGCATCCAGCACAGCCTTCATGATGGCGGCATGGCTGTGCAAGGGGCCTGCAAGAGCTGCTCAATCGTTTCCCCTCCCTCTCTCTCTCTCTGGCGTGGGCATGGCCAGCACGACGCCGCGAGGCCACACCTCCACATGCCACGCGACGGCGGTATATTTCAGCTATGGTGCCGCCCAAGAGAGGTACAACACTTAGCCTTCTGGCCAGCTTCCTGCTGGCACCATCATGTTATGCCACCTTCCGCACTCATGCAGGGGTATATTGGCGTCCCATTGACGTCAGTTGTGTGTACACTTAGTGTTCCACTGTATTACAACATTCCTCTCGACACACCCACTCTTCCTGCCTCTCTCGACATTGGCTCCACTTAAATTCCGAATATGAAACCTCCTGTAATTGTGGCAACGGCAAACACATTCATTCCTATGTCAACAGTGTACAACAAGGGCTGGTCGACAGATTTTTTAATTATGTGTCCTCTCACAGAGAGGCATTTAACTACTCGGGGAATTGGACAGCAGGTGCTGCAATATCTTTACAAATAGACACTTGCGTGGCCTAATTGCTAATAATGAACAAATTCTCATGCAGTTAAATGAACCTACAAGTAATGTTAAAATCTTAAACACAGATCTGAACCTTACTGTTCAAGCTGTTGACACAATTCGTTTGCAATTTTGAAACAAAAATTAACCAACCCACTAATGCAGTAAATCCTATATCTAAGGTGCTAAAGGAACAGAAAGTTATGTCTAATGACATGCAATCTGCAACACTAAGCAGCACTTTATAACCACTCTTCTTTCACGCATCATCACAATGTTGTTAAGGAGCAACAGAGCTTTACCTACATACAACACTGTTAATCTAATAAACTGCCTCTTTAAGAGGTGCCTAAGGAAAAATTAATTACTGACCTTAAGAGTCTGGGATGTCAAATTGCATCCCTTCACTTGCAAATTAGTGTTCCAATTCACAAATACTTAAATATTAAACTGCAGAGATTATTGAATGTACCCTTGCAGTGACACAAATGCTAATTATAGTACAAGTACCTCTTATTTAGAATGCAGGGGCATTACACATTTTCAGGGTTATTCCGATTCCCTTTCGATTCTAGAATGGGTCATGTACTATTAAGGTGCCTCCACAACTAATTGCTATCAGTGATTATGAATCACTAATGAAAGAAATTCTAGATGTGTGGGATCATCACTACAATATTTTTTACATCCCAAAAGAATCAGTTACTAGACCAGAGTATGAGTGTGCCCTGCCATCAATTAAATTACATGAATTTAATATACGCTTAACTAAGTGCAAATATTCATGTTCCTCTGGCCGGCAGTTGTGTGTAATTCCAATCTTACCCCATAAATACGTTATTTCCCACCTGCCAGCGGACTTGACTTTGCCTTGTGTTAATCAATCCCTTGATAGTCATGTTGTCGACCATCAGCTGGGTAATGTTGAAATTCAGATACCGTGTGGTTGCCAGGTTCTTGTTTACACCTACGTTATTATTGATGCCAGTAACCTTTGCGATGTTCCTGCCCGCCTCCCCTTCATCATCAGTTCCCACTGTGGTGCCGATACACTGGCTAAAGGAAAAAGCATTTGAATTACACGAACTTGCAAAGATGTCAGGTATACAATTTAACAACGTATCCAGTGTCTGGATACACAATGGCAGATTAAACATTTGTCTCTTCTGTAATACAACAATTTCAAATGTCACATTATAGTTCCACACTGTAACCAGTACCGCCTTTTATTTCCTTGATCAGATGACGTTTAATTATATCTCTGGTGGCACATTGGTTTTAGTTTTCCTATATTTATAGTATTGTTTATCAAGATGCTGCATCTCTCATTACTACTGAGTCATATAGCTAGAGAGACCCAATGTGAGTTTTAGGTTGTTTAGCCGGCTCAGGCGGGGCAATATGTCAAGTTTACAGCACTATACTTGTTTAAGCCAACCTATTTCACACTGGGCCTTCACTGTCCAGCTACGCCTATTTTATTTTACTTACATATTTGGTGTTTAATGTTTTCGTTAAGCATTATTATGTCATTTACTTAGGTTGTATGGACGAGTGATGTCACTTTCACATACATTCAAGGATGTGAGTGGGGCATTATGTCTTTGGGTGACATGTCTGCAGGTGTATACGCCATGTGGCACGGACCACGTCACACAGATGACGCATCTGTAAACGGCCAGGGCAGTATTTTGCATGCTTGTGCTGTTGTCAGCATGACACCTTGCACGGAGCACACAATGATGCCAACCCCCTTATTTTATGTTGACCACACACCTAATGGCCTGCTGTTAATTGTCATGTAGTTTACTTTTATTCTTTTATTCTCGCATGTCACTTGATTGTTCCGCGTTATCAGGACATTCAGTTCTTAAGTTACAGATACACCTAGAATGATTAATCTTTGTTATATTCTTATTAGAACGTTGTGGAGTGTCGTATCACAGGCACTGTCTTCCACCCCCCCCCCCCCAACCAAAATTCTTTTGTGATTGGTGCCTAGGAATTCAATTTCACATATTTACTTTGCACGTGTGATCGCTATACTTGTGGCGCTGACCACCCACCTCTATTTCCGTGAGCGCAAAGGCATTCTATGCTATTCTTGTTTACATTATAATCCAAGTTTGTTAGTACAAGTCTGTTTTATTGTTTATTTCTTTCGCTCATTATATGTACATATATAATTATATCTCTTCCTCGGTCTGATACATACCAGTCGTTGTTCATAATATGCTCTTCTTTATTGTTGTTTTCGTGGCAAAATCACCACGCAATGCTTTTGTTTACAAGCATAACAACATTTTCTGTGACATGTTTACTTGCTCCGGTCTAGCCCACCCTTCCTGACCTACCCGCACCAGTTTAAACACACCCTTAACTTGTGCACGACATACACTTTCTTTCTTAAAACACTGACCATGGGGTATCGTAGTAGAAGTGAGCTCCTCCTTCTCTACGCCATACAGTTGCTGCCTGCCCTGTCGCAGTCGTCATGCACTGCCTCACTCGCCACCTTACTCGCCACTCTGTCTATCACGACGCCTGCCCTCGCTGTGCCAGCCGCCTTTCCCTACGACTCCACTGTAGCTGGGGACGTCTGCGCTTCGGAGTAGGAGGGCCCTGTTGTGAGAAGCAGGACCCGAACCTGTGGCACCCCATTAGGTGTGCCCTATGCCGGCCATGATGTTGAGGTCATGGTATCTACAGTCGAGCACAGGACGAATTACAGAGTGGCTACGACGTTATCAGAGGCAAATATAAATAGCCGTTCGGTTTCGGGTTAGCGGGACTCCTTATGATACTCAAATGTGACGGACTCCAGGGCAGGGTGTCTGCATGCCGGTGACCAGGAGACACCAAACGACAGAGGACGTCAGCCAGTCAGCTTCGAGGACATCAGGATCTTCACACGATGGAGGAACTTCGTGAGTAGTCGATAAATTATTTAATGGTAGGTGAATCTTGTTTCCCAGTGCAGGCTGGTTCAGTTAGGGAAAGCTATACACTGCGATCTAAGAGTATAAACAAATTGAATGTAAAGTAGTCTCTCAGATATAATATCTTGTATTTTTTCTTGGCGAAATATTCTGAGGAATCCCGTTAAAGCAAATAGCTACATTTGGTTCTTATAGTATTCTATAATTAATTGTAATTCAAGCTGAAATTGAATGAGTAGTTTTGTAAATTGTATGAATTATTATTTGATGTCTTCAATCTCGCTCCCCAGGTATTTATATAGTCAGCTGAGAGTTTAGAATAGTAGAGTATGAGATTGTAATAACAGTCAGGTCAAGGGACCAGAACAGTATGCGAGCCGTATTACGGTATATTGACTTTGAACCAACCATATTACAACTGTAATACATTTTGCGGACACCGACCAGCCAATCATCGAGTTACTACATGATTGCAGCTGGCCAATCACATGCAGGTACTGACCCATCACAGAGAGGCAGGTAGGCAGCTGTAAATGCTGGTTCCTTGTCCACATTACCATGCAGTTGAATATTCATAATTTTCTTCCAGATAAGTTCTTCGCTCACCTATAAATTGTGGTCACACTTAACGTAGAGAACTGACTCCTATTGTCATATCGACCCCTCACAAGACTATCCCATTAACACATTGAACCTTTGACCCATAACCTATGACCCATTGACCCATTGACCCACAATGACCACTCACTGTGGTTCTGGCCCCTAATGACTCATAATGGTATGTAAATAACCCCTAAATGAGCCCTAATGACCCCAAATGAACCCTAAATGAATCCACCACCACCTTGACCCCTAATGACCCTTATTTTTACTCATTCTCCCATAGATACTTTACCCCTAAATTACCCCTAATGACCCATTGACCCATGATCAATTAACCCACCACCCATTGACCCATGACACATTGACACATTTATAAATGGCGCATTGTCGCATTGACCCATAGCACAATTTGGACTTTGGACTTACCTATGCAGCACCATGGTAGGCCACTTCTATGCTTCCCAATTGGTCGTCGTGCGAAAATAACTCTTCCTCCAAGCCATTCTATCATGCCAGAGTGCAGTTTGATCTTAGGTAAAAATTCGATTATTAATTCGACACTGGCGAGAACCAATTAGCGATGAAGGAGGTCGTGGCTCCATGGTCGTTGAGGATGAGGGCAGCCCTTCGTATTCGCAATTAATCTTCATGGTATGGGAGCACTCTAAGAAAACAAAAATACTTGTTCGCCCAGAAGAAAATGTGCAGATATAAAATTAATTCTATACATAATAATATATAATCCTATCTTATATAAACACACATACATAATTATGTATTTCCTATAGGATAAATATGTATTAATTTTATATGTACATATTTATATACATTTGACTAAATTATGTTCATACACATGAACTATTTATAAATTAAATAGATAATAATTTTATATTAATATATTTATATGCACATAATTTTATGTAAGATACTGAATTTATTTTTATAATTACATAGTTTAATAAAAGATAAATTGAAAAATATTTTATATTCTCACATTTATATATTTATACATATACATAATTATGTATATGATAAATTGCAAATAACTTTAAATTTGCACACAAACGCATATATATATATATATATATATATATATATATATATATATATATATATAAATTCTCTATAATTAGATAGACTCTAATTTAATACTTACATATTTATAAACATATCCAGAATTATGTAAAAGATAGAATGAAACTAATTTTATACTTGCATATTTTAAAACCTATATTGTGATGTAGATGAGATATTGTAAGGATGAATGATTTTGAGTGAACGAAACACCTGGGGTTTAATGGCGTGAGGTTTCCTGCCTCAGCGATGATCGCCTGGTTGCAGCAGGAGAAGATAGGGCGCAACTTCTGCTGTCGGCTTGGTTTGCGTGCTATTGCATCTAGTATTGTAAAAAGAGCGCGCATCGCTATTAAAGATGGCGCTGGTAGCGTTTAGGCAGCGATGGAGTGCAGGTCTCTTTAGGAGGGGATGGTTGGTCGTATGATATGGCAACTATAAATAGGTGTGTGCGAGCTGGCTCAGGGGAGATCGTCCCCAGCCGGCGTGCTGCTACTCATTGGGCGATGTGGTTCCTCCCTGAGTAAGAACATCGAGAGGTCTGTGCTGCATGAAGAGAAGTGTAACTGCTGTTGGACTTAGAACAAAAATGTTATACGCTATTAGTCTGTTATGAGGGACTTTAACTTTGGCGAAGAGAATCGTGGAAATAGTCTCTGAACGAACAGAGTAGGGACATAGAAAATGCCCAATGTGTAGGAATTGGAACTTAGATTGTTTTAAGGCGAGATCTAGACCTAGAGAAAATACTACTTGACGGTGCCAGAACTTTAGAGATTGTTCTACCTATTCTTGTCCACGTGGGACTTAGTTTATTTTGGAGAGGCGCGCTTGTGGAACTTAGCCTAAAAACGCATCGTGGAATGGACTAGGAAAAGTTATCATTGGGTTGCCTAAATCATGACTTAGTCTCTCCCAATTGTGACAGTGATACGCTGAGTGAACTTATTGTACGAATTCTAGTGGCAGATTGGATTGAAGATGGAACTGTGTTGGTTTTGAATAGTAGTTGGGCGAATATTTTCCCGATTTTTGGCAAAGGTATGAGACATTGTATATCCGAATGTGTTTGTGGTAATTTTCCGAGACCATTCTGGACAAGGAGGAAAAACCAGTGCGGGAACTTTCGGGAAAGTGAAGATTAGTGACGGCACAGGCATGCTGATTTTTCCTTTGCATGTGAATTAGGGAAAATTAAAATGAATTGAGTTTGCCTCACTTTGGATGAATTTGGAAAACCAGGTTGAAGTAGTGGAAGTGCAGGGATCGTGCGACGCCAACGAAAAAGAAAATAGTGTGTGTGGTAGTGGAATTTGGACACAGAAAACTAGCTGGTGGGTTTTGAAGTAGACAGCGTACACTAGGGAAAGTGCGACGTGTGACATTGAAAAAGGGTATATTAGGGTGCAGTGAAAATGTTGTATTTGTATGTGAGAGTGGCATGTGTTGGTGGAGGAGAGGAAACACTTCAGTGGTAGGGAGAATATCCCTGTTCCTGCTCTTTCACCATGGTTGATGCATGTGATGATGTGTGGAGTCAAGGGGGCAAGCCTGTACCTCGGTATTGGTGGGGACAATATCCCTAACTTCCTTGGCAGTGTATGTGGTGTGCATTGTGTGGGTCTTAGGGCAAGCTACGATTGGTGGGGAGAGTATTCCCAGCCCAAAATACCAGGATGTTATTATTTGGCGGTTCAAGTGTGAGGGTTGGGCTAGAGAAGGGAAGCGCTCTTCTTCGAGTGTTTTCTTAGGTGTTCTTTCAGATAATTGTTTTGGTAAAATATTGTAAAATATATTAAAAAAAATAGAGAGCATAGTGAAAGAGACCATTGCTACAGTGGGCTTTCTCTGAGAGTTTATGCGCAAAGGCATATTTTATTTCGTGAGAATTATTGTTATCATCTTGCGAGGTGAGGAAAGCAAGAAAATGTCTTATTTTAACACTTGTTGTGATAGGGTTAATGAATTCTGCTTAAAAAGTAGTTCTAAAGATTTATGTAAGAAAAGTGGGGCAGCTGTGTATGTAGAATAAAAAATATATATATATTTTTAAGGCAAGTGTGAATAAGGTTCCATTGTAGTAAATATTAATGCAACGATTTTTTTTAGTATTGGTAATAATATTTCTTTTTAAATGGGCGTGTTCATGGATTATTATTAATAATAATTTGCTGAATAATAAAAATATGCTAAATTGTGTTTTGAAGGAAAAAGGCCCAAGGTGAAGATTTTTTTGGGCATTAAAGGAAATAAAAATTAATGTTTTTATAAATTTTTTCCCGGTTTTAAAAATAATCTTAGAGATGTGGAAATTCTTGTCACTATTTTTGAATATTGAGAAATATCAGAATCAGTGAGTGTGATACTTATTTTCTGAGAATAAAGTAAAGGAATAAAGTGGGAATTTTAGTTTACACTCAGGTAAAGGTAGTGTCCTTTACACAATAATTCTGAACAAATTTAACCGCTCTACAATCAACAAAAACATACTCATTCTGCTACTTGGTTTTGATCATGATGATACTTTACGACCTTTTCCGTATCCTGTGTCCTTTTAAAAAAGGTAGGGAGGTGGATGGGTATGAGGTGTGCTACAGGAGCTCAGGCAAATTGGGGCACAATTTTCTGCACAACTCTTCTAATTGTATACAGGGACCTGCACCTTACCGTGTTAAAATTATGGAAAATTGAGTACTTCTTTAAGATCGGAGATTGTTTGTTTTGGCAGAGAAGTCATATTAATTTGTGTTTTTAAGGCTTCGGGTACACGAACTGCGTGGGTGCAGCGGTTCACCAAGGGCAGTTTGCAAGGGGTGCTTGCAGACTCAGGGATCCAGTTTGAAGAGGCCACTGGTATAGATGACTTGAGTTAATTTCTCTGGAGTATGGTTCATGAGGAGGTGGAATCCACTGGTGAGGCATTGCAAGAGGTGATGGGTGAGCCAGCGCCATTATTTAAGTTACTGCGTTATTTCGCTAATGATTCACAAAGCAGACTTCCTTGCTTGAAGACCACTTTTTGTCCACTGTTGTGGAGTTTCCTGTTAACCTGAAGAAGGTTGTAGATTTGAGGGTCTGTTCCAGGAGGCTGGTCTATTTTGCGAGATTATTTAGAGTTCCCAAATGTTGGCAGGAGGTTTTGGGTGAAGCAATTGATGGGGATTGGGGATTTGATAAACTGTGTGAGGTGTTATTCACCCGAGTTGCTTCTCGGGTAGCTCTTAGTCATTAACATTTGAGATATTGAATAAGGAACAACGTAAAAGGGAGACGATGAAAGAATAATTCATGGGGTAATGGATTTTGTAGAGATACCAGGAAGTTCCTGTGAGGAGAGTATACTTGCAGAGATTATGTTTTATAATATGGACCCCCCCCTGAGATAGGTATTTTATCTATTGTAAATAAACCTTCCTCTTTGAAGGAGGTCCTGTAATTGGTCAGTCAGGTGGAAGCCACATTGGGAGCTGTGAAAATGAATAGGGTTGAGTGTAAATATTATGGAAGATGTAATCATATGAGTGAAAACTGCTTTCAGCGCCGAAGAGGGGTTGAAGCAGTTGCAGTGGTAGAGGAGGGTCCTCGGGGTAATAATGGAGTACTAAATATAGTGAAGCAGGTGTCTCCATCAGTGTGACAGAGGACAAAAAAAGTGCTTAAATTGTGGGATATTAGGCCACCTGAGGGGGTCCTGTTTTAAATTGCAGAAGGAATTTTTTTGTGGGAGAGAGGTATATATGGTACTTGACTGCCCAAAGTGGCAGGTCAGGCTTGATTTTGTTAGTAAGGAGGAACATTTTGTGGGAGAGTGCTTGAAGCAGAGTGGTTAGAGGTAGGGTCAGGTAGGAATTTTTCTGACAGGTGTCCATTGTGGGGTTAGTTTTTTTTTTTTTTGTCTGTGTGTTTCGTGGGGTGTGGGCTGGTGGTTTCGGCAGGTGAAGGACGGTTCTATAATAGTTTGTTCGGCTTTGTTGTTTTTGGTGTCGCTTGTCCCGTGGAATGGGCAGTGCACGGATGTTGAGGTTGTCGTCAAACTAGGTCGAGGGGGTGGGGGCTGGATCTAGGACAGAGAATCTCAGCACTGCAGGATTGAATTTCGTAAATTTCCTTGATGTTTCTCTGTCGGGTGTTTTCCTTATCTGTACAAGGGGTTTGTGGGGAGAGGTCTTGTTAAAGAGAAGTTTGTGGAAAGGGAGTTTCCAGGCTTAATACAAATTGATAGTGGTGGTAATAGGTTAGTTGGGTAGTGAGGAAGATTGTGGGCAATGGATCTCGGAAAGTGCAGTGTCACTGTCTATGTAAGTTTAGTCTGGGCATATGGTGCTGAAACGGCAAACTATGATGGGCAGAGGTGCTGTAGCTGAACCCGAGGATCGGAAGCCACAAGGAATAGGTAATTGGTTGGTTCTTTGGTGATATTTTAGCCCTGGGTTGTGGGAGTAGTGATATTTATGAAATGTATTTAGGTTGTCGGGATGCTAGGTAGGGAAATTGATGATTTTTATGTTTTGTGATATTGAGTTCTAGGTAGTGCCCTGCAGGATTTTCTTTGGGTAGCTGCACCTATGAAAAAAAAAAAAGGGTGAAGTACAGGTGTAACAAAATTTTGAGTGATATGTAAGTGATGTGTAGTATGAAATGGCGATAATAGAGTTTTCCTTTTTAAATTTTGTATCATGCAAAGTTTTAAAAGTATTGTGTTGGTTTAGGAGTGATGGGGGGGGGGGGGGGGGCATATGACACGTTGGCCATCACATGTAGATGAGTTATTTTAAGGACGATTGATTTTCAGAGAGACAAACGCCTGGGGTGGACTGTGTAAATTTCCCACTGTGCAGCATTGCTCGCTGATTGCAGCAGGAGTTACTAAGGCTCAACTTCTGCGGCCAGTCATTGATTAGAGCTTGGTTTGCATGCCTATGCCTCAAGTATTGTGAAAAGAGCGCCCATCGATCTAAAAAGGTGGTGTTAGAATCGTATAGGCTGTGCTGGAGTGCAGGTCTCTTGGGAAGGGGATGCTTAAGAGTAGGGATATGGCGCATATAAATAGGGTTGCATGAGCTGGCTCATGGAGATTGCCCTCAGCCGGAGTGCTGCTACTCATTGGGTAAAACGGTTCCTCCCTAAGTAAGAACTTCTAGAGATCTACGCTGCGTGAAGATACGTATAACTGCTGTTGGATTGAAAAAAAAAAAAATCTATACACATTTAGTCTGTTACAAGTGACTTAACTTTGGTGATGAGAATCGTGGAATTGAGCTCTGAACGAGGAGAGTAGGGACATAGGAATTGTCCAGTATGTAGGAATTGGAACTTTGTTTTTTCGAGGAAGAGGAGTGGACATAGAAAAAATACTCCTTTTCGGAGCCAGGACTTCAAAGTTTTTTCTACTTATTCTTGTCCATGTGGGTCTTTGTTTATTTTGGAGAGGTGCACTTGTGGAAATTTTAGCCCAATAAAAACCATTGTGGAATGGTCTTAGAAAAGTAATCATTGGATTGCTGAATCGGGAAATAGTCTCTCCTGATTGCGACTGTGATGAATGGAGTGAACTGATTGCACGAATTCTAGCGGCAGGTTGGATTGAATATGGAGCCATGTTGGTTTTGAATAGCTTTTGGGCGAATATTTTCCTGATTTTTGGCGAAGGTATGAGACATTGTATATCCGAATGTATTTGTGGGAATTTTCCCAGACTGTTCTGGACTTAGGAGGAAAAAATGGCGTGGGAACATTCGGGTAAGTGAAGATTAGTGGGGGTTCAGGAGTACTGATTATCCTTTACGTGTGGATTAGGGAAAAGAGACCATCACTCCAGTCAGTTTTCTCTGATAGTTTATGCGCAGAGGTGTATTTTATTTCGTAGGAATTATTGTGATTACCCTGCAAGGTCAAGAAAGCATGAAAACGTCTTATTTTAACATGTATTGTCATAGGGTTTATGAATTCAATCTATAAAAGGAGTTTTAATGGGTGTTGTAAGAAAAGTGAGTCAGCTGTGTACCTACAATAAAAGCTTTTTTTAAAGGCAAATGTGAATCAGGTTGCATTGTAGTAAGTATTGGTGCCACCATTTTGTGGTGTGGGTCGGAATATTGGTATTTTCATATGGATGTGTTTTTGGAATATTTTTAAATATGTGTTGAAATAAAAAATGTTTTAAATGTTGTTTTAAAGGAAAAAGACTCATGGAGAAAATGTTGGTGGGCATTACAGGAAATAAAAATAAATGTTGTTTTAAAAGTTTTTAAAGTTTTAAATAGAACGTTAGAGCTGTGGAAATTTTTCTGAAAATTTGTGAATATTGGAAAATATCAGAAGTGAATGTGATACTTATTTTCTGAGATGTGAGTAAATAATAAATTGGAATTTATGCTTTTCACTCAGGTGAAGATAGTGTCAATTCCCCAATAATTCTGAACATTGTTAACTCCACTGCAATTACAAAAACCTTCTTACTCTCATACTTGGTTTTCGATAATGATGATAATTTATGATATTTTCCATATACTGTGTCTTTTTAAGAAAGGTAGGAAGGTGAACTGGGTATGAGGTTGTGCTCCAGGAGCTGAGGCAAATGGAGCAAAATACATATGCATAATTATATGTGAGTTTTCTTCTGGGGAGAACCAGCATTTGTGTATTCTCAGAGTGCTCCCATACCATGAAGATAAATTAAGATTATGAAGGACTACCTTTGATATCGACGACCATGGAGCTACGACTTGCATCATCGCTAACTGGTTGTCGCCAATGTCGATTCTGCGATCGAATTTTTATCTATGATCAAAAGGCACTCTGTCATGAGACAACAGCTACTACAAAGAGTCTTTTTTACACGACGACCAATTGGGAAGCGTGGTGGTGTCCTACCATGGTACTGCGTTGTTTATTCCAAGTCCAAGTTGTGCTATAGATCACCGGGACAATGGTTGATGGGTAAATGTGTCAGTGGATCATGAGTCATTTGTTAATGGATCATGGGCCAATTTGTTGTGGGTCAGGGGGTCAATATGTCATGGGTCAATGGGTCATAGGTCAATGGGTTGATTAGCGGTCATTTTGAGTTCAATGATCTATGGGATAGTGGGTCAAATAAGGGCCTTTTTGGGGTCATTAAGGGCCATTTATAGGTCATTTAGGGGTCGTTCTGGGGTCATTAGGGATCAGCACCGAAATCAAGAGTAATGGTTGAATGGGTCAATGGGTCGTTGGTCATTGGCATTAGTGGGTCAGTCTTGTGAGACGTCGGTCTGACAACAGGAGTCAGTTGTCTATGTTAAGTGTGTCCTTGATTTGTAGTTGAGCGAAGATCGTTTCTGGAAGAAACTGATGATGATATAACTGCGTAGTAATGTGGTAAAGGTAGTAGCATCTAAAGCCTGTCTGCTTGTGTGTAATGTCTCAGTGCCTGCATGTGATTGGTCAGCTGCAATCATGTGGTAACTCAGTGATTGGTTGGTCTGTGTACGCACAATGTATTAATGTTTTATACGATTGGTTCAAAGTCAATATGATGTAATAGGGTTATCATATGTGCATATTATAAGCAGTAGGGAGGTAAGCTGGGAGGCTTATTTTGTCTATGCCTGTCGTGAAAGATATATTGACTCGGCTTGCTTCTAGATATTCACACAGTTTTTCTCGAGTTTTTGTTTTCAAGATCATTCTGGGTCATGCTAAGGATAGTCTGCATCTAATAACAATATCTAGTGGCATATGCTTGCTTCATTTTTTGTATATTTCGTCGAGTGGTTTTTAAGATCAGTCAGATGAATGGGGTCAAGGTCGAGGTTACCTGCATCTAATATAGCGGTTGTAATCTGTAATGTAATACGCTTGTTGACTTTTATGCATTTCTTCTCACGCTTTGGTTTTCAAGGTCACTGGGTGAAGCTCAGGGTATTTCTGCATCTAATATGGCGGTTATAGTCTGTACTGTATTATGCTTGTTCAACTTTATGGATTTTTTCTTGTGTTTTTGTTTTCAAGGTTCAAGGTCGAGTTTACCTGCATCTAATATGGTGGTGGTAGTCTGTAATGTATTGTGCTCTATGACTTTTATGTATTTTTCTCGAGTTTAGTTTTCAAGGTCATTTAAGGTAATGAGGTCAAGGTCAGTGTCGTATGCATATAATATGGCATTAGCAGTCTAACATTATATGATTCTGACTTTTATGTCTTCTTTCTCGTTTTTTTTTTGTTTTCGGGGTCATTCACGTTCACGGGGATCAAAGTCGAATTTGTCTGCATCTAATATGGTGGTGGCAGTCTGTAAAGTATTATGTTTTTTGACCTATATGTAATTCCCGAGTTTTTTAAAGGTCATTCAATGTCATAGGGTCAAGGTCATGAAAGCCCGCATATAATATGGAGGCGGTAGTCTTTAATGTACTATGATTGATAACTTTAATTATTTTTCTCGAGTTTTTGTTTTCAAGGCCATTCAAGTTCATGGGGTCAAGGTCCTGGGCATTGGATTCAAATATGGCTGGTGGGTTATGTCTACCAATATGATGGTCGCCTACTAATACAGCGGTTGCCTACCAAGATTGCGGTCGCCTACCAAGATCGTGGCCGTCCACCAAGATGACTAATTGGTTATGGGCAAGAGGGTGGCGGCCTGTCGACATATTTGTTAGGTAAGAGGTAGTGGATGGGAACTTCGGGAAAGTTAAGTTTTTATAATACTTTTTAATTGATTTCTTGATAATTTTAATAATACTTTTTTAGTAATACGTTATGAATTTTAGTAATACATTTATTATGGATTTGCTGGACTTTTTCTAATATTTTTCGGTTTTTTTTATTTTAAAAATTTTTAATGTCAAAGGGGCTGGGCGTCGCTGATCTACCTCTCCGGAGTCGCGAGCCCACCTTGTCTACTCCCGGAAGAATCGAAAATTTCTGAGGATACTTTACTTAATAATTTTCCATTATTTTTAATAATACATTTTTTTATGATTTTTATAATTTTTAGATTTGTTTGGTATTTTTGGGGTTTATTTGGGTGTTTATAGGGATTTAGTGGTTTTACTAAGGGTTTTGGGAAAAGACTGAGAAATAATCGTCATTGACTGTGATTAAGTAGGTATGTGTGTCTACACGGAATAAACATTTTTGTGATAACTGATGTATGAAAATAATTGAGCGTTTGGATTACGTGCCATTTTAGAAATGCTTGCCTCCACATATTCCACAGATTTATAGCCAATTATTTGAAATTCTCGAGGTTAGAGTAGGGATTTTGAAAATAGAACAAAGCAAATGTGACTCCTTTTTAGGACACTTGCAAAATTCGTTGCGAATATCTGCGATTTGCCACTATCAGTATATTTGTAAATTAATAGATGTATAACCTACAAAATTTAGTGTCAAGTTTTGCTTTAAATCTGTCGTGTTGCGGGCACTCCGGCAGTTTTCCAGTTCAGAGAGAGAACATTTTTATTTAGTATTTTCGCAACTATCAAGTTTTGCGGTGCCTGCAACAGGAAGCTGTATCCGCCCTGATACAACATGCAGTGATTTCAGTACCACGTGACGGCGATTGCTAACCACTTTTGACGGGAAATACGTCCTGATTTTCATTATATTTTAGTTCCATGACTCCTGGAAACACGCGCTGTATCACGCGTTATTTTCCAGTCACATTATTTCGATATCACACTTTGGGGTTTTGTGCAAAGTTCCAGTTCATTGGCTCACGCCCTAACCTTGCTCTCTTATTGGTTGGCGACTCTTCTCGGCCTGACTTCTCATTGGTGTGAGGCTGATCATGCGCGACTTCTTGATGGGGGGAGACTTCTACCCACTACATTCATGTTGTTTTATTATGCCATGCACGACCTGAGGATGCCGGAATTCACCAGAGGGTACCAGAGATTGCATATCACCACCTGGAACGACTCGCCTGAGCTGTGCTGAGACTCCACCGTCCTTCATCACCGTGGCTCTAATATGTTCTTCCTTCCAGTCGAATTTTTTATTACGTTTTATATTGACAGTTCCCATGTCCACTTCCGCCACATTGCCAAGTAAGTAGATGTACAAGTGCAAATGTAGACGTTTCAGTGTTTGATTTTATTAAATGTGATAAATTGACATCGTATATTTCTTTTTGAGTGTTTGTGTTCAGCGCTAGACCGCTCGGGCATCACAAACTGGTGTCATCGTTTTGGATAGTTACTCCAGACCACTGTAACTGAACCCACTTCGAAGAGTTATAGGTTGTAGGTGATAGGCGATAGGTGTTAAGTCGTTGAAAACAGTTTTATTTTATTCTCACGTCCTATGAATGCGAATCGTGAAGTTGTAATTGAGCTGAGCAGTGTTACTGAGTGGGATTTTTTAACGTGTCCTCGAGCGTTCAGTATCCTGCGCCTTTATGTTTAGGACTCTACTACGATAGTTCGTAAAAGAGGAGATGTGCAGTATTATAACGGACACGTGTACTATAGGAAAGTATATCACTCTAATGTTGACTATGTCTACGGACCTATGAATAACAGAGTAACTGGTTGTGTTGATTGTCACATAGATTTGGAAGATATAACACTGCACACTTGGGTTAGAATTGAATTTCGCAGAAATTATATGAATTCAGTCCCACTTCTTTGCTGTATTTTGCTAAAACCTCTAAAGTGTTATGCTAAGATGCTTATTATTGTTTCAAAGCCAAGAAGGGGACATAGTAGAGTTTGCGATTTTGACAATGTACGTAGTTTTAACCAGTAGCTCTTAGGCATTGGAGGGTTTAGAAGAGTACTCATATAAATTAATACAGAAATTTCTCCAATAGTACACATCTTTAGACTCTTCTCAATTAGAGCCATTTCGTGCTAAGTTGAATGCATTAACTACAGGTTCAGGACAGGCAATAGCTTTCAAAGGAAAATCGAAGCGATCTTTTCCGACTCCCGTATATAAAGTAAACGAGTACGAAAATTCTTCTGGACGAGTAGTGATGGAAATTGAAATTCGTATAGTGAAGAGGTTCATACCTCGAGATCGTGTTTATCCAGAATTTGAGATAGAAACGCTTGACGTAGTTGCGAATACAGAGACTTCAACTTCGCAAGACACAAACGTAAAACACGAGCAAGCGTCTACTAGTTCTTCACGTTCGGAATATATTGCCGTTCCTATGAGAGAATATTTGAATACGATCCATGAAACTAAACCCACAAGTAGTAGTACACATTACGATACTCCGAAGAAACGGACTCACGATCGTAATACTTGGATTCCTCTTTCGAAATTGAATTAATCAATTTTAATTTGTAATAGTAGCACTTTTCTGGTTGACATGGAGAACAAAATACGTCAACTAGCCCACGCAACACTAGCACAAGCTCAAGTACCAGCTCAAGTTAAAGATTTGGCGGTTATTTCATTAGTCGAGAAATGGACTAACGAAAAAGGCTCGTTACCGGTACACGCCTTTCTAGAGAGCGCAGAAAGCGCAGCAAGCCTAGGAAATCTTTCAGATAAAGCCAAATTGAAATTAGCGAAAATGAAATTGAAAGGTTTAGCGTCGCGTTTTGTTGCGACACGTCCTAGAAAAAGAGAGGACATAAAATTAAAAATATTGAAGGATGAGTTGAACGACAGATTCAAGGGAAATCAGCTGTTGCAATTTCATTATTATATGATGCACAATGTTAGGCAGAAACATAATGAGGATGTGCAGATATTTGCAGATAGATGTCGTAAATTATGTGAAAAAAAAAACAGTTAACAATTTAGATGAGCCTGAGAAACAGGAAATTTTGAATCAGGAAGCTGAAAAGATGTTATTAGCAGATTTTACTGACAGATTACAAGGTAACATAGGTCAGCAGTTAAGATATAAGATACCACAAACCATGGACGAGGCTGAACGCATGGCTATAGCGTTAGAGGTTACAGAGGCGCATCAGGAACGCTAAACAAAATTTGATGATCCTCAGAGGAGGAGAAAGTGTATAACATAGTCTCCCAGCAGACAAGTATGGCACGGGGTAACGCGAAAAGTGGCCAAAACACTTCCAGTACCAGAGGCTTTGGAAGAGGTTATAACTCATGTTAACGTGGTTCGAATGTTAGCAGTAACAGTAGAAAGAGTTTATCGGGAGCAGGTATTTCTCCCAAGAACATGAGTTATAGACAACAACAAAATAATAACTGTAATATTAGATGTTTTAATTGCGGACGTTTTGAGCGCGTGATCAGAGAATGACGAAGTTTGGGAACCACACAACGAGCCCAAGTACCTAGGAAAGTATGGCACGGCATTAGAGAAACTAGCGAGAATGTAGGTAATAATCACCCAAACGCGAGAAGCCGAGTGTCAACCCCGGGCACCACACGGTGGTAATTACAGTTGTAAGGGGAAAAAGAGACCATAGCATCAGTTCTTGTCGAGGGCCAGTCTCACTCGTTCTTAATCGACACAGGGTCCGATATGTTTCTTGTTCGACCTAGAATCAGCGGAAATATTATCGATGAATCTCAGTTAGGAGCGAAATGCGTAACTGGGGAGACTCTCCAGATCTCAGGTACCCAGTATGTATAGTGGGTAAATGGTCAATGTTAAACGTCAATGTTAAACATATTGGTTCCTTGTGTGCGCGTCAGAGCTTCCTTTCGAGGGAATACTTGGAACCGATTTTTTTCCATTATTATGATGCCAGAATCGACTTGAAAGAACAGACATTGTAATTTTAAAATACGATTGATTTAGATAAATATAATTAAATTACTTGCATAATTGAGGAAGAGTAGCAGAAACAAGCTGAGAGCCTCGCCATATCTGAACTTAGATCCGGAACAGTGAATAGTAATTACTATAATGAAGTGAAAATGATACAGCACACGATTCTGCCACCAAAATTGGAGACAGCGATAGATGTTGCTTTGCACACAGCGGGTTGAGATGCTGACTCAAAATTGCTTCTTATCGAACCGACATTGACGAATGTACTGGGCATCCGTGTGGCAAGAGCAATATGTAACTTAATTCTTACTGGTAAGAGCCTTCCAGAGAATGAGGTGTATTGAAGGAGCAGTACGGCTACAAATTATATGGGGACATGTAATAGAGTCATTGAGACGAATCTGGAGGACGGGGTGAATGACCATCAGGGTACCTGTGTACTATAAAATAAGGCACTTATGAGGGTGAGTGGCCCTTTGTTTTGGGTCAAATGGATGCATCCCAGCGTTTCTTTCCTCATCGCGATCACGTCAAATGGGGCAAGAGGACATGGAGTCCTAGTCGCGCGGATGATGCAGGAGCGACATGTGAAGTAGGCAGTCATGTCGAGAGGACTACTGACAGGGTAGGTCAAAAAGTTGAGGATTCAAGAAAACCTCACGGTAAATGTTCAAGGAAACCTCACAGAATGTTAGTAAATTCAGTAAGGGCGGTGACAAAAATCGTGAACATTACTAATGAGACGCTCGTCGTGCCGAAGGGTACAGCAATATGATTTCCCTTACTTGTCAGTGATTTTGCTGGAGTACTATGCGTAAATAGCCTACCACGAATATCCGAGAGAAATTGTATACGTCTTGGTTCGGAACAAAGTAATTTAGTGTTGCCACAAATAGAACCACGGAAGAAAATATTCGCAAATGTCCCTAAAAACAAAGATAAAGAGTGTTCGCTTTCAGGCTCCGAAGCAGTGATTCCCTCGAGTTGTGTTAGCCATAAAGTGAGTGAATTAGTTAGCGAGGTCACGGAACAGGACGAATTTTGTTGCTGTGTCCCCAACATCCGCCGAGATAGAGTATCCAGAGTAGAGGCATTTCCGATTCCAATCGAAAACCCTGAGTCATGTCGTAAAAAGCTGAAATGTCATAAAAATTTGATACGTTGTAATAATTTTATATGTCGAGAATATGCACGTAAATGGAAAATCGGTACCGATTCACGTAAATTGAGAATAAATGAGCCGAATTATGTACAGAATCAAGTTAGCCAGAGTTGTGAAACTCGTCGCACGGAGAATAGGTGTAAATTATCGAATGGAGAGAATAAAATATTAAATGTGCCAAATTGTTTAGTGACTGAAGTTAGTCAGAGTTTTGAAACTCACATGGCAAATAGTAATAAATTAGTGAAACATAAGGGTAAAAAGTTACCAGAACTACCAAAAGATGAATTTATGGAGGTAGAGAAAATTATTAGAGATAAATTGAAACATTTGAGTAAGAGTGATTTTAATATAATATTCCCAGTGTTAATGAAGTTTGCATACATGTTTCAAGTAGAAGGTAGTTCAAATTTCGGGTGCACGAATTTATTGAAACATAACATAGATGCAGGAGAAGCTAGACCAATAAAGCAGAATGCATATAGAGTCCCGCATGCATTGAAATCAGCAATTGCAAAGCAAATAAATGACATGCTTGATAAAGATATTATTTGAGAGAGTAAATCACCTTGGCAGTTTCCTCTAGTGATGGTGAAACAGAAAAATAAAGACGGTGCTTTTGAGATGAGATTTTGTATAGATTTCCACCAGCTTAGTAAAGTTTCAAAGCAGGGCCCTTATCCAATTCCGAATGTCACAGAGACGTTAGATTCCTTGCACACGTCGAAATATTTTTCAACATTGGACTTAGTTAGTTGCTACTTCCAAATTAAGTCAGAAGAAAGTGATAGGAAGAAAACGAATTTTGCTACGTTCACGGGGAAATATGAATTTAATAGACACTTGTTTGGACTGTGTAATGCCCCAGTTATATTTGAGAGGTTAATGGAGAATTATGTTCTAACAGGTTTGTTAGGTGGTCAGTGTTTAGTATACCTTTATGACATTATAATATTTAGTAGTACTATGAAAGAACATGCCGAGCGCATGAGTAAAGTTTTGGAAAGACTAGAGGAAGCTAATTTGCGAATTCAGCCTAGTAAGTGTTCATTTGTACAAGATAGTGTAGAATACTTAGGGCGTGTTGTAAGTTCAAATGACGTAGAACCGAATCAGAAAAATCTGCAACCAATTAAAGAACTCCCCAGACCATAAATGTCACACAAGTTCGCTCAGTGGTAGGTTTATTTCAGTATTATAGGAAATTTGTACCGAATGTCGTGGATATAGCGAGACCATTGACGAAATTAACTAAGTAAGATGAACCATTTATTTGTAGAACAGAGCAAGAGGAAGCTTTCAAAATGTTAAGAAAAAATTAATTTCATATCCGATTCTTGTGTATCCAGATTTTTCACAAACATTTATTGTGAGTACAGATGCTAGTAATTATGCCATAGGCGCTGGCCTGTCTCAGATGAGGAACGGACACGAGAAACCAATCACCTATGCCAGTAGACAATTAAATTCAAAAGAAAGGAATTACAGTACAATGGAAAAAGAAATGTGCGCTTGAGTTTTTGCCACAAAACAGTTCAGAGCATATTTGTACGGGCGTAGATTTACTATTATTACTGATCATGCTGCATTGAGATGGTTATTGAATTTGAAAGACCCTAGTTCGAGACTCAATCGATGGGCACTTCGTTTAGCAGAGTTTGATTTTAAAGTAGTCCATAAACCGGGCGAGAAACACGCGAATGCAGATTGTTTGTCGCGAATGGTAAATGCGATCAGTTCAGAAGATTTAACTAGAGGAATAATTAAGAAAGAACAGAGAGAAGGCGAAACATGTCAAAGTATAATTAATAAGGCAGATATGGAAAACTTCTTCATTGATAGGGAAGGCATCCTATACAAATGCGAAGAGGACAAAATTTTGGTAGTGGTTCCAAAGTCGCTCGTGACCAGAGTAATTAGTCATCACCATGTCACTCCATTTTCTGCTCACCAAGGCGTGAAGTGAACTCAGAACCTCCTCAAATCTTTGTGCTGGCCAACATTGAATAAAGATGTATATGAAAATACTGTGAGGTGCGATGATTATCTTAGGAGAAAAAGTACGCAAATGACGAAAGCACCGTTACGTCCTTTACCCCAAGTGAATTCTCCATTTCAGTTGGTATCTCTAGATATTTTAGGTCCCTTACCGATGAGTGAAAAAGGGAATAAATATGTATTGACATGTATTGATTATTTCACAAGGTACTGTGAAGCGATACTAATTCCCTATCAAACTGCAGAGGCAGTACCGAAGTATTTTGTATTTTGATTGTGTTACGGCATGATTGTTCTCAAAGCCTGCTGATAGATCAAGGAAGAATTTTGTTTCTCGGTTGATGTTAGAGACGTGCAATGTGTTAAAAATTAAGAAGTTAAAGACGACCCCCTTCAGACCACAATGCAACGGACGTGTTGAGAGTCTTCGTCGAACCCTAGCGGACATGCTATATCATTACGTAGATGAATATGGTAGCAATTGGGAAAAATATTTGCCATATGGAGTGCACGCATATAGGACGGTTACACATTCAGTGACGGGTTATAGCCCACATTATTTGATATATGGGAAATACGTTAGGCTACTCCCTTTAGGTGAATTGAGTAGTCAGCCTAATGCGGGAGGTATGACAGCCAAGGTACATGTCGATATTTTGAGTAACAAGTTAAAAGAAGCACACGAAGTAGCTAGCGAAAGGAATAAAGTAGCTTTTGAGAAACGAAAAGAGTATTATGATAAGAAATCAAAATCACCAGATATTGAGGTAGGTGATTATGTGTATCTACACACGCGATAGTGAAAGTGAAAAAGAATGAAGTAAGGAAAATATTGAAGCAAGTATAGGCTCAACGTCACGTCCAATTTCAGCAGATGTAGATGTAACAGAGTTAGCAGAAATAGGTAAAGAAGAGGAAGTATGTGTTGAATGCCTTAGGAACGACAGCACCCTAGATGATAGTAAGTGTTATGATAAATTAGTAACTGACAACGTTTGGCAACCGTCGCGTTATTTGAAAGGGAAAATTCGTAAGAAAATAGGTGAACCTAATGTCAGGTATAATTTGCGTTCAAGTGTAAGAAACCCCTAAGTGGAAGAGAAGGAAACAGAAATAAGTGATGCGTAGCCTCATAGTATAATGTAACCTAGAATTTAATATTAATTACGAGTTAATTGTGAAAAACTAAACAAGAGGTTTATTGGTTTGCATTGCAGATCACACCATAGGCGCTGGCGTGATTCTGGTCCAAAAAATGGACGTCATATTAACAGTAGACAGCTGGACAATAGTGCTAGACATAGCCGTAGAAAATTGGAGATTATTAATCAGGAATTTAGGAACCAACTGAACAAAATTAAAGGGATGAAGTTATATGGAAACCAAGAGATTGAAAAACCATGTTCAGAGCTAGATGTTCTTGATAGCCTAATTGCAAAATTAATGGAGGAAGTAAATGAATTAACTTTGATATTACCCAGAAAATCGTCTCGCGAAAAGAGAGGTTTGATGGTTGCAGGTGGTAGTATTCTGAAATTTTTATTTGGCACACTTACGGATTATGATTATGTCCATATTCACCAAGTCACTGATGAGTTGGGGACGAGACAAGAAACATTGATTCATATGGTAGAGAAACAGTTAACGTCTGTGAAAGTGATGAATGCTAGAGTAAAGAAAAACTCGAAGGAGGCACTTTAGCAAAAAGTTAGTAAAAGTAATGAAAACTTTGTACCACATGACTGTTTGGAATACTTTAGCAACCTCAATGATTGAAAGCAATCACAGATTAACGATTAGCAATTTAGGGGAAGCACATTAATACAGTAATATTTTTAGAGAATTAGAATTAACTCTTCAGACTTATAGACAAGAGGTAATAAAAATAAAAAATGGGATTGTATATCATAGCGACTAGTAGGTTGCCCACTTCGTTATTGACTCCAGGAAATTTGTCAGAAATTATTCAATGTCAGAAAACATTCCTCTTAAATTACCCATGGACAGGACTTTGATAGCAGGAAATGATTTATATCAGGTTTACATATACTATAAAGTAACTACAGTACATGCACTTGCTGCAATTGATAGTATAAAGTTGATAATTGAGTTTCCTTTGAGATCCACGAATAGGTATTTCACAATTTATTGAGCTCACTCTTTTCCCATGTTTGAGAGACATTTAGAGAGATACGTTCAGATAGTACCAGAGGCACCTTATATCGTCCTGTCAGAGAACGGGCAATTTTATGCTTTAATGTCTGAAGCAGATATGAGTCAATGTAAAGGCATTAATAATATAGTTTGACCAGCTAACATCCCGACGTTTCCCATAAAGGTTCCGAACTGTCTAGTGAATGATTTATTTGTTACAATCTCGTAACGATTATAAAATGTGTAAAAGAGATGTTCTAGGTAACTCATTCCTAACAGTGTTTATCAGATCAGTAGATGGTGATAGGAGGATCTGTTCAGTACCGGGAAAGATGAAAGTTACTAAAATGTGTCCTTATGAAAAGAGTGAAGCACACATGGTAAATGAATGGATCTCGGCGCAGGGAGTCATGTCCCAGGTAAGAAATTGTCTGATAATTAATGAGAGAATTCAGTTGTTACTGCACAGTAACAAAGTAACACATATAAAATACAAAGTTAAGTAAGTCAACTTCTCTCCAGTTCGGCACTTATTAACCAATAGTGAACAAGCTTTCGTTGCATCCATGAAAACCGACTTCAATATTAGTCTGTCAGAGTAAAATACGGAAGAAGATGCAGAGTTGAATCATCTCATGTCGGACATTCATGATTTGAAACATAGAAAGATTATGAGTCAACACATTGAACGCCACAGTCACTTCTTGGTTAGGTTCGTTATGATGGGATGTCTGTACTCGTCATCTGGTTCCTGAAACGGCGCCTGTGTGAGACACTGACCAGGTGATCGCACGCCTGCCTCCCATGTCGGAAGCTAGCTGAGATCACAGAGCCTGCCCAACTTCCCAAGGACCAAGCAGATGCCATGGAGATGTGTGCTGTTTCGAGCACAGTTCCAGCCCACAGCCGACTACCAGGATGACAGCCACTACTTGCTTTAAGAATTCCTTAATACGTCGAAGTGATTGAGTGTTGAGGCCCAAAGGCAAAATGAAAGTAAAGTCAGTGAAAAACAGAGTATAGTGCGCGTAATTTTGAAAATGTAATGCTAAAGCAAGTGATATTACACTAGGAATCCGATATTCCAGAGAGCAACAAACATAAAATGTCCCAATGTGTGTATTCAATTGTTTGATTATAGTATAATGATTGATATTTCTTTTCTTCTTCTAATATGAAAATAACTTAACTCATGTATGAAATTTTTTTTTTTTAGCTATTGTAAGCTTGATGAATGGAAACAAGAGACATTTAATTTTGATCAATGAACACAAGATACATTGTGTTATGAACATATATATATATATATATATTACAATATAAAAATGATGATTGAACTATTAACCGAAAAGTAATATCTTGGTATGCAAGACAGAGCTGTAACAAATATTTGTAATATGTGTTGATATTTAGTGTTTATCCAATGTGTATATTGTGTATGTAATTTGTTTCAGCTGCACTTTGAAAAATTACAAAGGCAAACTTAAATAATGTAGAAGGTGACATGGTACTTTTTGAGTTCGGTTAATTTTAAAGTTAATTGATGGAATAGTGATAAACTTCATTCCTTTTTATTAACTTTTATGATTCAGTTGACCGCGGGTATGGAAGCAATTTCATAAATTTTCAAGAAAGAAGACTCCTGTGTCAACATCGCTACTACGCCGATGGCTGCTAGTTGGTCGACCGGAAACCTTAATTTCCATTGCTGGCAAGTCTACATCCTGTTGTTTCTGATAGAGCAATTGCACTCCCAGACTCTATACTTCAACAAGCTTCACTTTGCTAACCAACTCACATATAACTTCAGCCACATACCTTTCTAAAGTTTTGCTCAGCCCGAACAAAACTTTTCTAAAAGAGAGAGTGATATAGTGCTGCGGGCACTCCACCAGTTTTCCAGTTCAGAGAGAGAACATTTTTATGGAGTATATTTGCAACTATCGAGCTTTGCGTTGCCAGCAACAGGAAGCTGTATCCGCCCTGATACAACCTGCAGTGATTTAAGCACCGCGTGACTGCGATTGCTAACCACTTTTGATAGGAAATACGTCCTTTTTTTCATAATATTTTAGTCCCATGACTCCTGGAATAACGCGCTGTATCACGCGTTATTTTCCCGTCACATTATTTCGATATCACACTTTGGGGTTGTGTACAAAGTTCCAGTTCATTGGCTCACGCCCTAACCTTGCTCTCTCATTGGTTGGTGAATCTTCTCGCCCTGACTTCTCATTGGTGTGAGGCTGATCATGCGCGACTTATTGGTGGAGGGAGGCTTCTCCCCACAACACTCATGTTGCTTTATTATGGCATGCACGGCCTGAGGATGCCGGACTTCAACAGAGGACACCAGAGACTGCATATCACCACCTGGAACGACTGGCCTGAGCTTTGCTGAGACTCCACCGTCCTTCATCACCGTGGCTCTAATATGTTCTTCCTTCCAGTCAAACATTTATTTTGTTATATATTGACAATTCCCATGTCCACTTCGGCCACATCGCCAAGTAAGTAGATGTACAAGTGCAAGTGTAGACGTTTCAGTGTTTAATTTTATTAAATGTTTTAAATTGACTTAGTATATTTCTTTTTGAGTGTATGTGCTCATCCCTAGACCACTCGGGCAACCCGAATCATTTTTGTTTTTTCTAAGACCATCAATTGCAAACCTAAATCAAATGTATCATACAACAACAATATTTTAATTACATTAACGTAAAAGTATAATATCTAGGAAATGTTAACTATTAACATAGAGGTGCTTACCTGTGTGTGGCCCAGTCAGAGTGCAAGGGAGTGTGGGAAGATAGATTCATTTTTCATGCTGATCACCAGTTCACCAAAACGAGCTACGGAATAAAAGAGAGTGTTCCCTTATTCTAAACAAGAAAATAAAAGACCCCACAGTTGACTCCATCAGAGTTCCTGTACATTATGGTAAAAACAGGACTTTAAAAAAAATCAATATTAGTTAAGGAGTGCCCATATAAATATGTATCCTTGTTAAAGCTGCCTGAAAAAACTAAACTGGTGTGTTGCCCTAACAACAAAACATACCGGGTAACTGAAATATGGGATGAAGTAAAGCTGCAAAGATCATTGGATTTTAGTCACCCGATTACTGACACATGCTGAAGAAGTATTATAGATCACGAAAGAAGAAAAGACAGCTTCGTTAGTTTTAATGTGCAAGTAGGTTTATGATGAAACACAAATCGCCGTATAAAAAACGTTTAATGATGAGTCTAACTCCGATGCTAACTTATGCCATAGTACCTTTGTGCCTCTCCAACTTACATCCTCTAATAAGAATTGGGTGATCTTGCAGAATCCAGCCTCCCTCTTCGCCACATATTATTGCCCCATACGAAAAAGACATATTAAAGAAATCACACATATAAATAATGAACAAATAGATTACATTAAAAAATGCCACAGATGTGTTACAAGAAACTAAAGTCACATTGCCAGGCAACACTTATTCGGCGAAGTACATGATATCGCACACCCAGCCTGATAGAAAAATTTGCAGTGCTATCACCAACACAACTCGAACAAGATATGTTACATCTGTGATTTAACCTTAGTGGACTAGCAAATTCAAACATAGAAGTGTTGTTACTATGACTCTTGAAATCAAGCTGTAAATATTGCAAGACAGAAACATTCTATTGGAGTGCACCCTACATCTGTCTTACAAGCTTTGGCATATCAGAACAGAACGTGATAAAACTGCAGAATTCAGCACAAGAGTGGTGTTACATGTAAAACTTGGCCCGATTGCAGAAGTAATTAAACCGGGTTATGGTACAATTAGAGTAATAACAGTCGAACATTTTAGTAGAGCATTAATTGCTATCATAATTGACCAAATTTGGCATATGTATTAACAGCATATCGCCTGAACGTTATACTTGAATTAATAACGAGAAGGCATAAAGTTAACACAGAAACATGTTATGCTTAAGCCAAGAAAACTGCACAGCTCTCTCTCCGCCTGTACCCACGATATCCGATGACAACCACAACGTATAAAATATTCACACATGGTCCCATAGTCATGGAAAGTGTTGCTTCCTATATGCCAGTAATCGAAAGAGGCAGCTGAAGAATGTAACGAGCATTTGAAATAATATCGACATTTGGCAAGAAAATTCTCAAGATAATCTTGAAATATGGATGTACTAAATCGATTCTAATAAGTATGGAACCTGCCAGGACGGGAATGAGGCCAATACCTAATACGAAGAGCAAACCCTTTGTAAAAGTGACAGTAGACGTGTCGCTTCCAGCCACACCTCATGTAGGTTAAAGGTATGCAGAACCATCTTCTGGTTTAGCATGAGGAACAAAGAAATTCGTTATTCCCAAGCTGCCAATTTTACTAACATACAGCTTCTGTTTATTTTTATTTTTTTTACACTGTAATGTCGGGAATATGTTGAGAAAAGGTTTGCTTTCTACTGATAAGAACATATTTTCCATAAAGTACAATGGATTTTCCCAAGCGTACCACTGAATTCGGATAACGTGGAGAAATATTTGTGGCCGCCCAGATAGCCCACATATACCACGGTTATCTACACTATATTCACGACGTGATACCTTCAACTGTCTACCATTTTGGAAGAAATATACCAAATATTATATACCGGGAACTACTCGAATGTTCACTATCAAATCTTGTGGGCAATTCTTTCTTCTTAGACTATTTTTAACACACGTGTTCATTTCATACAAGTACTTCGAGTTTGCAATAAAATTTTCGATCATATCCAAAGAATAAAATTTTCTTCTTTTATCCTGCTATCCTGTAGGCTGAAGGCCTTACGTACACACATGTCACCAAATTAAATCTCACCATTCCGTACATATGTACACGTCGTGGATGCTTGTTGAACGATACGTACATGATGGCCACAAACAAAGATGTAATAAATACATGTCAGTTTGATACGTACACATTTATTCAATTGCATATTTTTATTATTGGGAGGGGTTGGTCTGCCGCAGCTACTTGACACAGCTACGTGACACTAATTGGCTACCAGCCAATTAGCGTCACGCTGGGAATTAATGTTGTTTGTATTTGTTGTATTTCCAATATTTTCGTGACAACTGTTAGGTTTTTAGACCTAACTGCATAAAGTATCTACATATTAATTAAGGACAAAAAAAAAAAAAAAAAAAAAAAAAAAAAAAAAAAAAAAAAAAAGTTTGGAAACTCACAGCAACCACTAATCGACAATTCCCATCCTTCACATAGTCCCTACCACTACCCACGGGTGGTGGGGGGAGTTTTATGGGTGCATTTTGTTGTTTACGAATTTCTTTTGTTAGCAGATTTGAATGGACCATGCACTTTGTTATCAGGGCATCATTTGAGAGGGAGGCTATCTCAGTCTAAGTAATGTTGTAAATTGTTAATTTTTAAGGAGGGTTTATTTAGTGATTCTTAGTATCTTCAAATAGGTTAAACCAACGTTATTCCGTTTTGGCAAGCATCTTAACCTTGCCAACCCCCATTGTTACACCATGTACCATCAACGTCGCCTTACACCGCATTACATCGCTGTGACAATTATTAATGGGGGTTGAATTTAAAGTTGCTATTTCTCCTAAACAGTTTGAGCTACGACAACGTGACACAATAGGCATTCACATGGGAGTTAGCTTTAAGCCATTAAGGCAGTGGGAACCTCTAAACATTTTAATTTTTTTCTTTGAATTTTAGGGTTTGGAGGGGAGGGGGTATTTTTTAAATTTTACTGCCTACTTGTAGAAAATTCTTTCGAGGGTTCTTCCCCACCCATCCTCGAGTATTGTGTAAGAATTTCCTTGTTTATGATAATTTCTCGTACTTTTACCTTCCTTTAAGTTGGTTCTGTTTTCGTGCCCCATGGGTACCGCAAATTGTGCTTCGAAAATTGCTACTTTAGATACGCATTCTCACCTTTTCCGTAACGACTTTTTTGGGACACATATTACTAAAACTCTTCTTTCTTCTTTTGAACTAGTCTCTCAAACGAGCTTCTTCCCCTCCCCCCCCCCCTCCCACAAACGATGCCCAAGAAGGGTATAGCATCATGGTTGGGAATTGTTTTACTACTTCCTACATTTGACTTCCTTCAGCCCAGGAAATTGAAATTTTGCACCGGCGTATCGTTTAAGGAGGAGATTGTCACAGAATAGGGATATTCTATTTGAGATTTTAAGGAGTGGTCGATATTTGTTCTATAATATTCGCGAAAATATTTTACCAATGACGTTTCAATTTGGCACACTCCGTAGCCCAATAACTTTCTCATAATTTCATAGTGTACCATCGACATCACCGTAACTGTAAGATTCTAAGTACAGGTCGAATTTCACACTTTTATATTATTTCCTCGGTAGGTCAAGCTCAGGGAGCCCGACAGCTGTTATTAAGAATTTTTCGAGAATTTTTTGTCCTTGTCGGGAGGGGGGGGGGGGAAAGATTTATTTTTCTAGATTTTTCTTTGCTACCTAAACCTTTTTATTGGGTTCCTTTCCATTCATTCTCAAATGGTGCGTAAGAATGTATCGATATATGCTAAGTTTTCCTACTTTACTTTGCCCCTAAATCACCTGCAACTTATATTATGCAATACCTACGGGTTTTGCTTCCACGTAATACGTTTGCCGTGAGCCGTTGGCCGTGTTTTACGACTACATCCTCATACATACACACGTCACCTGATTCACCCGCTCAGAATAATTTCCGCGAAGTCACGCCTGCCCGACCACAGGTAACCATTTTTTGACTGTCGGAGAATACTAGATAATGGATCATTTGAAACCAAAAATTATAGAAAATGCCTATTTTAGAATGTCGGCGCAATCTAGTGGTCATCGTACTCTATGCATTTAGCGACATTCACGTTATGCACGTAATATAGTTGGGAGTGTCCAGTCCACTGATACTGCGCGCATTACATTTGGTATTAAAAGTTAGAATTTGGCCCGAAGTTTCGTATGTGTTATATCTACTGCATCTGTTGTTTCATAACTGAAAATAGTGAGCTTTGTTTAAGTAAAGACAATGTGAATTTTAGTCTTCATTACTTAAGAGGTAAAGGCCTTTAACGATAAAGTGATCATTTTTTAAATTAACGTTAAAAAGTCACTTCTCCTACCTGCAAAAGGGCGCACTGATGAACATGGACCCAGTAAAGTTGGTTACAATAGAGGGAAAGTTGTTCCATATATTAACGTCGAATAAAAACTGCCTCAAGATAACCATTTGTGATAACTTTAATTATTTCTTTCGATTTTTTTTAACCATCGAAATATAAAAATGAGCAGATATATAACATATTTAGTTTTCTACTAATTTCGCAGTTTCACTTCTCCGACGCTTGGAGAAAGTGATAAGGCCCATTTAAATGTTTATTGTACGTAAGTCGGAAGGAAACACAACGTGCATACAAGAGATCTTACGCAGGGCTTTCAAAAGTGCTCAGTTTACCTTGAACAGCCCATAAAAAACTTTTTGTTGTAAGGCACAAATTAAAACCACTGGAACTTCTGTTCATAATGAAATCCATTTCTTGTATACTGAGACAAGACTAAGTGTGTATGGTTTTCAGTGGATCAAGTTAACACCAATCCACATTTTTTAGTGCATGTAAGCCTTAATGAATACGAATATGGATTTTAGCGATGCGCATCTTTAGGCGAATATAATAGAATTTTATATTTTTTACATGTGATGAAGTTACCTAACCGGTTATTCAAGGGGTGCGAACTGAGAAACTGTTCATTCTAAAGAGGAATGTATTATCATTATTTATATGTTTAATGAAAGCATCCGTACTAAACACACAATTTTTAATGTTTCTGAATTAAGCTACAAGTGATCGGAAAAAAACGCAAGAAAAACAACAACATTCGTGCTAATGCAAACCGACAATAAGCCTACCTGTAAATTAATAGTAAACAATGTAGCAAACAGAATTTCTATTCACGTATATAATAGACCTCCAAAGTGTTACCTGGGCACTTATTTTATATTTATAGAAAAACTCCATCCCTCATATTCGTCCCGAAGAGAAATATAAGAATAGGTCGCATTGCAGTTCATAGTTTTCATCTTGAAATATGATTTTTTTTTGGAATTGCTGCCAATATTGTTTGTATATTTACAAATTTTTTAAAAACTTTTGTGCCTGTCCCTTTATGCGAACCAAGATTCCATTACCTTAAAAAAATAGAACCCTTATTACACTCAACTAAAATTTAAACAATACTGACAAACCTAGCTATGCTAGCAGTAAAACACGACAGTGAAAAGAAGAATAATGTTTACGTATTGAAGGTTAATTCACTGAATTTGGTATTTGTCTTAAAATCTATATTCGCGTCTCTGATCTTGCGTAAAAGTAAACTTCGTGTTACTACTTAATCTCCTACTGTTGTTTGTCTACATATCCAATGAAGGGTTTATTACTTGAGAATGTTTCATTGCAGAGAGACCAAACTGCGTTAATGTCGATGTAATGTAATATTGTGTACTGAGTTCTAAGGAAAAATCAGGGCATAGGAATGGGAGGGCTTCAAGAAGACGATTACACACACACACACACACACACACACACACACACACGCACACACACGCACATATATATATATATACTTGATGTATTACTAAACGTTATTTATTACGTTTGTACAAATGTTTCTGGATAGTTACACATTTTACATTACATTTTTTCGTCCATTGATCCAATAATATATGGTTTTTTAATATTCTATGTTCATTCCTAGGTGCTTTTTTACACATTTTTTATTACTTTATGTACATAACATTCGTAGATATAGAAATTAATGTTCCAAACGCAATATTGAGAAGCGCATAAAAGTATTAAAGTAATTTTTTAAAGTTTTTTAAAAATATACATGCTAACAACAGCCACCAAAATTGCGTTAAACTTGGCATCCTATCTGTTCTTATTGTATGTGTTAAATTCAAGAGTTAATTACTTCTGTGGTTTTGTCATTTTGAAAGATACAATTTGAAAATGATACCCAAACATTGTATCTTAGTGCCTTCCAATTATTCGCAAAGCACTGCCTGCAAGCAATGCTACAGAAAATAATCTAAAATAATTTTACAACACGTTGTAATATATTTATGGCAACTACATTTCTAAAATTGACGTGACTACCTACCTACACTGTGCACTATATTCATGACATAATGTCTACCATTTTGGTATTATTGTAGTCAGCTTAATTTATACCGCAAAAACTGCTGCGAAAGATCACAATCAAATAATGCAACAGTTATTTCTTCCCAAACATTTTCTTAGCGAACATGTATACGTTAACTATGTTTTGTATTCCTGATCAGAAATACTTGCAAACATGAGTTCAGAACACAAACAGAGTGGATTTGCTGCCGTGAAGTCGCAAACCATTTATCGTACTGGTGGAGATAGTATGGTAATACATATCTATCTCTCTGTCTATATTTATAATTATTACAGTTGTCAACAACATAAAAGGAATCTGAAAATACTGTAAAAAAAAAAAAACACACACACTATAAATTTTCGAATACAAATTTTAATTATATTTTGCGATTAAGAAATTAGGGTGATCTAGAACACATAAACATTTTTACTCTCTACGTACAGTAAATGCAGAAAGTACATTTATTTAACATAATTTACTTACAGATCATGCACTGGAAAATTTTCAGAACACCACAATCTTAGGAAAAATACCAGGAATATACAAGTCTCAGTGCTCTCGTAACAACTTATTTCTTAAATTTTGGTTACATGCTTATAAAGTTGCCATTCCCTTACAACTATCTCTGTAAAAATTGAAAGAACATAATGCAACAAATATTAACTACTATTTATTTTAAAAGTTAAAAATTTAGGTTTTAACATAATTTTAAAAGAAATTTTGATTTTAGAAGTTAAGTTTAACTAGCATATAACTAATTGCTACAGGTACTGTATCTCCAAAATATATTTTATTCGTATCTTGTAAATAATGTTTATAATAAGTCTCGAAACTAAAACTAATATCACATTATTTAGTAACACTTTCCACAAAGTGTATCATTTCAAGACAATATCTGTATGTCTTAGTAGTAATTCAGGAGGAGATTTTTTCCTATAAGCTTTCTCGTAAGATATGCATGGTCACAGCATGTGCGTCAATAGAAAAATACCTCCACGGTCATAAAAATTAATTTCAGTTCCTTTGGTAATAACATGGTTTTACAAATCATTATGTTTCATTTCATGAATTTGACATACACAATCATTGATATCTTCTCTATCTATACCGAGATGAAAGTTCTGGTGTGGTTTAAATGGCCAATTTAAATGGAAATGGGTAGTAACCATTAATTACTATATATATATATATATATATATATATATATATATATATATATATATATATATATATATATATATACACATATATTCCAAAGCATTATATATATAATGCTTTGGAATGAACACAGTTTATTCACAACATGATGTAACATAGGTCAACACATTTTGTATGTCTCTATAATGACTTGCGTGCAACATCAAAAAATTGTGTTATAAATAAAACTAAAATCTTTAGTCTACATTTAGAGTAACATACAACGATAAAACAACAAGAATAAATGAGTAGTCCAGTTCCAAAACGTGCCTTTTGTTCGTTTTTATAAAATGAGGAAACCGATAAAAACTGACTTCCAGATGTGTTTCGCCACAGAAAACAGGAGATATTAATTGATGTATTCGGAATTTATTAGAAATATATACCTTAAGTCTTGCAAATCCTATAATAACCACAAATATCAAATTATGTAACATTTTGTACAAGGAAAGATATGGAACCATTTATTGGACAAGATGAGTTTTGGAACCACACACATATGAAGAAAAATAAAAAAAGAGTAGGAAAATCACCGTGAAACAAAATGGCAATACCTATACCATTATATAGTAATACGGAACTGATTTAAAAATGATTAGATTTCATACGACAGTTCTAGAATTACTCAAGTCTTATGTATAGTTTACGTTTTGTCTCCTCGCTGAACACTATGTATATACTGCGGTGGTTCCCTCCGCGGTTTTCTTTTTTGGGAAGATCATGTGTGTTACTGTTTGTTTTAAAGCTTCTGTGCCCTTTATTTGGTGTTACCAAGTGTTGCAAGATAGGCTTCTTGGCTAACAAGATAATCTTTTGTAAAACGTCACTGTGACAGATTTCCTCGAATCATGTTCTGTGGTCGGACGACTTTTTTTGGAACGTAATTTTCAAACTTTTGAACATTCACTGAGACTGCGTTATATTTTTCCAACTGGCATGAAAATTCTAATGGAAGACACCCATTATAATGCATGCTTACACCCTAAGCTTGAATCAGAGATATTATTTAATGAAATAACATTCACTGAAAGTTAGTTAATAAGCTACTGCCAACTAAAAAATCAAGGAAATGAACAGAGAACAAGTGTCATATGGCAGCGGAATTCTCTATATTCAGTGGGAATCACAGATCAACCAGAAAAGCCACCATATTAATTTGTTATCAGGCACTGGTTACCAGTAGCTCATTTTTCACAATTTCCCTGATTTGGCTCAATTCTCCCTGTTTCAGATTTAAGAGAGTAAATTGGAACACGTGAACCAGGTCTTGAAAGCACGGTGATATTAAGAAAGGCACCCAGCAATGTGGTGTGAATGGTAAACAACTCGGCTCGCATTCACGGAAAAACTTGCGCTTGAACCGCGCTCCGGCCATTATCAGTTCGGTTTCCTATGGTTTCCCGACATCACTCTAGTTTCCCAGGCCATGGCTTGTTCCTTCCTCGTTCCTATTTCTCTGAGCAATTTTCTCCTTCTCTAATGACCTTGGGTGTTGAATAGACGTTAAACTGTACCTACCATGTAGGACGCAGTGGCAGGAACTGTAAGTCGCGCCTGAAACATGGATTTATTTAGACTCATTGTATTCCGCATTTATTAAAATATTTTATAATATGGCCATCATAAAATGATACAGACATAGAACTCTCGTGTGGTATTTAATCTAACAGTTTAAGGAAAAATATCATGAAATATTTTCTATTGATAAGCTTCACTTTAAAGAACATTACTCTAATGGCATCATTTACTAAACTAAGACGATATTTAAAATGATTTTAAATAATATGTTGCCATATAATTAACTCAAAACACAATTGAATATTTTAGATCGTGAACAATGTTCAGACAGTTAACTAAGTAGATTAAATACACACTGAAGAAAAATGAAAACTGGACACCACTAAAGCGGTGATGAAGAAAAACCATATGCGCATGGGGCAGTGATAGAGGTTGTACATGCAATGTTCAGACGTGCTGTATTGTGGACAGAGTAATAACCGCGTACTAGGTATTACACCGCTGAGCCCAATACAAATGTAGTAGACTCGGTGAATGACAGTCTTGTTTCAAGCATCGGCTTGTGTGTAGTAACACATACCACGGTGCCATAGACGACCACACTTCGTGCAATTAACGAACTTTGAACGAGGTGGTGTTGTGAGCCTGGAAGAGGTTTGATGGTCCTTCCGAAGAATTGCCCAACACGTAGGACTCGAAGTGTCTGACGTGCTTCATTGGGGGTGCCAGTTGTCCAACGATGATGCACATGCTCGTCAACAGGGATCCTGATGGCAGCGGCAAACAGATTCTAGCCTGTACCACCGCATCATACGAGCAGCCAGTTTGCTGGACGCTGGGCTACGATCAAAGGTGCCACTCGCCAGGCTTCTTCTCACACCTCTTCACTGTGCTGCGCGCCTCGGATGATGTCGCAAACGACACAACTGGAGGGATGAATGGCGTGGAGTTGTGTTTAGTAATGAGGGCAGATTCTGCCTTGGAGCCAGTGACAATCGTTTCCGATTGCGGCGTCGACTAGGAGAGCGGCAACAACCAGAGTGTGTAAGACAGCGACATACAGGACCAACTCTTGGCATCATGGTTTTGAAGGCAATAGCCTACAATGACCGCACGCCTCTGGTGCTTGTTGAGAAAATACTTAACAGTGAATGCTACATCCAGTAATCATATATCCCATTTTGTTACTATTCTAAAACGCCAAGGAGATGTCCTCTTCCAGCAGGACAATGCCCGTGCACACACGTCTCGTGTTACCCAACACTCTCTCGAAGGATTTCGTCAACGGCCCTAGCCAGCACGATCATGCGACCTATCACCCACTGAAAATTTGTGGGCCATGATGAGACTGTGTTTGATGCAGCCTACTATACCGGCAACAAACCTCCCCCACTTGAAACAACAGATGGAATTAGCATGGAACATTATTCCCCAAGATGACGTCCGACACATTTATGATAGTCTCTACATACGACTGCAGGACTGCATCATCATTAAAGGAGGCTACACAAGATACTGACATTGTTGTTCAAGACACCGTGTAACCTCTGCCTAGAGATGTATGACCCTATGATCAATTCGTATACAGTGTAAAACCGGTATAATTATTCAAACAATCCTTCATTCATGTGGGACCATTGCGTTCCAGGGATTCGTGGAAATGAGTATTCTGTTACCTTCGTTTTTGTATCAACTTTCCTCGCAGACGTAGCAGTTTCACTTTTCCTTTCCACTTCTTGGTTCTGCAAATAATTTTCACAATTTCGCAATTAGTTTTCATTTGCAGCCATGTTTCCAAATATTGCTAATAATTTCGTAAGGATGTACTTTCCTAGGACTAACAAAAGTTATAAATAATGTTAATTTCCAATACAACACGTTATATACAAAATATTATTATGTGGGAGGAATACTTTTTTTCGTTCGGTCAGAATACGTTTGCTTAAAGGAGAAGGCACGATTAGAAACAATTTGTGGATAAAGGAAATGGCGAGTTTTGTAAAAGAAACCTACATGGACAAGATGAGATTTGAAACCGCACTGCTTTTTGTAAGCTGTGCACAATGAAGCGCGGATAGTTTTGGAACTTCTTACACCTTATTGTGAGCCACATGAAAACTTTACAATGCGAGCTAGAAATCAATGTTCGTTGGAGATCGACAAGGCGAGTTTTGGGACTGGACTACTCAAAATAATTCCTTATAATACAAAAGCGGCAAAACTTTGATTTTGTTATTATAGTTACCACAACACATGTTTTTCATAAAGGAATACATGCAAAACTGTACTTTTGTGCGAGATACAACTATATGAGTTTAATTAATTTTTATATCGAAAGACAGCTTTCCAGACACGACGGTTTATGTCTAACACAAAGAACATTTAGGTTGCAATCTGAATTTCAGAAGGTACCACAAATAGCCTAGTTGATATAATGTGGTATAAATACTATAGTCACATCAGGTAATAAACATGCCTTTCCTTAAAATACGATATTTAGTTACAGAAATCCTAAAGTTAATTTTAAAATTCTGTTTTCGGGATTGCCCTAACGTAGTGCACACCCAACTTAGAAGGAAAATGTGCCCAACCTTGCAATGCTGTACCGGGGCCCTATTTAGTCGGAATTCTAAGCTTTCCGCTGGAGGGTTGGAAAAGGACTTGCAGAAGGAGCGGCACGAAGGCCACCATAGACACCCAGACGGAGCAGAGTAGAGGCTCCAAGAGTGCAAAGAAACCACCAGCACTGAACGACAATTCCTTGTCAGAGACCTGCTCAAGAAATAGCTTCAGTTGATGGACGATGACCTCTCCAAGCTGAGGCTTTTCCAGCTTGTCCTTGATGATATCCCTAGTCTCCCTCGCGCCATAGGCAATGGACTTGGAAGTCCACATGATGAATATGGCCTGGCCAGAGAACAAGAATGTCCACGTGAGGAGGGCACTCAGATACACACCTGAAGTCACATTCTCAAAATAAGGATAAAATATGAATATGACTGTATTGTAACCCAAGTGCACGATCATTGCCCAAAGAAACAGATAAAAGAAAAAAATTGATGCTTCAAAACAGACATTGATAAGAGAAATCAAATTAAATAATATTTTGTAAAGTTCCCTCAGCTGGAAAATAGTTGATTCTGTATTATTTTCCCCGGGAAATATATACGTCCCACAAGGGTAATGTGAGGATTCTGGCATATGTTCTGGTACCTCCTCGTTTACGCACGAATCTGAGCTATGATCTGATACCACGAGTGACATCTCGCTTCCCTCCCGAGGCATATCAAACTGGCGAAATCTCTCATTTATTGATTTCAGTCGTTTTTGAAGTTCACAAACCCAATACATGCAATCAATCGTCATCGTCAAAACAATGAACAAGACAACATGAAACGTAATATTCAAAGAGAGTGCAGGCGAACGGCAATGTAGCAAAAAATCCCACAAACTCAAACATCCAGCAATGAACATGAAGACCAGCATTGGTGCGATAGCGAGTATAAAGCGCTTGGAGCTCTTCTTGTAATGAAAACTCGGATCTTCTAGCAACGTGTAGTCGAACACCATACACATGCGTATCATCTCCTGCGTGGACCAACTATTTATACGACTTGTAATGAGTGACACCAACCCCGCGATCATACTAAGATTTACAAAAAGACTCGATAGCTTTATAATCATGAGACTTTCTCCTCTGTGAGGTACACGGCCATACATGTTGGGTATCCACACTCCTGCGATAGCAGCTGTGAGAAAGATGTTGTAGAGTGTTGATGGAACGGACTTCTGAAACTTGATGCCTGTCGATATGAAAGAATTCTTGTCGACGATTATGAAAGTCCGAAGTCCAAACATTGTGCACAGGGTCCGCACTATCGTAGGAGATGGGACTTCATCGTCTGTGTCTGCATTTCCCACTTCAATCTGCAAAAAAATTGATTTCCTACTATCATTTAAATATAAATTTTAACACGTGTCATGTAATCACAAACACACTCGTGGTATTTATTTGGTCTTTTTGATGATTGTCATCTGGTTTTAAAGAGAAAGTGTTGAACTTACATACCCAGATAAATTATGTTTAAAATGACATCTTTGGAGTCTGAGATTAGATAGTATATTTTGGTTGTGCAGTAACTACTATACATATTTCTGTATTATACGAATGCTATTCGTTGAAACTTATTTAAGAGTGTTAAATAATAAACTAAAACATATAGCAGGAGTATTTTAAATCGTTTACCAATATGCTGTAGAAATTTTTTACGACAAAACTAAATGAAGGTGGACATTAAAAGACTGAGACCTCATTATAAAAAAATTTATTTTTTGTAGAATAATGAGGCAGCTATAAATAAAAGTATTAATGGCAATATTTACATAAATTCTACTGTACTATTAACATATATTTCTATATGACAACATTGTGTTTAACATGGAGTAAGCAACAGTGCTCTCGACATTTATAACGACCGTTTCCAATAAACGAATATTTTACTATGATGAATAAATACAAATAAATAAATGAGTATCAGATATTTGAAATCAAGGACACTGATGGAATAAATTTACTTGAGTAGAATGCATCCTTGAATAAATTAAAGAACACTTTATTAAAAATGTAATTATGTTTACTTCATGGGATTTGAACTAAAGGGGTACTAATGGCGGGTGACAGGACACCATTAAATATTTCGGTACAAACTTATGTCTATTCTTGATTTTAGTTCGCTATCCACCTAGTGCCGTGCCATAAAGTATTATTCAATTTAGTACTCATGTTTTGAATATTTTATTTCGGAAGTTAACACCTAATCATTGTTATTTACATAACAGCTTTTAGTGAATTACTTGATAACTTTTAATTCACACAGATTACAGTAAGCTATGAAATTTAAGATTTAATAGCATACAACTGCAAACTTTCTCACAGTCTGTTTAAACTACTATTTATATTAAATTTACCTTAATATATGTACTCAAATTTCGCATAGCTTACGATGTCGGATTACTGCTGCAGGTAGTAACTTTGATGACGTCATAATAATTCTCTGTTTTGCTAACTGTTATCACTTTATAAGAATCGCGAGGAAAGATTCCTCCATTTCGTTTAGGGAAGTAGACTGGGACTATATATATTAAATTGTTTTACAATTTTTGCCTGTTGGCGTATTGCAAATGTAGTGAAGAACAACATTTGCTATACAGAATAAAATTAAAATAGCAACGATAATATAGTGTTTTTATGTGTAACAACTGATAATCTGAGTGCATAAGGCCGGATTTTCGTCTTTTGTATCCCACAATAGAGGCTGTTATATTTAAATATGGTACTCTGCTTAGACATCACTCAATATTATGGCACTCATCTGCTTTGTGACTTTTATTTATTCATATCTACTAAACATTGTGAGATAGGAGAATATGACACACTGATATATGCCTAATCATAAAGAATTTAATCTTTATTTTTAATTTTGCTGTTCGCATAATTTGTCTAAATAACTTGAACAGTCTACAGGAAAATACTGATTGTTAACAACATAACGTACAAAACCTATGTTCTGGAAGTCAGCGTATTTGTGAGGGAGTAGCTGTGACTATTCTTACGCTGCGACTGTCGTTTGTTGTTGCAGCAAAGGACGTTATACTGCAGTACGCTGGGCGGCGTAGTACGTATTTGTGCGCGCCATCAGCCAGACGTTATGTGAGGAAAATGGGAGACATCTCTGACTGTCAACGAGGGCAGGTGCTTGTAGCGGGGTTAGTTGTAGCAAGCGCATGGAATACTGCCAGTGTATTATGCCGGAATCACTTAGCCCCGACCAAAACACAGCACGACACGAATAAAATGCAACCACGACACATTGCAATGTGACTACTTGAATTTACAGCACGGCCGACACCACGCTCTCGGCATTTAACATGGCTATTTAGAAGGCGCTGATAGGCTACGTTAGATTCAAAGGCGGTGAACAAGAGGGAAATTTGTAATATGTAATAGTGACAAATTGGTGTCGCTAATGCATACAAAGGTAAACTTATTACTTTTAAGAGTTAGATATAGTAATTTTAATTTTTTTTAGCTGCGTTTTTACCATATTAGGGAAAGCTTGCACTACAATTTAATTTTGCAAGGTTGTACATGCTGTGCGTCGTGCCGCACGATACAACGAAGAATAGAAATAATTTCTAATCCAAAACTGCTGGTCGGACGACAGAATCGTTCGGGCTTACGACGATATATCTTGTATTTCTTTGGCTGTTGGTCGCCATGTCGTGCGCGTTGGGTCTATGTTATTCCGGCATTAGATGTATCGGGAGGAACAATGTCCAAGGTGACGACTACATACACATCTCGTGGCATGACATCATCAGCGAAGAATATTATTGAACGAAAACCGATCCTCAGTGATTGGGGGTGGCGAAGAAAAACAAAGTACCTTTTCTGCAGCAAAAAAAAAATACCTCTTCAAATAGTAACCCCTCTTCAAACGAAATAACAGGTTATTATTCTGGGCTACCAAATACAGACATGGCAAATAACCAAGCAGACTTACTATCCAAGTTCATTAACGTCATGTATTTCTCTAAACACACCAACCCCATAATAGCAGCATTTATTAGTACTCCAGAAAATTGTAGGCTTCAGACAGTTTACCAGCTGGCGGGGCGAAAAATAAATCGTTCAGGCACTACAGTCTTTCACATAAAATTGCTTGAGTTTGATAATTGACATGTGTGTCAGATTTAAAGCAGGGCTTTAATATTTCAACCCAAAAATTGTCTCCATCCTCCCCCCCCCCCCTTCACAATAATGCCAAAAAAAAAAACAGAAATTTGTTAACTGTTTTATTTTTCGCACAAGTCCACAAATCAGCAAGGCGATTTCAGAACACTTCGATGCGTGAGTCAAGATCTGCGGTCATTATTGTTTACATCAATGATCTGACCGCCACAATTGATTTCCTTGACCCTCACCACAGTTGCAATTAAATTCAATTAATAAGAAATATAACAATTTAAGACCTCCTAAAAAATAAATAGGACGTAAAAAGTTGAAAATTATCAGTTGTCGCATCAGATGAAGAACTGTGAGGTAGCACCATTTTGCCAAATCACTTATTATAGCCCCATGGTCGATGTGTCATGTGATCAACAGCCAATCACGAGTGAAAAAAAATGTCCGCAATGGCGCTATATAGTGTTACTGGTAGGGGCATAACTTAGTCAGTAAATTGAGTTTAAATTGATTGGTGTGAGGTGGCTGTCGTGGTGGGGTGGAAAGTGGAGAGGGGAGGGAACGTTTTGGAGCAAATCTGCGATAATATGGAGGCAAAATTTTGAAGAGAGCTACAATGGTTTCGTTTGTGGAGTGTAGTTTGGTTGGAGCCTAACTAAAAGCAATTTATATATAGTGGTGGGGTTGAGTAGGGACTTTAGTACACATCGTTCAGCCTAAACATTTTTAACCTGAATTTGGCTAAATTAATTTTAGGCTGAACCAATTTAGGCTGAGTAATTTAAGACTTAGTGATTTTAGGCTGAGTGATTTTAGGCTTAATGATTTTAAGTTGAGCGATTAAAGGGTTAACAATCTTAAACTTGACTATATTTAGGCTAAGTGATTTTAGAATTAATGATTTTAGGTAGAGTGATTAAAAGGTTAACAATTTTGAGCTTAACTATATTTAGGCTGAGTGATTAAAGGACGAATGTAGTTAAAAGTGATTTAGAGCAGAGCGAAACTACGCTGAGTGATGGTTTCTCCGAGAGCTGACATTTTTCGCTCTCTCTTCATTTGTGTGTTAACATTCAGTCTGGTAAGCTGTTCTGTGTTTGACTCTTCCATTACATAAGTGCGTAAATGTAGTAAACACTTTTCGCGAAAGTGTTTACTACACCTTGCACGGACACGTGAAAACATTTAACGTTCCAGGTCCTTATCCTGCCAAAAAGCGTCTTCATATACATTTACACCATGTGTTCAAAATGTTAAAGTGCAAACATATAGAGGTGTCATTGAGGTCACACAATCATAGAAGGTTCTAGGATGGTTAATTCAAATGGGTTCATGAAGGCTGGACCTCCATTCCGTAGCAATTTTAAGACGTATGTCGCTCAAACGTAGAGCATTTCTTCAAAATATATTATCTAATTTTTGGTTTTCATGGAGAAAACTATGTCAAGTCGCCACAGAGTTATGAGAATATGGACCAATAATAAAGAATATTTAACTCCAGCACAACTACACAAAAGCATCAACATTCGACAAAGATATTGGAGGCAAGCATTTGAAATTACGAAAATGTAGCAAAATTCCGTGTGGTAAAAATATGACATTGGGAGGAAACTACAAACAGCATGGTTTAAGGTGGATGCTGGCAATAATCTACAATGTTGAATCAACAAGCTCGTCCCCTCCGTGAATCTCCTTTTGTTTTACCCAAGGCCAAGTCCCGTGTAGTATACGGACTTGATATGACGTTTCTATAAAATAAATAATGGCATGAATTACTTAAAGAGTATTAAGGAACGCATACCGGCCTTTAGTCATGGTATAAGCATAGGTCCGCAGCTACCAATATTTTATAGGCAAAGTTGACTGCCATTTGTAAACCATTAAGATCTAGGCCCTTGAAATTAGTCAACGGAGGCCAGCACAAGCCCAATCAGCAATATCTATTATACTTCTGTCTAGGTCCCTTTATAAGCATAATTGGTCACCATTGTAGAACTACTGGCGGTAGAACTACCAAACTCAGTGTGTATTGAAAGGTCGTCAACACTCAAGCAGATAAATAAGAGCAGAAGTTCTGTAAATTTTTAACTATTGGTTAAAATTAAAATTAAAATGATATTAAAAATAAAATTACCCAATGCATGTAGCATCGTTTATTGGTTGGTATTATGTGCGAAAAAACACATATTGCCTAAAAAATACGAATGATAGGTGGATATTGGTTGGCTTCCAAGTGTTGAGATTTTGGAGCGACTCTCAACATCGAGGTGTTGAGAGTCGATGAGGGTGAAATGCGGTGAGAAAGGAAAAGTACCTAAATGCCAGGGTGGGTAAAAAGGGAGATACCGAAGAAATCACGCCGACAAGCGGCATCGTCCGGCACGATTCCCATTTGTGAAAATTTGGAGTGACCCGGCCGGGGATTCAATCCGGTTTGCCTTGGTAGGAGGCCAGCAGTCTGACCACTCAGCCACCGCGGCCCGGTTGGCTTCCGAGTAATAACATGGTGTTGGGCTAACGTAAACCCGATATCATTTTCATGTTCAGTCAACAATAAATTTCCTACGTTGACCCAATCTGGCAGCAAATGTTGCGCTAGTGTTGGGCCAACCAAAATTGCTTCTGGAATGGAATAATCATTCTGAATAGCTAATTAGTATAGCCGGTTGGTTAGCCTTGTCTCTTGGTATGGATATTTGTTTGACCACAACCAGTATGGTATTGAAAGAATTGGGATACTTCGAATGAACTGGAAACATCTGAGACATGTAAAGTTCGAACATTGAAACAAGTAAAATTGTGTGTGTGTGTATGTGTGTGTGTATATATATATATATATATATATATATATATATATATATATATACACACACATACACACACACACACACACACATGTGACTATAGTTTCTCATTTCACCCCCATTCCCTTCTGCTTTTCTGAAATACTTATTAATTCAGGGCTGTAAATAATCAGTTTTCTTACGTGGCCACAGCCGAAGGCGGTCACATTTTTTGTCACCTTCGCGCCAGTGCCCTCTGTTGATAATGCACGGGTAATGTGATTCTATTTTATTTACTTTGTTAGACTACATATTGATTTATTTTTGCCCTTGACTTGCTGTTGGGATCACATTACTTTTAGATCTTCTCATTGCCTGATTACAGAGAGTCGCTTTTATTATTTACATTGTTTTCTATAAGTATCATTTACTATAATTTCTTGGAGTATTGTCCTATCTTTAACTCTTTGATATATTAACTAGGTGCTCTTTACAGAGAATGTTGTACAATTAATATAACAATCTCCTGTAATCTTCCAACTATTTTTCATGCAATTTCTTATATTATGCAGATGGCTTATTCATCATTGCTCTTTTGATATCAGCTTTTGATAAGTTTCTTCAAGAACTAAGAATCACTCTTCCACTAACATGTCTACCAGTATTACTCTTACGACACCTTGCAAAGCTTCAGTTGAAATTTTAAAGCCATTCGTCATCGCAAACAGTGCTCATATTTCGGTTTTTTTTTTTTTTTTTACATTAACTTATGTATATGCACCACCCTCGGATTAGAATACTAGATATCTGCACCGGATAAATACACATTTTTACTGTTTGTTTATGGTTTTTAAACCATCTCCCCATGATCATGTCAATACAGCTCTTATTTTTAAAATAGGCACTGATATTTCCTTTATCTAGTTTACGTGAGTCTGGAAGCATCGTACACCACCAATGTGTTTTACTTTTTCAATTCAATTTTACAGATTTTTCCTTGAACATAATGATAGAGTATGTCTGCAGACTCGCTCTCATTACAGAAAAATTCAGTTTCACTTCTTCACCCCAGATTTCTACTTGCTTCAGTATCTTTTCTGTTTTAATTTATAAGACTCTCCTGCTCCGTGCAGGCACTATAAAATTATCCTTATATATTTTAAAACTCCACTACACTCTGGTAAATTGATTCAAATCGATGTGTCAATGAGAACGAGCAACAGGAATGGTCCAAGAACCGACCCCTGTGAGCATCACTTTGTTTTCTACAATATCTTGAGGCATCATGAAGATACTTGTTATCTTTTCTAAGAATGATACTATTGGTCCATAGATGTTGTTGAGGCACTCCTTTACATGGCAAACACTTTCAGCTACCGTGTGTTATCAAATGCACCGATGACTTCTAAAAATCGCCTTGGACGTAAGATCCCTATTTAGGAATCTGTACTTATTTTACGCTACCGTTCTGTGGCATCAAGATATGCTAGTAGTTCCCTTGTTTATCAGATTCTCTGTCATCTTCCTAATTGCTGGGAGGAGACTCAGATGTATGAACGATTTTGCTTGTATCGGATCCTTATCCCCAAGCTTAAACATGGCCTTCAACATGCTCTTCTACTACATTTATGTGAAACATCCTCTTTGAAAGCATTCATTCATTAAAGAAAATCTATTTTGTTGGAAACTTGGGTAGATTACCTTTATTACATCCGGAGTTTTGCATCTAACCCTTATGCTTTCATATTTTTAATTTCCCTCATTATTTCGTCTAAATCTTCTCCTGTAAATTAATATATTGGCAGGATGCCTGTAAATTCATTCTTCTTAGTTTATAATTATGCATCTCACTATCTAATAGCAACACATCATGTGGCAGGAGAAATGATACTAGCTCTTACTTATTTTCGCGTCCGTCAATTATGATCTTCCATTTCTGGATAGGCTCTTCACAACTCGATGGCATTTTATCTAGTTGGCCAATATCTTATATACCAGCCCCCAATGGTGTATATTGCCTTGTTCAGTAACATAGTTTCCCCAACATTTATTATTCTCTCAGTATTCATGAATATATTCTCTTCTCTCAGTATTCTTGAATATATTATCTTCTCTCTTATATATTTCTCGAAAATTTGGTGCCTCTGTTCAGGTGTACTATACTTCATATTTCTTCTTAGTTTCCTGACTTCCTTCCTCATGTTCTCAATATCATTGGACCACAATTTATTTGGAGGGATGACAGCCTTGCACATTCTCGGGTAAGCCTCATGTGAATCCTGGATCAATTTTTCATTTTCTCAGCTCTTTGATGCAGATATTCGGAAATATCTTGGTACTTCAGGATATTATCCACTAGCACCTCGTTTAACATTTCCAGTCAGCGCCTCAATGGAAGTATAATGTTCTTGGAACTTCTTGTGTCTCAGGGGTTGGGACAAAATTCAGGTCAGAATCATTAACTCTGTGATTGTAGGTATACTCTTCTGCCAGTGTCCAATTTGTGACCCATTTGTATGCCTTCCTAGACGTTGTTACTGTGTGTCATGTGGAGGTAATATATGTGGGAAGATTACTGGTTTTATTAGCGGTAGAGAGATCGTTTGCCAACAAATAGAAGCCAATCACGTAACTATATATGTCTGGTTTTACAGATAACATTTATTTTTATTTTGTGTTGACATTTTCTCCAATTCTGTATCTCTCCCTCCTCAGAACTTCTAACTACTAATCACACTTCTCAATACGACATCTCTAACCATTCCCATACTGAAAGTAGGAGCTTCTCAGGTAATAAAATGTTATATTATAACTCAGCTGGATACATGCATGATGAACACAGATACATTTTTCAAGTGTCGTGCAAATTCAATATTTGTGTTCTGTGCCATATTACAGTCATATAATTTATGACTGAGGAAATTATATTTCTCAGTATTCCTATAAATGTTCTATGTAATGTATACAGTTCTTGCACCAAGCTCACATCAATCTTTTTTTTATTGGCTATGATTGCTACCTCTGATGTAACGATGGTGCTTCACTGCAGATTAATGTTTGCCTTCTCTGATATTTGTGGAGCAGACATTCCTAGTCGGAATTCAGTCCTTTTCAGCTTCACTGAAAAACAACTTTCACATTAAGGACTATTAAAGTTTGTCTTCGGTAAATATTTTTGTAAACAAATGCATAAGAAGTGTTAATGTTGAAATTCGAAATATTATGTATTTCGAGCACTGTTTGAAGCTGACTGAATTCGAAATGAGATTTCTGTTAGAGGTTACTCGTTTTGAGGTTTATTTTTGAGTTTGCATATCGAAGTTTCTTTCTGTGGTGTTTTGGTTGGTCAGTTGGTCTTTTCGGATGACCTTGTCGGTGTCAAACGAAGCTCACAAAATCTGAAATTTACTATTGCAAGGTATATGTAAGTTAACAGAAGTTAAGTTCACTTCAATGGTAACTATTGTACCATTACATTTAACATTGTAACTTTACCCTATAGTTAGAGTATCGTGATATTTGGGATCTTCGGAAGGTAATATTATACAAAACTATTTTTTATTTATAAATTCGTTCTTTTGTATTCAGGTATAAAACTTAAGCATCACAGTCATACATTTTATTTTCGCCAGTGCCTTTCCCCCAATTAAAGCAATTATTTTTTTTTAATAACGTGTGGAAAATTTGTAACCAGTGTATGAAATACGGAATGGAAACTGTTACGTTAGCTTTTGTACAAAGATCATTCAAATGATTTAGAATCCAGAAGCTTTTAGCAATTAGAAACGTGTGTGATACCTTCGAAGTATGATACAGTTATCCTTCCATGCCAATTAAGGTACAATTAACGTAATGTTGTCCCACTAACTGACCACTCTTTTACTTTTTTTTCTACAGGACGGTGAAATTTGAAATTATGTCTGTAACTTAGCATAACTTGTAATATTAAAAAAATATTTTTTTTATCTGAGAGATTGAATTCAAACCTAGTAAATTTAGTTCTGTCTTCCCTAGTCTTAAGGATAGGCCAGGATACTCTTAAATCCGAAATGAGTGGGTAATTTCGAACTGTGGGAAGCGGAAAAAACACGCCCATAAAATGTTTACGAAGCAAAAAAAAAAAATCACCTAAATGTGTGACCTGCGCAGAAAATACCTGTCGCAATGTTCATATCCACGTTTTTCTGTATGAAACGCCAGCGAGATATTCCAGCATTTTGTGAGCGATCGTAGTTATTGTAATTAGAAAAGCTGAAGACAATCTTCTTCTCATAATTGTATAGTTCGTAAGTGTGATCTTACGCGTTCACAGTAAATCAAGTGTCTTGATATCTATTTTTGTATACTCGGCAATTTTCTATTTCACACTGTCGCACATGGAAAGCGCTACGCCGTCAATTCTTAGTGAAACGTTATTAAACTATAACAGATTAAGAGATGGTAATACAAATGAGTAAAGGCTGTTTACGAAAAAGTGAGCACATTTTAAATCACCCTTAGGAAAAAGTCACTGCTCCTTCCTGCATATATTTAAATGGGCGAATTGAGTGGCATGCGCCCAGTAAAGTTGGTAACGAAGAATGGAAAATATTACCGTATCTTAACGTCGGATAAAAAGTGTCGCGTAACCATTTGTAGGTAATAACTTAAAATATTGCTTTCCAATTTTTTTTAAACTCTAATGCATCGAAGTGTAAAAATGAGCATATTTGCAAAATATTTACATTTGTTATAATTTTACAGTTTCACTTGACCGATGCATGAATAAAGCGATGCGGAGCATGGTAATGTTAATTTTACATAGGGCGAAAGAAGACACAATATGTATGCAAGTAGATCTTAAGCAGGGCTTTCAAAAGTGCTCACTTTATCGTGAACAACTTTTAATACTAATGAGTAGTGATAAGTAGTGCTTACTTAGAAGGAACGTTGTTTAGCATCCGCAAAGCACACGTTGAATATGCAGTACAGACTCCTCTCGCGGTTATGTGACGATATAATCCACCATAGAGCTGGTGTTTGTGCAGGTGGCTGATGGTGGTACAAACATTGCCCCATCATATCCCATACGTGTTCAATAAATGATCAATCTGAAGTACTGGCAGACTAAGGCAAGTTATCTCCAAGGTGTCACAGTGATGATTGCATGGCCAAGATGAATGGCATACGACTATAGTGAATTTACATTTTCTTCTAAGTTTTCTGAAGCCCTGCGGAATTTGTACTTCCAAGATATTCCTCCGCTTCATGCAAACAAAGCTTAATTAAGTTTTAGAAAATTACGCTAAATGGACAACGCACCGCATCCGTCTCAAATTACTAATATCTTGGATAATAAATATTTTTTATACTAGGTATTACCAACACACATTTTTCTCACTGTTTCCATGCTTATAAATTGAAAATATAATATGATAAATTATAGATAAATCATAAGTTAAAGTTCAGTTATATAAAAAACTAATACCGTAATTTTATGTTAACACTGGTATCAAAATCAGGTGATACATCACATATTCAGGAACACGTTTCACATGGGATGTTTTGTCATTTCCTGTGCCATCCGTAGACACTACTGAAAATTAAGACGAAGTTAGGCTTACTGTAACCAGAGAAGAAATTTCTTCTGAACCGACACAGCTAAGTACTATAAATACAAAAACAAAGGAACCTCAAACACAAGTTTCGGGAAAACACTTATATGCTACCGTTGTTAGTCCACAGCTGTTCCGAGGCTATCCAAAACATTCTAACGGAAAAGACACTCTGGAAAAGAGAAAGAGAGAAAAAAGCTGCATAGCAACAGATACATCAACTAAACAAGCTTTCGCTGAACGGGTACATGGAAAAGAGACTCAGAAAATGAAAAATAAGAATCTTGCGACAAAAGTTATTTTTCCTATGCAATCAGAAACATCACCTGAAGTTTGCATATTCGTGTCTCATTCGGGTTGAAGATTATAACAGTGAAGTCGAAATGAAGGATAGTAATTTCGAACCAGAACACCAACATAGAGAAGGTGATCATGTTTTGGTTAAGTTTTCAGTAAAACATGATGTTCATTATGTTGGGAAACTTTTATCAAATGAAGATAATGAAGTGACTGTGAGATTAGCTACCTAAGGAAACATCATGAAAATTAAGGTAATTATAATTTTTCACAACAACTTCGTGTCGCATCTGTCAATAAAATGGACATTGTAATGACTTTGCCATCACCCCGAAAATTTCAAGGCACGAAAAGACAATATGGTTACCTTACATTTAGCATAAATCTGGACGGTTAAAATGTAAATTATCTTATATTTAACATTGTGAGTAATTTTTTGTATGTACCATACCATGTTCACCGGGCCGCATACCATGTTATAGTGTTATCTATACTGAAGCACACTATAACACTCGTCAGGCAAAAAAAATTACATGATTTTCAATAATACAACTTAGTGTATGGCTAACTAAAAATGTATGTCTCGAAAATGTATAATATGGTCAATTATATTATAAAATACAAGTGATATTTATTAAATAAATTGTTTTGTTACATTGCGTTCTACTCATTTCAGTCATTGTGCAGTGATTTCAATGCCATGATAGATAAACTCCAACCTCTAAGTTTCAGTTTTCATAAAATAAGAGCTACCTTTCTGATGGTAACTTATAAGTAGGGACGCCCGAATTTCGCGCAAAGATTTCGCGACCAGTTTCCTTTCCTAACACTTTTACTCAAATCCACTTTTGTAATTGGGTGATCAATATATTATGCATCTTACGTTTCTGCCCACGAACCAGAGATGTACAGTATCGGAGTAATTGAATTATGATTGGTCAGTCAACTAAGATAATGTCTTCTCACAGACTCACCCCGCCAATAAGCAATAGGAAACTGCTGGTACGCTCGTAGGGTATTGAAATCTAGTACATGTGGCAATATTTTCGCGGATTGCCGATTTTCTACTTATAAGTAAATTGCCTATGTCATTAACATGATGATATACATACTCTGAAGCAAAGGCAACAATCGAGTGCTTTGGGCACATGGAAGTGGAAGGACTTAAATGGCCTGTCTAATGTCTTGGTTGGAGCCTTCGATCATCCTAAAGAATGTTTGGAGAGCACAGAACTATATTGTAAGAAATTGTTTACAAAAATGCTACATTGCCTTTCATGCGAAGAGAAATGAACAAATAGTACCGCTTTATTCCATACATTCATGGAAGATTTTCTACAATTGCTAAGGAAAGTGTCAAATATGCCGTAAAGTTCCCAACCTTGTACAGTTAAGATATTTGCAACTTGACGTGTGGTACATTTCTCATAGTGTTTATAGTTGACTAGTACAACTACCACATCGTTTTTCCGTCTGAGAGGGCGATGAGCGATACACGACCTCGTTTTAGAGGTATCATGCACAATAGGGAATTGTAGTCTACTTTAGCCTACACAGTACATTGTATTGGGTAATTAGGAGCACCCTTGCCTAATTTGGTGCAGATTATTCAAAGGGCGTAGAAATGAGTTACACTAACCAAATTTAGGGTTTTTGTAAGTTTTGGGCACAATGGAGTGCCGAAGCCCATTCTGACATACACTGAAATTTTTTAAATTTGAAACTAACGGGCATTCTTGCAAAATTTGATGCAGATTCAACTAACAGTGTAGAATGTTATAATGAAGACAAACATACGTACAAACTTTGACTCTTACTCTTGTGGAAATGACCTTTAGAGCACCTGCAGTAGTTCCCGATTCTGCCCCAAAGTTGGTACACAAGAAGAAGGAGGTGGTATGTGGGACTGATCAGAATATCAAGTCTGTGGGTCATCTAGATAATTTAATGCAAGATTTTGAGATAGCTCTTTATATGGTGTCACCCATTCGGAGTCCCACAAAACAGTGATGCTCAAAATCACTTATTTGTTGAACTGGTGCTAGACGTAGTGTTCCAGGCATTGCGGTATGATACACACACAATGGAATCTCAAAGGCAACTGCACTCATCATGTTGTCAGACTGCACTCTATATGACTCTTGGATTAATGGCTGCAGACTGGTGCAGGCTACTGGTGTCCTTCCACTAACGATCAGAGTGCCATCTACACCTCAAGAGTTTGTGCTGTGAAACCAGTTAGGAGTGGAAGATGTTAAATGGTTGTTCTTCAATGCATTTACACTAATGCAAGTAGGGAAAACTTCCATGATAGTTCAGGAAGTTTACTGATTTTTTTTTTTCAGTGTGTCCATCGTGTTGAAAAACAAATGGAACCATATATCAATACGAACCATCGGAGAGTAGAGAGTGTAACAGCTGTGAAAGCAAAATAACTTCAAACTAGATACTGGTTAGTACCTGTACAGGGATGACTGGTTGTTAATAACCACATATTTAAGTGAAGGTTCCATGGTTACTGACCGAATTAAATTTCTTAGCTTTAGATTGGTGTACGACTGGACGGAGGAAGTCATCCAAGTCCATGTGCTTAATAAATTGGTGTTTTATGCGGTAAGAAGCTGTTTCTTCTGAATATAAAAATACATAATCTAATTTAAAACTAAACTGTTTTAACACCAACAGTATTTTGGGCACTATAAGTCTTCCTAACATAAGAGAAGCAAACTAAATTGTTAAGGTAACTTACATTTGATGTTAAATACTTAGAATAGTATGATAGGGGCCACGGTGGTGAAGGGGTTAAACTGCTTGGTTCCCACCTAGGCGAACCGGGTTCCATTCCCGGCGAGCTCGCTCCCGGAATTTCGCATGTGGGAATGTTTTTCTCGGCGGTTTCCCGTTTCCCCCTCCATTTGTATTCCGGCGCTGCTGCATACTCACTCACTTCACCCACATCGGATCTCAAGACCTCGACGTTGAGAGCCACCGAAATCTCCCTACTCTCCACTGAATGAAATGTTTCAAGACAAGTAAAGAAACTGAGGGTATGAAAGGAATGTTACCATGAAGGAAGCTATTTTGCGGAGATAATCGCTCCAGGAAGGTCGTGGTCGTGTTTGTGGTGCTGGGGCGCGCTCCTGGTCATCAGCAGCGAAGGCTACAGCTGCATTCAGGCTGGGCAGGTCTCGTAGCCACAACTGCTTCATAGCTGCGCTGCCTCTCTCCTCGCTACAGGGTAACACACCAAACAGAGGTTTATGTAACATATGTACTCTTTACTACCTCACACCTTACTGACACAGGATGCGGAGTCATAAAATTAAATATAAAAATTTAGATAATAACCTCAGTGAACACAAAACAAATTATTGGCGAATTAGTAGAAATAATTAATGCACATTTACAAATAGAAGACTACAAGAACTTCAACAATATAATAATTCTAAAAATTATTTAAATATTTTACGGTTTAAAAAATAAAGAAAATATTTTTTTAAGTTTCATTAATTAAAGAAAAATATTAATTATGCAGTGCTGGTATTGCAGTAGTACAAATGTTAACAATTTACAATTTGCCCATTGCAACAGACGGATTTCATGTACCCCATGGACTTGCTTTAAATGAAATAAGCAAGGACAGTCGCCTGTATGACTTAAAAATATAGCTTTGCATGGTGAGCTATGTGTTGTGCATATACCCTATGTTGACAACTGAAACAATGGCCAAATCAACCGATTAATATTGTACATATGAATTTATTAACTTGTTAAGTGTGATTTCCAGTATGTCCCCCAAATATATTAGCAATGTTTGTTCTTCGTAATTGTGGAATTAGAGATAAAGCTACATAGTATACCGGTTCTTTAAAAACGCAATGTATTTAATCTGTAATTATGTGGTCAGCCGTTTTCAGAAAACAGAGAATTAAAAGCTACTAGCTATTGACGATAAATTAAGCACTTTTCAAATCCCTGCTTAAGATGTGTTAGTAGGCACATAGTGTATAGTATATATTCGACAATGTGTAAAATTAACACCGCCTGATCACCTTATTCATGTATAGGTCAAGTGAAACTTTAAAACAATAGGAAAAGTGAATATTTTAGGGACTTGCTAGTTCTTCCCTTACATATATGCAGTGAAATAATGCTAAGCATAGACTATAATTCCAAGATTCACAAATGTGTTACGTTTATCTCTACACAGTTTGAACGAGATATGCGTATTTCGAAGAAACTTTTTTCTTCATACATTTCAGACATGTGGTACTTTGAAAACATCAAGTATATCACAAACGTATTTCTGCCTATCCATGATGATGTACTTTAAAATTAAATAATCTAATATGTGCGAAAATATGAGAAAATTTTCCATTCAAATTTTTTCATGAAATAATCTCTTCAAATTGACACTGTTGCTCCCTACTCGATGGAAAGACGCCACGCTGGCAATTTCTCTTTTACTTAAGTTGCGCCTTCCATCGTCACACAATAGATGACCTGCAATAAATAAAGTGTTTTAAATTATAAGTTATTTTTCCTTGATGACATAGTGTTATTTTGTTTGGAAATACATTTTATATTTTGTTTTTATCCTTAAAAAATAATAAACATCAATATTCAAAAAAAAATTTTTTTAAATAATAAAATAGAAATACAATTTATTCATATAAGTAATGTTAGTTTCCTTTACAAAATTGTGGGTTTGTTTTATTCCTTTTCTTATTACTCAGACCTATAGGCTACACGTTGTTACTGTCGTCGTACAGGCGCACTAACTTTCCTTCACTGAATGTTTCCCCAGCAACGCTCGTATCAGGTAGAGTGTTCCTCTTGACACCAGTAGAGACTGTGATATGCTCCTCTTCTGTTCTTATGCTGCGTTCCTTTCTCTAAAGATGTGTATGTGCAACTACATCTCTTAGCTGGACTTACTTGTTTTCTTGTCTACGTTAACTGCGGGCCAACTTCTTAGGCAGTCAAGATACTTTATCCTTCTCCTCATAACTGCTAGACTTCTATCTTTCTTAATTTGCAGAGGTACTGCGCCTTTTCCAGTAGCCTTTAGGTAGGGTATATGCGTCGGATGCCGTTACAGTTGCTACCAGATTTAATTATTGCTAAACCTGTTATCTGGTCCGTTTTTCGATGATTGATATCGGATGGAATTCCTTGGCTCTGGAATTTCCACAGTTCGACAATTCTCGGAGACTTCGTGGACCAGGGGCATGCGTCACTGTTTGTACGATTTTCAGAAGTTCCCCCCCCCCCCCCAATGACGACTCGAATCTCCACAAAATGCTCTCGGTCATATTCACTTCAGCTGTCAGGTCCTGCTGCAGTTCGTTTGGTGGCACTGGGCTCTGAAATGTCCTGTCCGACCAGACTACCAACATTCCCGATGCTTACCTGGACTATGACAACACACACTGTACTGACTCTAGTATAAATGTCTGCCGTGGTGGGCTTTGACATTTCCAAGACATCCAAGATGTTAACTCCATCGTCGTCATGGCGCACTACGGCTGCTCTCTCCTCAGGCCGAGGTGTCGGTTCCTGCTTTGCTGATTCCACCTCCTAAGCTCGCGCAAGACATCCTACATTTTGTGTGGTGTTGTTAGACACACCACTCGGCGCACATTTGCATCGGCAATAGAATCCACGAAGTAGTCGACTGCGATGGTGTCGCGCGCCTCCTTGGGGCATCCCTACAGGCAGATGAAGGTGGGACAGCCGCACAACGTCCGTTATAGCTCCTTCAGTGGATCTCTTGATCGCCGTGTGCGGCTTCGTAGTTGGGAATGGTCGGCATGTCGTAGGTATCTAACACCGAGATTTTACTGAAAGACCGACACCAGTGTGGGATACTCAATCGATATCGCTCTGGCAGAGACTGTAGTATGCTCAGTGATGAGCGTCTCAATACAGCCACGAGGTAGTAAGCCCGTTGTTCATCTGACCAGCCATTCAGGGCGGTCACTGTTTCAAAATTATGCTGGTAATCTCGCCATGGAATCTGACCATCGTAAGAGGCGGACATAGTTACCACCCGCTTCCCCATTCCTGACTGCGCGATACTAATGCTGTAGCTTCTGGCCATCCTCCGAGGTCGCTTCTTATATTGGGTACGACTTGCCACTCTTCCCTAATTACCCGGTCTGTCGGCTCGATGATATTGAGGCTGCGTTTTTCACTTGCCTCACCGTGCTGCTGGAGAAACTATGTTATACCTTCTCCAACGTACCCAATCCCTATTTTATTTCATACATTCGCTGGAATTTTCTATTAATTAATTAAATACTGTTAATATTGTTTTCCGTAGTGTCATTCCGTGTACTTACTAGTTCAGTATTCCATTCTATTTTTCTGTCTGCAGCTTCACACCCAGTGTAATTTCTTAACTAACATTACTATTTCGACTATTAACTCTACTTATTTCACTGTTCATTGTGTCTTTTCTCAACTTATTTTACTATTGGTGGCATTTTATACACTGCTAATTTGAGTATCCTGTTATTAATACTTTGGCCCACTTGCTGCTTACCCCTTAAATTGAGATTGATATGGGATTTCCAATTCGGCACAAATTTTTTCTGGTTATCTTTCTAATTTTGGAGTCTATTTATATAATTATTAAAATTAGAAAATTCAACTTACTAATTAATAGCATGTTCACAAATATATTAATGAATGATATCTCCATCCTACTTCTCACACCAGTGTTACAAGTCACCTTGGGCCTTATCAAAGTTAGTGATGACTGGAGGAAATTGTAAAATTAAAATAACTAAATAAATTTTATTAACACTTTGAAGACTATGCCCGAGTATAGGCGAGCAAAACTAGTATGGCTATTACTCTGCCCATAAACCACAAAAGTGCTTTGGATTAGTTACTCTGTTTCCTTGTTTTTATCGCGATTTTATCACAAAACAACACAGCTCTTATAACAATTTTCGTAAATAAAATGAAAATTTTTGTACAATTTCTGAAATGAGCCTGATGGACTCTAAATACTGTTCATCACGAGATATAATTTGGTTGGCTGACTGCCAACACCACTTTTAGTTGGCTAACATACGGCTAATAACGAAAGCCTCGTGCGGTTTTGACCAATAGGACGACGTTAAGACAGAACAGAGACAAATAGAATAAGGTGTCCTTGTAATGGTGTAAATAAACGACTCACTTCTAGCTTGTCTTTAACGCTGGTAAAAGTTTGCCGACTTCAAAGTGTTAATTTAGGCACAACTTTAAAAAAAAGTTTACAAAATGCATTTGTTTGTCGCTACTAACTTTCATTGCTACCAATGAGCGCAATTTTTATAACAATCTCAGTTATAATGAAAGTCCCTATCTATTTTTTCTTTCCAGCAACAGCCACTTAATATCCTCTTATTAGTTAAAAGACACACTATCGCAATATCCACTGCCGCATATTTCCAAAAGTCCCCCAATCGAGTCCCACTATCTCACAGTCCAGTCGGTCAAGTGCGAGTCTCCGCTCAAACAGTGCTCACGCATTGCACATGCTGGTTGCAGCGACGTCGTCCCGACGACGACGGACACATCGCCACTAAAGCGCGCTTAGAGACTGCCTGTTACAGATACTTATATAGGTGCGATGGCCTGGTCCAGAAGCTTCTTGACACCTCCAGTTGCGCCGAGAGAAGTGATGGCCAGAAAATTCTCTCGACGTTTCCCGAGTCCGAGTCATTCATTATTCAAGAGACGGGAGTGACGTTAGCACTATCTTGGCCTGCGTGGGAGCTCCTCCTCCCCTCCTCCAGGTACCAGGGACGTCATCCTGGGAGTACTGGGCTCCGCGCGCCTGAGGGGGGAGGGGAAGGGCACAAAGTAAGCGAGAAAAAATAGGGAACACTATGTACTGCAAAGGATAGTAAGCTAATTGGTTACATCTGTAAGTGCTTGTACTTTATTGATATGTGTAAGTTCCAACATTGTATTTATTAAATGAAATTATGCCAACTACTATATTTATGGCAATGGCATCAATACCTGGAAAATAACTGTCACGCGTTATTAAATAAAATTAATTCATCACATATACAAACTTTTTTAACTTAAAATTGTATTTTATTTATTTTTTCTGCCTGTGCATGATATTTTAAAATATTTATTGTTATACATTAATATGACTTATGGCAACATCTTCCAGCAACTTTATTAACAAAACTATAGTGGACTGCATATGGCCGATCATCTGATGATTTCAAAACAGCGTAGTGATGAATTTTGGCATGCAATTATATGAGCATTAATTATCTAATTAATTTTTTCTGGAACGGTATCATGTCTGATTTTGAATAGCACATCTCTAAAATACAAATTATAAAATGACGTTATGTGCGATACTCGTATCGGAAACGATTCGAGTAATTAGGATATTTGTGTTTTTCTCTCCAAACTTACTGTAAATGTATCTGTTAGTTTCACTGTCCAACAGAACATAGTTATTTAGTAAATTTACCTAAGTCTGCACAATATTATTGACGTGGCCTGTATTACGATTGCAGCATTTTCGCGGAAAACCTTCTGAATTACTCGACCAGCGGAGTATGTTCGTGGTTATATTCCGCGTTGAAAATGTAAATCAACTTTTTAGCACTGTTTCAAATATTGTTATCCTAGGACTATTATTTGTTAGGCGTTTGACGGCAAATCTTGTCATCGCAGAGTCACAGCGTTTAAAATGATCACCAGATTTGCTTTTGTAACAAAGATTTACATGCGAAAAAATTGTAATTAAAGAAAATAATTTCAATTTTATAAGAAATTAAATATTAACTTTAAGTATATCTAAACCATTAAGGATTGTTTTTTTCTAGCGTCATGGCATTGAAAGATATTTTAAAAGTCACTTGAAGCCAATGACATATTGATGCCATTGTAGCGTGATTGTGCGACATGTCGTGACAGTGCGGCTGATACCGCAACTCCGATGTAGTTCAAATGATAACCATTATATGCTAATGTACTGTACACGGAAACAGCAGCCAGCGTTGTGTGTGATGCGTGAAACACGTACAGAAATTTAATTACCCATGGGAATATAAAACTTACACAAGGAGAAGGTTAGTAATTTGTGTCGGTAGCAACAGCAATCTTAGAAGGATAAAACTAACTGGGGACAATGTTACGTCATACGTGTTGGTAAAAAAATAATTAAAAATCTACACAAAAACAAGCACCGCTAAGCACGTGTTATGAATTTTTCTGAGAACTTGGAACGAACATAACCTATTCGTATCGCTCACCGCATGAATTGCTCCAAAAAGTAACACAGCAAAGATATTTTATGAAACACACCTCCCATGTGGTCCACGACTCGTTGCTTGATATCATTTTAAAAAACATCATCTTTTATAATGACACGTTGTGACACAAATGGCAGAATCTCTCACAGGGTAATTATTAAGGTATACCTAATAGTGGAATTGGTGTGAGCTAAATGGAGTAGCAGGTAATCTGAGTAAGTGTGTGACATACACTTTCAACAGAAACCAATGATTCTACACCTTGCCAGCGCTCCCTCTATATCACACTTACCATGAGAGGCACAGGCTAGTAGTCTGATGACAACTAGAAGACACAATACAAGACTAAATTCTCTGTCCAATACCTAAAATGACCGAACTTCACTACAAGAAAGAACTCTCTCGATGTAGATTTCATGCACCAGAGATTTATTACAAATAATAAAATCTGTTTTGCAATAGTGACTCTAATATATTTCAGGATACTCTCGTCCTTAGATTTAACATTATTTGCAATAACAAAATATTTATGAAGAGTTGTAAAATTATGCATTAAAGTGGCCTTATCTGTAGTAGTATAACTCTGTGATTGACGCCTTTTAAAATTATATATCCTTTTAAAATTAATATTTCATCATATTCATTAAGGTACATACCAAATCTAATTGGAAGCAAGAACTCAAAATCAATAGGGGATTGCAGGTTAAACTGATACTTAAATTAGCTTGGCGTTTGTTCAAAATGGCGCACTTAGTTAACTGATATAAAAATTAATCTTTAGCCATCGTAATAAAATCTTTCCTCGTTGAAACAAGAATGTTTTAGACTCACTCTCCAGTCTAAGGTGCAGCAGGACGACGTATTTCTGCAGTGTGGAACCCACGATACATTTTCTTCACACCTTTCCTATTTTAGACTCACGGGCCTTGATACGTGAATATACAGTCCTTGCAGTGCCACACGCTAAGTCGCGGGATGTTAACTATACTTAACTATATCTTGGGTGTGCAGGCTGAACAGACCCTCTTCTGCTCTTCTAAAAGTCCCGGGTTCTCTTCTTGTTGGTCTGCTAAATGTATAGACGGCGCTCGCGTCTCTTTCCCTATTCTGCAAGTAAGAATGCTACCAGACCCGTCACACACGTGACAATCCGCCTGACGGCAGGAGAATACAACATGGCGTCTAATGGCTTAGCTATAGCTTAAACGACGCTTAAGTTGAGACCAATCACTGGGCGGCTACTTAGATTAATCATCAACTAACTCTGTTGCCCTTGGCAACCGGCCTATAGCCTCCAATATCTCGGCCATATAAATGAACAACAACTATTACACACTAGAAACAGTGATAAGTCTAAAAATACTAAATAATTATATCTGACACATTAACTGTTAAATAAATATTATTAACGTATGTAAATCAAGAAATTATGTCAAACTAGACCACATATCATATTTAAAAAATTACTATCGAACCTTGTATCAGGATTTGCATATCGAAATAGTAAGTACTGGTGCGCATAAATTAAGTGGGGAAAAAGAGCCGTTGCAAAGTATAAGTTGGTAGTTTTAAAATGTGAATTAAGCTTTTATTATATTATATCTCGTTTAAGAACAGTGGCCACTTTTGTTTCACGCTGCGTGCCATTTTTTGCATTTGTAAAGGTTTTCATGAACATCCGTATTTCAGTCGTGGTTTGTCACCGAACCATAAAACAATAATTTTGCTGGATTATATACTTATGCCTGAAATTTTATTTCAAAATTAACACTTGATAGTGACAAAAAGTGATGTTTCGGAAGTAAATTTTTTGGCAAGTTTTGAAATAGTAGGCCTCCAATTTCTTATAAGTTACTATGTCAGAGTAGTTTATGTAAAAAATTAATTGAGCCCTGATATTTGTCTCCTTGTCTCTATATAAGCTCACAAATATGAGATTTTAAAATTTTCCGAAAGATATAGGTGAGGGTTGTAGCTAATATAAATTTGAATTTTGCATTCAGTATTTCAGTATAGTGTGATAATTCTGTACAATTTAAATCGTCTAACATATCAAAAAGTTACAATTTTATTTTGAGTTCTATATATGGATTGATTCAGATTTTTGCTATTATTTTTTAATGCAACCTTGCAACATTCTTAAATAGCAGTAATTTGCGTTTTAAATACCGTGTTTTTTTAATATACATTTGAACACAATTTAATGTATATCTAGAGTTTCACCGAAAATTCAAGTTATTACTTTAATACCGGGTACTTTCACTACATAATAATATATAAATAGGTGTTCTTTTAGGTGTTGCACCGCTAATCGCTGAATTATAAGAATGAACAAATTATTAATATTAAACTTTTTCAATAATTAAACTTTTAGAGATGTTACGCTGTTGAAGTAGCACAGAGCTGGTAGTAAACTCCAGCAAAATATTTTCCTTTGGTGCTTCACTATGCGTTGAGAAATGTCGAGTACAAAACTTCATAAAAATTTCAAAATGTGCGGATATGTTTCCACACTTATTGGTTTAAATGCCGAACTTAGTTTATACTATTGCCAAAATGCCCATCCTTGCTATTGTACAGCTCCCAGTGAGTAAAATGTGATTTTGAGCAACCTTGTATGTCGCAACATGCGTGTCGTGGCTGTCGCTGTCAGTAATATTGCAGTTTGCCTATCAGAAGTGTGTTGTACCATTTTAAAATAGGCTGTACCCCTTTTCTATGCGCATTATCATTAATTCCTCGTTAACACTACCACACAGTCTGAAGCGTGTTGCATGTGCGGAGTTAACAACACCTTTATTATTTTCGGTCTGCTGCACAGAGTTAAACACATCATGGTGGACTCTCAATCTATGCCTGTATTGAAGAAAAATTTCTTAAAAGTGTTCATGATGTCGAGGCTAAAAATACAAATGCTATTCACTGTTAGGGAGAAGAGGATCAAATATTTTCTTTTCAAAAGTTGCGTGTCCAGATATTTCAACGATCTGTGCGCCACGAGCGAGGTGGCGCAGTGGTAACTCACTGGACTCGCATTCGGGAGGACCCGTGTTCGATTCCCGGTCAGCATATCCTGATTTCGGTTATCCATGGTTTTCCAAAATCACTTCAGGCGAATGCTGGGATGGCTCCCAATCCCTCTTCCCTGCGCAACCTGCACCGTCTCTAATGACCTCACTGTCGACGAGACGTTAAGCCCGCTTACTGTACACTTACTTACTGTAAGCCCACCGTCTGTACAGGTGAAATATTTGAATAAATATCAACATATTTTTGTTTATTCATTCTGTTATCCTCTCTAATTACACAAGAAACGCATTAATAAAGGACTGAGATTGCTTGAACTCGACCTTGTCTGCAAAGAGTTAAACTTACATGTGAACACAAATCAGGTACATAGTCGTGCCCTAATTGTTACTCTAAAATATGTGTGTTAGTATGTAAATAGAGTGAACTCTCTCTGAGGATGGAACATTTCACTCTACTCGCCTTCCGAAACATTTGGAGAAGTAAATGTCAGTAGTAAGGTATCTCTCAGAGTTAGGAATAGTTGAGGCCATGAAATTTCAGAGGATACAGTGAAAAATGTGACTGAGTTTATGGAGATAATAAGTAAAGAAAAATCCACCCATACAAAAACATTGTGTGTCTTTTAAAATAGGCCATTAAAAATCCATAATCAGAAGCATTTAATGCGAATCACTTTAAAGGAGCTACTTGTTGCATTCGAAGATAAATCCCTTAGTTGTAATATAGAGAGTTGGGAATGTGGTGATATGAAGCCTATAAGGTTGTTGTACTCCACACAGTTTGTTTTCGTATACATAATGTTGCAAAATTGCATGACAATACTTCGGGGAAACATTCCTCACATCTGAAAGATGAAAAATTGTTATATGAACATAGGTCCGCAAACGCTTCGTTTCTTGATTACAGCTCGAAATACATAACATACAGTATATGGCCCGCAGGCTGGGTCATGTTACTGTGAAATGCCATCACTACACTCATTTGCATGACACACGACACCTCGAACCATGACACTACACCAAGAATAGTAGGAACTGCACAGGACTTAGTTACACAAGTGTGAAAGATTATCGTCGTGTTTAAAGGAAATGTTCAAAATGCCATCTGTAAGCACTAAAACATGCATCAACCCGTCGTTTCATGGACACCCGGATTCGTAGATGAATCCCTGTAGTATCCCTGATTGTTTCGCTACCTGCCTCAATACGGTTACTGAGGATGTTCACATCCTCCAGTCGAGTTGCTTACACAAGTGCCTTTAACTGTCCCCACAAATAAAAGTCTAGTGGATACAGAACAGGGCTCCTTGGGGGCTGGTATGGGGCTGCCAATTAGAGCTGCCATGGTATTCCACAGTAACATGATCCAGCCCACGGGCCATAACTGTATGTTATTTATTACGGGCTGTAGCGTTTGCTAACCTACAGTGAGAAAAAGGTCTTATTGAATCAAACCTGATTTGTTTGTATAGCGGCTTTGAAATATTTTGTTGCTGAAACAAAATTATTTTGTTATTCTCATTTGGCTGCCCCAAACTGTAAGATTTGGTTGATGTAACCAAATATATGTTTGGCTGCACGTACATTAAACAGTTTGGGCCGATATAAAGAAATGACAGGTTCGTCCGAGTTGCGAACCTTGATCACTTGCGTCCGAGAGCGTCACTGACGCCTTAGTGATTTCAGCTAATGTGACAACTAATCATACCGGAAAGCTTTTATATAGATATGCTCCAAATATTGGGCAACGTGTGCAAAGAACAATTTCAAGTTCTACAGCTTTACTTATCAGTTTTTTGTTGCATTGCCTTTTAATGTGTTTATGCGATTCCTAAGTATCAATAAATAGATGCACTAACAAACCCGGTTACTATCCTAATTGTCATAAAAAAATTCAAACAAACTCTCGAGCTGTATTTTCGAACGAAGGCAGTCAAATGAGTGGCCAAACAAATATATACAGTTGATTCAACAAAATATTTAGTCGCCAGTCTATTTTTTTGGCCCAACACAGAGATTTTGTTTATTCAAAAATATATTTTGTTAGACGAAGAAAAGTAATTTTTTTTTGTTTTTTTTTTTTTATTTTGTTTCCTCAACTTTTGCTAGGGCAATAAAATATATATTTGGTTCTATACAAACAAATATTTTGTTTGATTTTCTCTCAGTGTATGTTCATATAACATTATTTCATCCTTCAGATTGTGAGTATTGACATGTAATTTTGCAACATTCTGTATATCTTTCAAAGCTTATAACAGTAGGTAAACAAAGTGCAGATTACAAAGACCTCACAGCTTGCTCCACTGCCGCCTGAAGTCCACACATTCGTCGCACTAATGGCCATTCAAGCCCGCCGACACAGGGGCAGGCAACTTTCATAGCCAAGCTGACCTGGCCCAGCAAAAGCTATCCCATGCCTCGAGAAAATATTAACTTATCTAAATTATTTAAATGGCCATAATTTTGAAAACCAGTCTCATACACTGAAACAATGTAACCTTACATAGCCACCTGTAGCACTGCTAACGTGTTCGGAATTTGGTGGAAATTCATTGAATGGGTTCGGAAATATGCCATAACTGTTTTACTCTCTCACCTGGCGCTATCTTACAAAAGGCCGGCCAAAATTATATCTTTGCTCATAATTGATTATTCTAAAGAATACTATCAGCATAAAATCATGATGAAAATACTAATTTAATTATTTATAAACGAAATAAAAAATAGTACTGTCTGACCTAGAACTATTAAGTTTAAATGCCCTACCATAGCACTACTTGCGTGTAAAATTTGGTGCTAATCGTTTGATTGGTTCCCGATATATGGCATTAAACCTCCATATTTTGTGTGACGATCCTCAAAAATGGCAACAAAAAGGCTATATTTATCTAAAGTTCAGTTAAAATTGTTTAGGACATGCAGCATATTAAGCAAATATATTTACTTTGTATTTATTTTGAAAAAAAAAAAAAAACATGACATAACCCTTTAAAAAAATTATTTAATTCAGATGGACAACGAAAGTATACATTGTCGCATGAGTTTGGCGGGAAATATAGGTGTATAATTGTTTCCCGAAACAGAGCATGGAAACTTAATTGTTATTTTATGCTGTCTTAAAAAATGGCAGTGAAAAGAGTTTATGTATAGGCTCAATTGATGCTTTCATAGACACTGCCAGTAAGTGTACAGAATTAAGTTAAAACGAGGTAAAATGTATGGTAAATATAGCATACTTGGTTAAAATATTTATACCGGATATTTTCGAAAACCGGCAGTTTTTTTAATAGATAAAACGAAATCATATTTCTTGCTCTTCCTCTTCAGTGATTATCACGAGATTTATGCATATATTGATTTTTAAAATCCCTTTTGTTCAAAACATTACAAAATAATAACGATTTAGCAACAAATCAGCGAATTACGTTTTTATAAAGGTGATTTTATACCTCTGAAAACGGGGTTGGCAATATCATCCCCTTTTATTATGAACATGGGAGATGGTATCTTTATTTCTGGATAAATCTTTGTCACCCTAAGAAGAACGCAACATTTTAAGACATCTTATGACATTTTAAGATATCTTATGACTAAGCGCATGTTAATTAACAAAAAACTGCCGTATTCTCGAAGCACTCTCAGGTGAACAGTTTTTGAGAAATACTTGAGTAACTCTCAAACAGAATGTCTGCTGCCTGGCATCTGGGCAACACACAAAACCAAAAAACACTTTAAATTGTGATCTTGTCGGGCACACAGCTCCCTTGAAAATCACTCTTAAGGAAAAGTGAACATATATTTCCGTTTCAATATTTCTGGGAGGTAAAACCGACCATAGTTTGCCGGTGTTGTTGAATAACATGCTGTACAGAAGCACTTTTGGAAATAAGATAAGACATGAAATCTTTATTATTTACGGTGGTGCTATCTTACAAAATGGTGGGAAAATGGTTAATATGTTAACATGCATGATATCTGTAGTAGATGATTTAAACATACAAAGTTTGGTCGAAGTCTACCGAACGTTATGGTAAACTGCAAATAAAAAATTATTGTGCTGCCCCCATTTCGAAAAGAAGTGCTTATAGATTTAAATCGCATATGTTTACATGTAGCAGTAATGTCCCTGGTTTAAAGATTAAAATCTTTGACAAATATTATTTATATTATCTGTTTTGTAAAATGATTGTAGGTGAAACATTTACAGTACCAATTATCTAATATTTAATCTTCAATTGTAACACTTATCAGAAATTGTTTTTCCCATATTAGGTATCTTTAAGATGTAGGTTCAGATTAAGGCCTCGTCTATGGTCATTAGAGGTGGAATAAATTACCCACAACCATTCCAGAGCTCGACTGGTGTTGTTAGAAAAGAAAAATGAAATCAAGATTGTCGGATCGGAAAACAGACTAGAAGGCCCGAAATGCGGCATAATTATGTTGCACACTGAAACAAGAAGTTCCTGATATAACTAACGAACCTACTTCTCTATACATGGGTGCAAATAAGATTTAATGAAGTTCTTAACAGCCAAGGTAGGTAGGCCTTCAGGTCTTGTTGACAGAAATACCATTAGGGATGAAATCAGAAACATGTGTAGCACCTAAAACACGTAAGTTTACGTGACTTAGCGTAGCGCTACTAGTGTGAATAATTTGGTAGCTATCTGTTTATTGGTCTCTTAGATACAGCATAATTTTGTTTCTTACTGAGCGCTATTTTACAAAATAGCCCAGAAAAGTTTCGTTTACTGCGCTTCTGATAGAGACTGTGCATAAAATTTTAGTTTGCTTTTGGATATATTGTATAAAATACATGAAAACAAATATGAAAAACAGTGTATGATCACACTTAAATTATATAATTTCGCATAGCCTTTTGTAGCAATATTGTTGTGCAAAGTTTGGTTAAATTAGTTGAGTTGTTCCGGAAATATTGCAAATTGTTCACTTTCCTCACTTTGCGATATATTGCAAAAAGGCCGGTAAAAGATTTATTTTTACGCTATTAAATTTTTCCAGCCACACCTAAAACATGTTAGATTACATGCCCTACTAATGCAATACTTGCATGTAAAATTTTGTAAAACAGGTTGATTGGTCCTCAAGAAAAGGCAAAACATTTTTTTTTCATGTGACGCTCTTCGTCAATAGATCACTGAAAGTTTGTGTATTAGCATATTCGATGATGGTCATAGATACAGTGTACAAAATGAAGTTAAAATAGGTTATTCAGATTCATATAGATAGCACTCTATGCTAAAGTGCGATTATACCGGCCATTCTGAGATTTAGTGTCTGGGATAAGTAAAACATACAAATCAATATGGCCTACCACTATATAATTTCTTCGTCCAATCTGGTGGGAATCAGTTGATTTGTTTACGAGATATTACATACATATATATTTTCGTGTGGGGCTAGCTCACCAAACAGCGGAGACATGAGGCTCTGTAGAGACAAATTTGATTGTTATAATCGATACTGCCAGCATACAAAGTTAAGATAAAACTAATTACATGGTTTTGGTGATATTGCGTACTAAGCTGAAATAGCATGTATCCGCCAATTTAAAATAAATGCCTGTCCTACTTAACACATACCAGCCACAGTACTGCTGATTTTATAAATTTGGTAGCAATAGGATAATTGTTACTCGAGAGATGACATTAAACATAGATTATTCGTGTGTCGCTACCTTGGAAAATGGCGGACAAAAGAGTCTCCGTTTAGACACCATTAGTATTTGTAATATTTATTGCCAGCATATAAAATTAAGTTTAAATATTTGCATGGTTTCCACGGTATAGCATACTAAATTTAAACAAGATTTATGCCGCCATTTTGAAAATAAGTGTGTGACCTACTTAAAACATACCAGTTTACATCAACTCTTACAGTACTACTTTTTTTTTTTTTTTTTACAAATTTGGTATAAATCGACTAATTGTCTCCCGAAACAACATAACTAATTTATATAATTCTGTGGTAATCTCTTACCAAATAGGGGAGAACTTGGATATATGTAGGCATATACTATAAGTCTAATATATACTTTGAGCATGTTAAATGTGGTCGAAATTGGTTTGAACGATAAAATAAATTTACCGCATAAACCTATGGTATTTGTATGGCCACATTTTGAAAATAAAAAACTATTACATGTAAGTAGCATACCATACATGACCTACCATAGCATTACATGCTCTCACATTTTGACAAGAATTAATTCAATAGTTTTCCAGATAAAGGCTTAATATTTTCACATGGTGCAATATTGCAAAATGGCAGACCAACAACATACCTATCTCCAAATTCAATGCTTCCATGATACATTGTAAACATACAAAATTTGGTTTAAATTTGTTTTGAACGGTTCTCGATTTGCGACATATCACCCTAAATTATAAAATGGCCGATATTTTAAAGCAAGCGCCCAGTGCAGTAAAATCGTTTTAACGTCAGATGTCCTTACCAAGTAGGCGTACTAAATTATGTTCACACGTTCAAAAGTTTTAAGGCGGGGATACACATATACACATACACGCATATAAGAAAGTGATCTCATAAGCCCTTTATTTCCCCCGGAATGTAGGCTGATGAATAGTTTTGTAATTACCAAAAAAATTTGTTAGTAATCTCTCTCTTTCTCTTGCTCTCGTTCTCTCCCTCAATCTACTGATGTACTCAGCTACGATGGTCACCCCAAATAACTTCCGAACCGCTGAAGGTATCGCAATTTTGATTCCGAATTCGTAAATAGCACTACGGGGCTCATTATATACAGCCTGTGTCTGTACCGAGATGTGATTAACTACTGAGATATCGATATCAACTTTGGTTTTTATAATGGGGATGTACCCCTTTCACCCAATAGCATAACATGTTATTAAGCGGCGAATTGAGTGTCGTGATAATTTTGAAAATCCGACGAGCACATTTTAAGCTATAAGGGGGTGTTGGTAGGAGTATGCATTTGACTGTAGTTGTGGCGGAGTTGATTGCATCATGGGAGATGTGCAGTGTGGCGTGCTCCTACACAGCTGTCACACGCGCTAGTGACACAGTAACAGAAGTATCGAACACGTGCGAAACGTTACTTGTTGATGTTACAGACAAATAAAACGTGTGTATGACTTGGTGTTTATATGTAGCTAGATCACAATAAATTCCTCGAGCAATAGCGTCTTTATCACAGTCCACACAAATGCAACATCTCACAGAGGAAGACGCGAGCTACCCCTTCACAGTTACAGTCAAATGCATACACCTGTAGAAAATCCCTTATATCTCAAAAAGTACTCTTCAGATTTTCAAATTAATCACATCACTGAACTCGCCTCTTATTAACATGTTATGATAATGGGAGAAAAGAGTGTATTCTTTTTTTAGAAAACCAACGTTTTATAAAGTTATCACAAATATTAATTACATTTCGGAACAGCTGTAGGCGGTAATAGACGTAGACTGTTTTATGAGCCCCATCGTGTAATTTTTCAATTCTAAATCAGAATTTCAATACATTCAGCGTCTCCGAAGATAGGTTAACATCTTAGCTGAATAAACCGGTAGATATCACAAATATTTTGTGGCACCAACAAAGTTTTTGTGTAATTTTAATACTAAGTAGTTTGGCGTGGTTCAAAGTCCCATCTATAGAAGTATCGTGGAAAGAATCAGAAGAGTCTTTATTAAGGAACCAGCGATCGCCTTGAGTATTATCGGATAGCTACTGAAAACCATAATTAGCATGGCCGCTACCAGGAATCAAACCCGGGTTATTTTTAATGCGAGTTCAATGTGTTACCACTGTGCTATGGTGTTGATGGATGTAACCTCAGCATGCATGTACTGAAAATCTAACAAATGGTGAACATGCCAAGTTGATGTCATGGAAAACCAAAACGTGACCACTTCAAATATGCTAGTACCTATGAGAGAAATTTGATGGACGTAGATTTGCAGTAGCATTAAAATATTATATATTGGACAACAGGAATGCTATTGCTTAGTGTTTGGTGGCAGACAATAAATATGTGAGCACTAAATCGCTTTGGTACTTGTCATTCTACTGTAAGTGTTTCTGTGCACCACAGTATATTGCACACGAGCAACACAATTTCACACTTGAGAGGAAACCAAATAATTTTGTAGTCACTAACAAATATTTTCCTTTCAGTGTAACTGCTTTAACTCATGCAGCAACACTAAGTATGTTGCATACTAGAAAAATTAATTATTATATATTTAAACCAAAAAAATTGTTCAACTTGTATGCATTTTATGTGATGTCATTCTACGCGAATGAAAGATTTAAAATTGTAATTTTTTCAATAATATGATGTCAAATCAATTTTTTTTTTTATTTGATTTTTTTTTTCTGCAGCCATAGTAACAAGTACTAAATTGTACAAATAAACAAATTGACCAAGTAAATTAATGCAGTATCAACCACGTTTCGCATATGTAATCACTAAATAACAGGCCATGCATATTTTAAAAATGTTAAATATAAAGACATATTTGCCATTTTTTTAGACATCTTTTTAACAATTCATATCCCGTTATTTTGAAAATCACATACAGTATGTCAAGGGTAGCCGACCGCATTTGTATAGCATACGTTGTAATTTTTTGTACAATTTTAGTTAGTATTTGTTTAATATGGCTGGAGTATGTGACGTGTCGTCACATTTGTGTGGTGACGAGTGGTGTATCTTTGTTTTTCACTTACTTACGTAACTGAATAGGTATCCGTCTGCTGCACTCTAGCTATTTAATATCCCGTTGAAGCTCTTTGGAATTGTAAATACCAAATGTACAATGCTACTGTGTATTAGGAATAAATTCACCTAATTATATTTAATACTAATTATATAATTTAATCAGCAGTATTATGTATGTACTATTTACATGTTAGGATATACATTTTGTATTAAGCTGGTTTGGGTTCGTGGCCACTTGGGGCGCTGTACTGAGTCGGGAGTTGCGCGCCTTTGTGTTTGTTCGATGACTTGCTTGCGATCTGGGGAGTTGGACGGTGGGCATGGAGCAGGCTTTACGTGTTGTTACAACTCGGTTTGACAATGGCACAGAATAGTTGATCTGCTCATAGCGGTCATATCAAGTTGGCTCTGGCTTGATAGGGCGAATCATATACGACGGGGTAAACATGTGGGCTGTATTGCGAAATTCACGAACCATGCGATGAATCTAAATGCGATCGTGAGACAATTTAAAAATCGTGGACTGTTCTGTGCTTCGTTTTGATATAAGTGAACTGTCCTTCATTGCTGGTTGGGAGCGTTGTCATGGAGAACAAGATTTCACCGTACATCGGGGCTCTGGTCGCCTATCGTCGCCTTGTCCCATTTGTCGACGGATGCTTGCGAACTGCCGGCGAGTTCCGCTGCCCATAAAGGCAGAGCATTCACCGTTATTGTATGACTACAGGCATCTACATTAAAGGGATAAACACTGTCTTTTACCATATGCGCCGAAGGAAACAACGCACTGTAATGCATTTTTAACTTGTGGTATGGTGTGTTGAAGTAAATGAAAAGATTTGGGCGGCTCTTAAGAGCGAGGCATTGAGAGCCGATGAGGGTGATTGAAGTGAATATGGAGCGGCACCGGAATGTGATTTACCCTTATGTCAAACTTGTTATTGCGAAATTAACAAAATACCTACAACTAAAAAAGAAAGAAGCAAAACCAATTAATAAAACAAAATAAATTATTTACATAAGTGATAAGCGCGAAACCCAATTATTATACATGTAAAGGAAAATAAAATTTAATTTCGCAAACTACAGTAGTTGATCGTCACTGACCTGGGGTGCGGGAGGTTGTGACTTCCAATCCCGGGTAAGGCATGGGTGTTCATTAAGTTAGATTATAAGTTAGTAATTAAGCCTTGCGGGTTGTGGGATTTAGTGGGTGCATATGCTTTAAGAACCATTAACAACCTAAATAAATGTAGCCGGACAAAGAATCTAAGTCGCTTTCTCTCACCTACGAGCTCAGTGGTCTACCACTGGACCACTAAGCTCGTTGTAGATTTTTTGACTAGTGCATGTTTATATAAAACTAATAGACCTAGGAAGTACACGTGTCAAGTTGAGTTGAGATATTTGGGCGTCTATTGACGAGTTCTTGAGACCCGATGAGGGTGAAATGTGGTAAGAGTCGAGCAGCACCGGAATGCAAGGGCGGGGGAAACGGGATATTCCCGAGAAAACCCTCCGACCTGTAGCGGAAATCCGGGAGTGACCCGGCTGGAGTCCTGCTTTGCCTTGTTGGGTGGCGAGAAGTCTAATCGTTCAGCCACCGTGGCCCCTACACTTGTCAAGGCCTACCCACTTCACCTCGTGGAAAGTTTACTTTCTCGAATATTTATATGTAACATTTACATACGAGCTTGGTTTAAACGAATTATGCAAGCCATCCCTTATTTCGAAAGAATGTTCCTCATGAAATAGTTCGTAACCTGATGCAAGTGACGAACAATGACAAATATTGTCAGATATATGGTAGCCAGCCACTTCCAATACGCCAGCCGTATTCGCAGAACATAGCGGATGCACTTCTGTAATTGCAACAAAATATTTTGCTTTAAAATACATAAATGCTATTGCTGCCAAATAAATATTATGTGGTGGCCATTAAATATCTATTCAATAAACATATATGTCAGTAAGCACTAAATGGCTTTATTATTTAGCAGACTGCGTCTTACGAAGCCACACAATCTGATATTTACCAGCAACAAAATTTCGCCTTGTAAATAACTAATCAAGAAGTTTTTGTAGCCACTAACAAATAATTTCTTCGAGTTTGCTTTCAAGTGAACTTTTATCCATTTATATACCCATTTTGGCTGTCTGTGATCGGTTTCTAACTATTAAATGGTGTACACGTTTATATTAAGAATGTAGCTTCCACTGCCTTGTAGCTAATTTAAAATTTATATTTTCATGGCTGTACTCTGGGATAACTGAGAGAGCAACTACAGGTATCAACAGTAGCGTGAATTATATATATGTCGTAGACTGGAAAATTATTTAGAAAGCAACAGATATGTAAAGAAAGTACTTAGTAACTTAAAAAAAATATTCTTTATAGTAACCTTAACAGCTATAATATGCATATGATAGCTGGATTTCTTTAGCAACGTTATGAGGGACCTTAACGTATGAACCACCAAAAGTTTACAGTGTCTTCGTTGAATATCAGTTTGATTTCTTATAAGAATATATTACTTTTCTACTCTGTCGGCCACGTAAACTGACGACGTTCACGTGATGTTTTCTGAAAAAATCAATATCCCAGCTTGGGACTTCTGCGTCATTAAGAAATATAACAATAGCAAAGGAGACTTCTTACAGTTTTAAACTTTGCTCTGGAGATTGACTTTATTGAGCTGAAGTAATCAAAATAGGCTACATATTCAAAACCAATTAAAAGTGTTACACTGAAGTTAGTGAAATGTTCTGCGCAGTGTATCACTTGCAGCTCACAAAACGTTAATTTCACTGATGTTCATGGTAAATACTACTCTATTTCTGTGAGTCACTACTCCAAGATATATTCAACAAGCTAATTACGGCTGATTGTTTAGCCTGAAGAAACTTGCGTACCAGTATCACCCCTGGTTGGTGTCTTTGATCGAGGGTTACAGTGTATACGCTGTCCTTTCAACCTTAAAGGAAATAACTGTAAGACGGCGGGTGGGAGGGAGTGCCTGCAGATTGTCTGCCCGCCTGTCAGCTACCTGTGCTTAGTGATTTACAAGTCGTTCTGTCTCTCTATTTCACTACGGTAGCTGGAGTCACGCCCGTTATTAAGCCCGCACGACTATAGCTGTCAGTCACTGACTTTGTTGGTTCGAATCAAAACATCATTTTATATTTTCTTTGAATATTTTTACCATTATGATCGCTGTACAAACACTTTCACTAACTGCCTATGTATTCCTTATAAAATAAATCGTATACTTGAAATAATCCTGCTCTGCTGTGTGTCAAACTGTAAAGCAGTTAAAAATGAAAATTGGAAAATATATAAATCGTTACTCTTATATTTTGCTATATACATCAGAAGAATGTTGAAGTAAAATCGGTTATAATTTTATGTACTTTCGCAGTTTTGGTGTCTGGTTGCTTTTTCCCTCATCTCGTCTTCGAAGAAAATGCATTCCGTAGTTCTAAAAAGACGTCCTTTGGTATTACATCGTAACATGGAGGTATCTAGTTCGCCTTGTCTCTTGTCATTATTTTCAGTCCTACATCTAAGAGTAATTTGTTTGTGATATTTTTTAATAAATTATGTTATTTTAAAGTTATTTTCTTTTAGTAAGATAAGGCTTTTAATGTTTGCAAAATATTATATTAATCTTACTATACATCATTGTCGTACTTGCGATGTGTGCTTGCTGCTTGGCTAGGCACAGCCAGCTACGGAAGTGAAAGGTTCTGCATCGCTACAACTTGGAGGTTTGCCTGTGGTGCGATTCGTTGCACAACTCTGCTAGCGAGTACGTGGATCTGAGACAGTCGTGTCTTCTCTCGCAGGAAGGGCCGCGGTTAGACTGCTCGCCTCCCATCTTGGCGAACCGGTCTCGATCCCCGGGTGGCAATAGTGCCAGACGTTGCTACTGGTTACCGGATTTTCTCGCCAGTCTTCCGTTTCCCCCGCCATTGTGGTGCTACTCCCTTCTCGCCTCCTTTCATCCTCATCGGCTCTCAATACCTCGTCGTTAAGAGCCGCCCAAATCTCTAAACCTAACTCGAAAACTCTTCTTCATAAAACTTTACCAATAGGCTAGGCCTGTATATAATATGCTATAAAATGTTACACCCTCTATATTCGAACATACGTTATGTCACACACGAAATAATTTACTGTCAATATGTGAAATATTTTATTACAACCCATCTGCCTCAAGTGGTTTACATCGTGTATGAATTCTAGCATAAATGTACGAAGAGAAGATGCTAAGTTTTAAATTATATTCTACATCCATCTAAACGGATACGTTAACTGTAATTTCCACAAAATTTGTTTGTACACACACTCGTTCAGACGATGTTACGCACAACATATGATTGGCAGTCAGTATGTTAAAAATTCTACGGTGACAAATTAAAGTAGCGGATAATTATTTCCGCTACTTGGGATTTATTTATTTAATCTACCGGATGCAGTTCTTGAGTAACAAGATGTACATTTATTACAAGTTTCCTTCCAATTTTCTCAGCCAGGCACTTACAGAAAACGGTTTGTTCACAAGCTATCGACACAGACGGGAAACAAGATGAAGAATAATTTACGTGCTATTAAACTAAAAATGTTAAATAAATGAAGCATCAACCATTAGAATTTAAAAACCATATAATTTAATAAATAAAAAAATTAAGTCAATTAAGTGTGAGATTTTTTTAGAATGGTCTCCATTTTGTCATATGTTGAATACATGTAGTAATCGATCATCGTTACACTAATTAGGAAACCCCGTAACTCCAAAAGGGCCAACGTTACAGTAGTTGTAAAAAACATTGCCACATTTTTCTCATAAGAAAAAAATTACAGGTAACCTAAAATTTAACATTATCATGCCTTCAAACTTCATTTAAAACTTGTATATTTAATGTTTTTCACTTAAATACATTTATGTAGGAGTTAAGAGTTATTCACATACATTATGTTGGAGATACGTGTTTTTCATTATGTTTATTTAGATATCTGAATGAGTTTTACTGTCTTAAAAATTAAATCTATACTTATTATTACATGACAAGTAGGCCTTACTGTTTGCTTAAAAGTAGAAAAGTACGAAAGTTCAAATTTGACTTCCCTCGAAATAAAAAACATGAAACAGAGTAGGCTATATTTTTCTCAAGTTCAGCTGAAAATATTCTCTAATTCCAAAATATGGATTAGTAATAAGGAAGATTATCATAAAAACAATGGTAATCTGATTGTAAAGTTGCTTTAAAATTTTGCAAGTCTTCAAATTTCCTTTTCTATATTGGGATCCTTTGTGTGAAAGGTCTGGAAAGATTTCCAGTGATGTAGGATTAACCGTTGTGTTTTTCTTTGGGGTAAATCTTCCCATTCATCTGGAAAGTTAAGCTTGAACTGTACTATTTGGTCAGGGAGATACTTAAAAACACATATATCCACAACTCATGAAGAACCGATGCCTCTCCCTGGCCTGATACTTTTGTAAAATACATTTTTATCAAAATTCTTGAAGAATTTGTGATCCACATACTGCACTGTATATGGCGCAGGAGTTATACGGGCTTCTTTGTAGATAGTTTCATAATCTGCAGGCACATAATGTTCTTATTTTTGAGCTTGCATTCAATGCGTGAATGCATGACCATCATCGTCTGTTGAATCATATTCCTTTGAATCATTTTCTTTTTGCCACTTGAGTGCAGTCCACTCGCCAATTGCTAGTGCGTGCAAAAATATGATTTTACAAACCCATACTATGTTAATACCTTTTTAAAGATAATAGTCACACGAGTTCTTTCTTCTGCTTGCTGTATTTACTTTTCGGTCTCTAGATCTAGCCGTGTTTGCTTTTCTTGTCAAAAGTTTAACAAATACCTTTTTTGCTGCCCACTCCAATTTCCAGAACTCACCAAACACTTTTTTTCTACAATTTTCTGTAATAGTAGCACATTGAAGAAAACTATTAACTTTCCAGTTACATTTACATATTTGTTTCTTTGTTCTAACACGTTTTTAACACTGTAAGTATACCGTCTATTTTCCTTTTTTTTTTTTTTTTTTTTTTTCCTTCCGACATAGTCTTTCCCTAACATCCGATTTTCTTTGCTTTGATTTACTTTCCCAGTTGATGGATTCACTTGGTGTCTTTTCACACATTTTGATGCCCTTGATCGATCATCCGATTCGTCACCAACATTGCCGTTAGGTTCAGTCTCATTAGGCCTGTAGTTCTGATCTAATTCATTTAGGTCGTCATTCCCCGAAAGCTGTTTACTAACATCGCCATTATCAGGTTTCATCTCGTTAGGCCTGTTCTCATCAACTTCAATTAGGTCTAACTCTTCGTTAGTGGTGAGAGGACACGCCAAGCTGGAAATATTTTCAAAAATATGCTGATCCTAAGGAGAAATAGGTGAGTCAGTTTGAAGTTGAATTAAGCCTTCCATTTGATGTAAGCTTGCCTTGTTTTGAGTTGAGGTTTCCCCTTCCAAAGATTCAAAAACTGTAATATTATTAAAATGATTTTCGTCAAGGCTCGGTTTGAAACTGAAGTCTAATGAAGGTAAGGCCAGGTGAATTTCATTCAGGTCCAAACCATCAGTAGTGATTTCACGTGTCTCATCTACGTTTATTTGTGTTTTGTCAATATTCCAAATTATAAGACTATTTTCAATGTTTACGCCTACATCTAAATTAGATAAACAATAATCATGGTTCGATGATACATTTTCTGGCATTTCTTCAACAATCTCCGGACGTCTTTCGTCTTCTATACAAGATGTTTCATTTTGCAGCTGGTCAATTGTTTTTGCCAAAGGAAATTTTTGTTCTAGCACCAAGTTTACCATTTTTTGTCCTCTTGAAATTCTGAAAATATACAAGTATATTTCAGATCTGTTTATCAATAAAATATCTCACAGCGCCTCCAAAATTAACTGTGGTATGAATTGCTACGAACTGTTTACACAATGCATTTTGCTATACTATGCCTCAGTTAAACATACCGAATTGATGATAAAATTCTAATAGTTTTATTAGTTGTTGGATAAATTACGGTGTAATAAGAGAATAGTTGCAGCTTGGAGTTAGGAGGTCTGTCAACATGCAAAATTTCATACTGGAGTTACGTGTTTTGTTTGACCTCAAATATAATATGATATAAACTTTTTTGGAGTTACGGTGTTTTACGCCAAGATGCGACTAGTTTTGTTTTAGAAGTTGGCATTAAAATATAAATTTGATAAAAAAGTGGAGTTACGAGGTTTACTAATTAGGCCAACGTTACGTGTTTCCTATAAGGACGACAGACAAATGGACAGTGTTAGGGAAAAAAGTTGAACCTTCAAATATAATATTATTATAGACTTTATCAGTTAGACTATACTATAAGGAAAAAAAAAGTGTAAGTCAACTTCTAATTTATAAGTAAGTTAAATAGCATTTATTACCCAATACATGTGCGTACATATAGAGGAGATCGGGAGGAAAGGAGGCACGACTTTGAAATTACAATATTTCATAAGATTAAAGACTACAATATAAGTAGTGCGCTTATGGCGACTTTGTAGCCCAATTTCAGCAGTAAGAGGTAGGAGTTTTCCGCTGTCTTTGAATTATCCTATCTTCCCCTCAAAACATCCGTTTTTTCCTTCAAAATAAATTATTTTCCCCTTCAAATTGATCTTTTTCACTCAATATTTCCCTTTTATCCCTTAAAATTGTTCATTTTTCGCTCAAAAAAGTACAGAGCCCCCTATTTGCAAGAATGAGTCCCCGGAAGGCTATTTTCGGATCATTTGAAGGATTTGTAGTGCCGGGGGAGGGGGGGGGGGGGTGTTCGCTTCTTTTACCCGCAGGCTACCACCCCTTTCACCTCACCCCTAGCCAAGTTCATCTCACCCCCTTCCCAACGCCTAATAAAAATCAATAAAAATCACATATATCAAATACAAATTCCTAAATAGTTTCATAACATATAACATTACCATACCCTACCACTCCCTCATCGCACAACCCTCGCAATATACCTCCCCTCTCCACTTCCCCTTGCAATTGTTATAAAACGTCATAAAAATATTCTAAAAATGGAGGAACATATAACAGTAGATATCCTTCCCTTGATCAACCATCCCCCTCACACTTATCGACTCCTAACCATCGCAAAAAGTATCTACCGCACCACTCCCACTGCCTAAAACCTCTTCCCAGTCAGCTCTTGCGAGTTAGGTCTGGCTCGAACTTCACCCTCCTCGCTCCAAGTTTCTTGCTGCCAATCTGATGAGAACTTATGTATTTAAATTGCAATACTATCTCATTTGATACACTTCATTTCAGTATATACCTCTGTTGCCATTACATTGATTGTGCACATTCAGTGATAGGCCATTACAGCAAATATTTAAGCACAGACATTATATTTCGACAAATAATTTCATTTAATTTTATTATCATGCTCACGATACCAACATGTAGTGGCACCAAGACAATCATATTCTCTACATCAGGAAGGCAGGCAGGGTACAACACAAACGAGAATTAGAACACTTTTGTTATTTATATCATATATATATTACATACTTTAGTTTACAAACGTGATACAAAGTCAGAACCCCAACAGTCTCCATACCATTGATATATCATGTTTACAGCAACATGCTCACTTTTCACGTAATGAATATAATCTGTTCATACGTAGTTCAAGGACGTCTACGCTACCAAGTGTCAAACCAGAACCCTTATACATATACTCCTCCTCTTCACGACAAAGTTTTTTTTTTAATGCCTCTACAGCCTCTGAGATACTATCAACAATGTACAGTGCTTAATTCACAGTCTTAAACGCTTGGCGACTGATAGTTTCATCCAAAGACTAAAGCTTTTCCTAGGTACATTCCAGCCAAACATTATATTTCATAGGAATTTCTTCCACTTATGTTAACTGATAAATTATCCTTTGCTTAGTTTGGTCCAGGTTTTTACATATGTAAATTTATTTCCAGTCACATAATCCTTTAAAGTACCTTTGAAATATGATTGTTTCAGGTAGAATCCATTCGATGCGAAGTCACCAATTGCTGGTACAGGTTGTTTCTTAGCTGTATTAACTCTACCTTTGCAGTTCTTCGTATGTCACTTCAGCTTATCACGACGCTTGAACAGATGTTTGCACTTGCCACATCGTTGCATAGCACAGGATGAGCGCTTCACACAAGTAGTTTTTTTATTCTTCCTTGCACTTTCGCTGTAGGCAAATATCTAGTCGCAGTAACAGCAACGAAGCCTTGACGAAGTTATCGATAGCTGCACTGCTGTAAACGTTGCATCTGAAAAAGTCGATGGTACTGTCGGTGCCATGCTTGAAGAAGACTATTGTGATACTGCTGCTGCAAGTGCCCCATCTGAAGAACTTGATAGTGCTCTTCTGGACCCACGACTGGCATCTTCATAATATAGTCCAGTTGCTTACATGAGCAGAGACGAAGTGTCTTTCGCGACTGCCACTGTTCAATATCTGAAACCATAAAATTAACCTAGGTATTTATATACCTGCTGATGTTGAAATTTCCATTTCCCCCTGCATTTGTTTCTGGTAGCCATATTTATGTTTTGGAGGCTTATGGTATGTAAAAAAAAGTGGCATTTACTATTGGATTTTAACATTTCTTTATATATATATGTAAATTGAGTTGTACTGAAATTGTACGTAGATTACAGTTGAGCGATGCAAAACGTGCTCTCAACTTCATCTCTGGTCTCCCTCTTGAAGTCTAATTTTTTCTCGACGTCGATATCTATTAGTTATTCATTATCTCGACGGTTTTGTAGGAATAAAAGTATGCTACTCGGCTTTTTTAAATGTTAGTTTATGTGACTAAAACAAGCACCATCATATGACTAACCTATCTCACCACAATTATGATATATGCATGTCATGGGTCAGCATATACCAACACGTTTATAGGCATAGTTGTCTTTGATAAAATACGAGCAATCTTCCTACACCTCCTCAATCCTCACCAATCCCAAAAAATCTTCCGCCTCTCCGATCCTCCTCCGCCACCTCCTCCGCAATCTGCTCCGCAATCAGCACCCCAATTAGCTCCGCATTCACCACAGTCAGCACCGCATGCACTGAAAATCAGCTCCGCACACACTACAATAAGCACCGCATAAACCACACACACCCCAGTTAGCACTGCACGCACTACAATCCGCAGCACTCCTAAAAAATCCTGCACAATCTTCCACACTAATACCCACCAATCCTCACCAATCCTTCGATAATTCCAATCCCTCGTTCGTTCCTTCGATCAATCCTTGGGTGCCCACCCCTCTCCCCCATACATCCAACCACTATCTTCAAAATTTGTACATGTTGACTGAATTAACGTTTTGTATGCTGTCCACATCCATGCATTTTTGTACTTAAAAAGTTTTCATTGACATTCTGTATACGGATCATTACCTTAATAGTGGAGGCGATGATGCAGGTCGTGAATCAATTATCTTTGAGGTCAAGGGCAGGCCTTCGTAGTCACAATTCATCTTCGCTGTAAAGCGAGAGAATTCTTCCAAATCAATATTAACTTCCCAACATCTGAACAACAACTAAGGTATCAGCATGCATCACAGCTCTATGTATACTTTCTCCCATCACTGAAAACGCTGTCCGATATTTTCTAAGAACCGAGAGAAAATTAATATTTTTTAATAGTTTCGGGCTTCGAACCCGAATCCCTATGCCATACCTAACAGTTACAGATTACTTGAAGATTTGTACGAGTTGTGGATGAATACTAAAAAGGGCACGATCTGTGATAATAAGCTTAGAAAACTTCAACTATTATAAAAATTGCTAACATCATATTTCATCCCGACTCCAGAACAATTTTCTAAACCTTACGGTTCGCCTTTATCAAATATTCCTCCCATCACTTGGCAAAAACATCAGTTTCTTTCAAAGTCGAATACAAAGTTAGTATTTTAATAGTTCCAGGTCACGAACTCAGGTCTCTACACCATACATCGCCTTTGAAGACTGCTTAAAACTCTGTATAAATTACGAAGAAAAATTAAACAGTGAAAAAGTAATGTAATAGCATCGCTAAAAATGTTTGTGAAAAATTTATGTGAAAACATCGCAAAAAATGTTTCCATTATTCGGGTCAGTAGTCGAATTGCGAACCTCTTATATTGCCTTGATTTCTGTATTCGATGCCTAGAATATGCAATTCCCATTTATTATTCATTCCTTAATCAGTCTCCGAAACACTGAGCAAAATCACCAAATTTATTTTAAGTACTATGGAAAATTAATAATTATAAATGTATCTCGGGTCCCTACGCCATGCCTAACCGGTGGATATTGCTTTGAAGTTTATATCAGCTTATGTTAATCAGCCAGAAATTCGCGCATGGACCTCACTGATAAGTTTCGTAAACTCGTATCATTACTCGAGTAGCGAATCTCTTATTTCACTCCGACAAGTTAACTATTTTCCTAAAACTCTCATCTCACCTTCATTATATATTACTGAAAATTTTTCCCGTCACTGGTTAAAAACAGCATATTTTTTTCTGAGTCAGATAGAAAATTCATATATTTGTATGTTTTCGGGAGTTGTTGAATGTGCGGTTATTTGAGACGAGGCCAGCGATGAAAGAACTTACCCCTTCAATGGTAAACAGATACGACATGGCTGAGTACACTATGAACTGCAACAACGGGAGCAGTTCTAATGAAGGTCATGGTGATATGACAAAAAAAAAAACATATTGTGCACGGGACTATTCAATGAATGGTTTGATTTTCCTTTGTCACGAACATGTTCATATCTTGCTGACTCATCGTTGGCGAAGCGGAACAGATTACACAATCGAAATTAACAGCATGAAACATTTTGTGCCTTTATAAACAATCGAAAATATAAGAGCGAAACCGAGGCCTGGGGTAACGATGGAAGGCCAGCTACTACCAACACAGAGACAAATACCACTGTTGGGTTGGGTCCGCAGTTGTCTAGTGGTCAGACTGCTCGTCTTCCTCCTAATCAAACCGTGTTCAATTCCCTGCGGGATCCCTCCCAGATTTTCTCATGAGGAAATAATGCCGGATGATGCCGCTGGTTAGCGGGTTTCTCAGTGATCTCCCGTTTCCCCCGCGCTGCGCTGCTCCATACTCACCTCGCTTCATTCTCAACATCTCTCAAGACCTCAATGTTAAGAGCAACCAAAATATCTCCACTCCAGCCCACAAACTGTTGGAGCAGTACAAGATTGGGCAGTCTGGGAACAGGACGATCAAATTCAGTGCTTTTCCGTCCTATTTCCTTGTTTGTCAATTTTTAATATTTCCCTTCACTTTAAGTTACATTTCATTAGTATGACTATATTGACAGCAGAGTATGCCAAAACTTAAATGTTTCTAATCATTCTGTATTGTATTTGTATGAGAAACAGTATGTTTGCAACACACTATAGACAATGGCAGAGCTAATGGTATTTTTCTGCAAGCGATATCAATCCCGTTTCACATAAACAAACAATCTATCAATGTGTAAATAGAAAATTTTGCTCTATTTTTAGCAAGCTGGTCTTCTTACGCCAAAGGTAAGCAAAGCGTAATTATTCGTAAATAAGCTTTACAAATCTATATTTGAGCAACAATATTATTTTTAATATATTGTGATTTGACAACAAGAAATATACAAGTTATTATTTATCCTGTTTGGAAAGCTCAAGAGTGTAGATTTAGGCGAAAACATAGGCAACTTTTCTGCTAATGAGATTGTTAATGAACAATTGTAATTTTTTGTTACTTTTCTCTGTTTAACATAATGGGCCTGAAACTCTCGCTTATTGGCACCAATTACATAATTTTGCGATAAACATATATTTTGTAAATTATAACGAAAACTTCAAACATTAGAAGTAAGTGTAAATAAATATAAAGTTGCACTACCGCCCTATTGTATACAAAACATAAACATGGGTTCTAAAATGTTTTAACTATCGTTGTTTTCGATAAATAACATGAAAATATGACTAAAATTTAATCGCGATCCAAAACACGCTTCACACAAAGAATTTTTTTTGTGTTTTTATCAAAAAAAATTTGGAATCTATTTGCCAAAAAAAATTTAGGTAACGCTACAAAAATTCCGTTTAAAATTGGCAAGGAATTGCTTGAAAAGTGTGCCGGGCATATTTGCACAGAAAAGTACTGTTAGCTACCAGCGGATATCCTGTAGAATTACAACAATGTGCGTAGTAATTCTCCAATTGTTTTCTTGCAAAATCACAAGCTGTTATTTCAACTTCTACAAAATAATGTGTATTTTTTATGATGCACAGGAGTTTTAATGGTATAAAAGTTATAGGTCAGTCAGAATTCCACCGAACACCTTTCAGAGTCCTAAGATGACTACGACTTTGAAAATTCCCAGAGGGGCGACTAGGATCGAACCCGGAACTACAACATTGTTAGTAAGTATGCTGCCCACTAGGCCGCTGACACATTAATACACAGCACTATATTTTAATAGGTTAAACATACTTTGAATAATGTATTTTACCTTCAAACGAGAATTGCAAGTTTTTACTGAGCTCGCAGCGGAAGTGTTATTAGTTTTACATTAAATTACCAGGAGTATGTTGGTCCAACGAAAAAAAGAGAAAAAAAAGTAGTTTCTTTGTACATACAAGAGAAAATGAATGCTGCCGATAGCTGTTGAATTTTTCGGAGAGGTTTCATTTTCTCTATCCCTGCATTCTGTTGCTTATTTTTTTACTTCTCATATTTTATTATAAGGAAGCCATGCTAAAACATGTGAATGTACTCATATTTTGCAACACATATTTTACATTTTGCTGCCTAGAGAAACATTATCGAATACAAAATATGAATTAATAAATAATTCCGAGCATTTCTTAAATTAATTAAAAGAAATTTACATATTTGTACTATAGCAACTAAAATCACTTAAATTTTCATAACCTGGACTGTGTGTTACAATATTAATGTTTCAAACCTGTAACTTGGGGGAACATTTTTTAAAACCTGTTAAAACATGCTACCCTCCTGGAGCCAGATAAGCTATTCTTGGAATGTGTGGAGTTCCCAGAAGAGTTGAGTGACGTGCGGCTGTTTACTATGGCTTTGTAACAACACACGTTTCTTTCGTTATTCACACAAACAGTTTTCTTGTACTAGAATAAACACTGTATATTTACAAAATACATTTCTGAAAGAAAAAAAAAAAAAAAAAAAAAAAAAAAAGTTATACACGAATATATCCGTTCCAGTTACACAAATTTCTTATAGTGTAGTCATCCTGCTGTGTCTAAAATGCTGTCAAATGATCAATTGATACGTGCCATTCTTTTATAAAAAATAAATATAGGATTCAATACGATTTTTAAAAAAATGATATTCAATTAAATACGTCGACTATAATTATTTGTATTACAAATATTTCATACACAATATAATAAAATAAAATTTATGTCGATAAAATTTACAGCTTTTAGCAAAAACATAGTGAAAATTTTAAAACCAATAAACCTGCAGTGCGTAATGTCATGCTGCCCCACAATTAATTTGTTTGTAAATTTATAAAAATATCACTAAGGCAGAGTTTTGTATTGCTAGCGTAATATTTAAATGCACGGTTACTGAAGCTAATGATTTTGTATACATTATTAGAATACTTATTTGAAAATTGGTAAAACATTTCCTTTCCCTATACTATCCCGGTTTCAAAAGTAAGAATCTAAGATAAAGTAATGAGGCTCTAAGTTTACTTGTGGTGAAGGAAACAATGTACGATGAACAGTAGTTATTAACAGGGTTTTTCAAAATGTTCATTTAACCACGAGTAACCTGTAGTGACAATGGTGGAAGCGTGTTAATGAGAACTTATAGTTGCACTGTGGTAGCTCGCAGAGCTGCAAGGGTGGACAAAAATTACACACAGAGAATAAAGTATGGTTTTAGGAACCATCTAGACTGTTAAAATGGGAACCGCTATCTGATGGGTTTTTAGGTACCATCTAAATATCTTTATCATAGACTGTAACACCATCAGAACGGTCTGTTGTATACCATTCTGTGATTGTATTTACTACTGTACACATTGTTGCTAGAGCAGAGCACTGTGTTCCTACTACAAAACAGATAGTACCTCCAACGTAACAACTTCAACAATATTAAAATTGCTCCCACAACAATCAGAATTGTACTAACCAAACAGTATGTTCCATTGCTAGTTATAAACAGTTCTGTAATCGGGTTTGAGGCTAGCAGCCACAGAGTATTGTTAGTTTATTATAATCCTAGCTGTAGAGACAATCCAAATATTATTGAAGTTGTTTTGTTGGGGGTATTTTAAACTTCATACTTGGAACGCAGTACTCTGCTGCAGAATGCTGCAAATGCAATGATAGAGAGGAACACAGCAAACATTTATGTTGGTATTACTAACTATGTCAACAATATTTTATTGGTATCTACAATCCATCAGATGGTTGCCCCTATTTTATCTCTCTAGATTATTTCTACAACCATATTTTCTTCTCTGTACTGCGGGAATAATGTTATGCTGTCTTGACGGCATTAGAAAATGAAGCGGCGTGACTTCTTAATGTGCGATGAAGAAAAAGAAAATTTGAAGGAAAATATATTTCATAACTGGCAATGAATCAGGTCAATAGCGACATGATTTTGGTGCTGACATTTGTTTCAGTGTAAGTGCTCTTACCTTATTATAACTTATGTTGATAAATTTCCTGAGATAGAGTGTCAAGCAGCCTAAGGCCCTAACGAATGTAATAGTTTTACAGTTATTGACGCTTCAAAATAATGATGCAACAGCATCATTTATACAAAAATAAGTGAATCGTCGTACACAAGAAAATTACATATTTTAAAAAACTGAACACCTCGTATTCAGAAAATATCGTGGTACAGAAGTTAAAGTAATTTTTTATCTCTTTTTATGTTAACCAGTTACTAAGCGCTAATTCGAAAATGAATGTAACTAAAGCAAATATAATATTAATGTTGGCAGTTAAACCGACTAATGTTAGATTATAATAATTAAAATTAATCATAGTTTCATCCTGGACAATATGTTCACAATGTGTAATAAAGTAAGCAAAAATGTTTATAAACTTTTCGTAATATGTTGGGCAAATAAAGTCCGATAAATCTTGCATCTCTTCATGTTAAATAAATCGAAAAATCAAGATGAGTTTTGAAATGAATCATTGAGATGATTACAATTTTTTTCATACAAAATTTTAAAATAGTTCCTTGCAAAAAAACATAAAACAACTGTGTTCATGTTTTTATAACAAAGTGTTTTCACAATAATTTCTAGTGAAAAAACAAGACTTAAATAATGTTATTAATGTTAGGTGGTACTGAATGGTTTTAAGTTCACCTACGTAATCACACCTCATCGTGTTTTCAGTAAATGTTAATCTATTGAAGTTATAGCTGAAGTGCATATTTTAATTAAACATAATGACTTATTCAGCGAAAACATCAACATAATAGGTGAAACTTAATGAGAAATGTGACTGTCAGTATGTACCACAAACATGCGACTGAGGGTTTTTAAGTTACAAATGAAGTTCTCCGCTTATGTGTAAAATAAAACAGGTTATGTTAACTTATTTGTGCCGGATACACAATAATCTAATAATCATTCATTTTTAAACCAAAAGCCGCTAATAGATAAATATTTTTAAACGGCTTTCAGGTAGTTCTCATTTGCATAATAAGTATTGCTGTGACACCAGTATATTATACATCGTTTTGCAAACTAACATGTTTTCTCTACGTTAAATTTCATGTGTATGGATATGCAAATATTTTCGTATGTTCATAATTTAATTTAATTTAATTTATTTTTATTTTCACGTATAGTATTTCTAACTTTAGCTGTTGCGATGGCAATCATAGTCTATATGTTTAATTGAGTTAGGTCAGATAGCTTTCATTTTCGTATTTTCAAAGTGTAATTTATTTTTGTTTTTATTTTTGGTCTCGTATTTGTTAATATTTCAGGGATTCATTATTTTTATATATCCGTTTCGAGACCACGTATTCTATGTTTTTTTTGCGGTAAGGCCGTTGGAAGTGGCTCGATAAGGGGGTTTGAACGTATTTTTGTTTTGATTGGTCCGCAGGTTCGAACCCTGCCGTATGATTGGCTGATACGGTAGGCCCACTTAGTAGGCCCCAGTCAGTTGAGCTATATCGCTCTCTCCGCCATCACCTTTTCAACAGTACAGACATATCATAGGACACTAGCCCGGAGTGGGTTTATCGCAGGGCTTTAATTAGTTAGTTAGGGTGTCCAATACCTCCCTTGTACTCCGAGCCCCTTTGGCGTGGTTCAGCATATAGAAGGTACAGAGTTTCGCGACTACGGTTATGTGTAGAACAGAAGACTTCCACATAATAAGCAGCTTGCCCTACCCTGATTCCTCTTGTGGGAGTATCCCACTATACGTCCTATTGTGGAGAATAGCGCAGATTATTTCTGCGAGAGCGACAGTCGTCAACAGATAAGCTACATTCAATTTTTCTACGTAAGGATACGTATATATGGCTTACATTTGTTCTGGTAGATTTTCCAGTGACACCATATTGAATATTTTGGTTTTACTGTTGCCAGCCTAATTTTAACTACGAAGAACCGAGCGTGAGTTTTTAGTTCTCCCTGAGAGAAACAATTTTATTTTATGCACATTTCAACGTAACTTTTATTAAACATTAAATATTTTTGGAAGTACTTTTTCTTTAAGACTTAGCAAGCTTCCCATCTCAGTATTTAAAGGGACACGAAACGGCTAGGCACGGCCACTTTCAACAGTATTGGACCGTTTGTCTTCTAGCTGTTTGCTAACTGCCATCCAGGATTTGTATTGAATTATTTTTCTATCAGTAACACTGAAATTATATTTGCAAAACAATGAAACCATTAAAAATTCAAAATATCCTAATTGCAAGTGTCAACTATATTCGTGTAGAATATAGTTGACCTTGTCCTCCATGTCTGCCATGGACGGCAGTCAATTTTTAAGTGCTCTAGTTGTAAGTTGTTTGCAGCTCACACACAAATGGTGTGTATGTCAGCTGTTCTGCAGTACGAGAGGATATTATACGGTGAGTTTTCCAGCTTCCCTGTCTGTGGTGGTCTCGGAAAATATTCGTTACTGCACAGGCGACACAAATATCGTCACACACATCCTAGACTGTTTTGCATTTGTTCTTCCAACACCTCACTTAATGTGTTTTATTTTCTGTGAGTATGGAATTGAATATCTTGCAATAATTAAAAGGATACTGGGCAGAAAAGTTAAACACACTACCACACCTACACCAAATTACCGTGTGAGTACCATAGGCAGTTTGGTTGAGGCTGGCGTTGTTCTGTCCTGGTCTGCACATATGATTTGGATCCATGGTGCTTGGAATTACGTACTAATGAATGTGAAAAGTTGTAAAGAGTCATTTACCGGCACGTACTCTTCTATGTGCATTAAATCCAGCCATTTAGCCTGCGTGTGGTAACCGACATGTACAGCAAGTATAAACTGCAGGGTCTTTCCTACAAGCCAACAGATTTGTCAGCAAACAAGCCTCTTACATATAGTTTACATAATTTCTGGCTAACTCAACAAGGTAGCATTTCCATATTCTTCTCCTACATTAATTTATGTATATTTGTATAATTTTTACATTTTGCATTATATTTACATTGCGAAAGTAAATGTTTTAATTTTTATCTCCAATGATGATGCATGTTTGGAAAAGGTTATATGATCCTAAGAAAACACAGAAGTAAGGCCAGCTTGATTTATGACCTCCGCCATCTTCACTCTCTGTACTTCCCTACACTATTATTTAAATCATATGTGGCACTTTACCCTATATTTTGTTATTAGGGAAGAGTCCCCTAGCCCCGGACAGTTTGTATTTTTTGTCTTTTGTGCTCCAATGTATGCATATTTTCATAAAGTAATAAATTTCCGATATCCTCCAGTACCCATGCAACAATAGTTCTGATACAACAAATACAAAATGTGACATGGTTAATTAGTACATTGAACTAAATATTCGGCTATTTTTCCTCTTTTACGAATAATAGGAAGTAGTACCGGACAGTTACAAATGTTCTCTAAATACGAAAGGTTCTGTTCGTATAGCTAATATTATATATTTTTTGCTGTCAAAAGGACATGGACATATTATGAGGTTCCATATGCATCTGTAAACATAGTGTAAATATATAAAATTTACCTTTAGAAATTGGCATGTGGAGTTGTAATTTTTTTTAAACTCGGCTACTTATAACTCTGAATATTAAATTAGCAGACAACCCATTATCAATGTGATCTATAATAATTAAATATACATTATTTTGCCAAAGAGTTCGACATATTTAGGCCTGTATCTTCACACACATATTAAATAATATCTGCACAGATCAAGTCCTGTGTTGAAAGACATCTGTCACATTTATAAAATAATGGCACTCCTTCAATGTTTGCACAGTTTTCATGGGCCCATTCTTTACATTTATGACACTGGATCGAGTCTTCCTGAAAACTTTCCCTGCACAATATACAGACCGTTTCTTGTTCATTAGATGTTGTCACTGTTGCATCATCAAATTTGAGATGTTTCTTGCACTTGAAGCACTTTCTTGTTTCCTTCTCAACTTTACCATCGTGCTTGGACTGCCACATTTCCTTAAATGGAGTCGACGTAAGAATCTCACTTCTCTGTGCCTTCCTTTTCCTACACTGGAGTCTACGTTTGCTAGCATCTGCAACCGGTGAGATTTTTTCTCAACATTTCCCGAGGTTCGTAAAGCCCACTTGGACCTGGAGTTGGTTCCACACTGGATTGCGTGGTAGGTCTGTCAATCTGCATGGCATCACCTCCAGTTTCTTGACTGGCTGATTGGTTTCCCACATCTGTCATTAAGGAAGGCAGAAAATCCAAATCTGAGGAGATGCCGGAGTTTAATGGATGGATGCCTGTGCAAGAGAATCCTTTTTGAGCAATCTCCAGGCGATAAACTTTGGTGTACATGCCAACTCTGCAGTGCTGTATTAATTTATGCGTAGTCCTGGATTCTTCCGCATTCACGAGGAATGTGCTTCCGAATGTGCTCCTTTAAAACGTTTCATAAATGACCTGTCAAAGGGCTGCAGTTTATGAGTCTTGTGGGGAGGTGTCGACAGCATGTGGATGTGCTGGGATCTTGCATATAAAATGACCTCGAATTCCTTATGACTGCAGTGGCTTTAAAGGATTAGAAGCATAGGAATTTGCTCTGATGGATGAGCATGCTTAGCGAGGTGCTTCAATCATGCCAAAAAAATTGTCTGCATTCATCCAGCCATTTGCTTGAGCGACTCCATAACTCTTGTCAGGAGCACTTATGCAGAACATAAGTGTCACATTGCGACCTCTCTTTCCAGAAGTTAGTTTCCCACATTGTCTTTTCCCCTTCAGTGAAATCACTTTGCTATTTTTATGGACAGTAGAGATTTCCGTCTCATCCGCATTGTAAATACAAGGTGGCGGGGAAAAATTATTCCCCATCAATTCGCCTAGCTTGTTAAAAAAAAATACACCAACTTGAGGCTTATTGAAGCCAACTGCTCGCATTATGCTGGTGGATTCGCCAGTTCTCACTGCCAGTTCCGGATGCCTCTTCATAAAATCGCAGTAAAAAAATTTTCCTGATATTTTCTGGTTTTTATTAAATCTATGTGGCAGCTTCAAAGAAGAAGCTTAATCGTAAATAAGCTTCAAGAACTCTTTCCTGGTGAGAGTCATGAGCATATCGTCCAACCGCTTGATATGGGCAACTAAAAGCTCCTCATAGCTGTCTGGTAATGTTCTCTCAAACCGCCCTTGTTTCGGTGCAATCTGAACTTCCCCACCACCATTAATTTTTATTACTCGGTCCTAAAAGTACTCTTTGGGACACTAAATGTTTTAGTAGCTTCCCTTACACTCAGATTACCAGACAGCACACTGTTCACAGCAAGCTTCATGTCTTCTTCAGACCATGTGCCCCTGGTCTGCCCTTTTTTATTATTTCCGGACGTTGTTCATTTTAGTGACGCAATATGCAAACAGAGAGAACTTACTTCTTACACGTTTGAAAATAGAAAAAGAGTTGCTTATGTGTCTGACACTAGCCTTGTCAAAAAATAGGCTTGAATATTGGTAATTGATTACAACAAAGCAATAAATATTCGAAATTGTTAATTAAAATGTAAGCTGTTAATATGTTAAAGCCATATATATATATATAACAAATTCGCAATTTTTGTTTGTAAATAGCTTTCAAATGTGGATGTGTTCATTAGAATACATTTGCACAAAATAATGATAAAATTTATGGATTGTTTGCACTCTGTTTCCACTTCTGAAAGCTTTGTGTCCAGACATTACAATTTTGTGTTGTTACACCTCTAGTACCGCCACAGTGTGCTGTGTACGAGTCATCCTCGAATAGATCAATGGGTAAAAAAGACGCTCGCGGACGAAGCTTATTATAAACAAGGCTACTCTAATATACACTGGCTACCTATGTGTCCGATACTACAGGGCATCGACTGTCTGGTGCTATCGGACACGCATATTACTACAAAAGTTTCCGCCATTAAATAATTATTAATAATTTTAAGCTAATACTCCGGGAAAATACTATTCAAATCACATCTAAGATCAGTACAAAGTATAAGCACAATGCACTAACCTAATTTAACACACTGCTCTTCTAAATCTTACGTAATGCATGTACACAAACAACAAAAATCACAAAAAAAATGTGTACTGTGCTAACAGTTTGAGTAACATGTGCACTCTGGTGTTGCTTTTTTGTACTCGGAGTAACCTTTCAGATACATCATGCTGAACCACCTCTCAGCGCCTAGATTTAGGGCCCAAAAGAGATAACAGCCAAGGAAATTTCCTTTTGGGAAAACGCCCCAACTGAGGGACTCCCAGCCTAGTGCGAAGGTGCCCCAGAGGAGAACATGGAAAGAAAAGTAATTCTCCGCTCAACTGCAACTCTTTGTGTTGTAAATAAACAAGTTATATCAAACACAGCGCCCAGCCCAAAATAAATTTACTCACCTCCTTGCTGCTAAGTCGGGCACTCCTATGTAAAACCAACAACATTATAGCATGAAACAGATAAAACAATTATTGGTTTGGTTATCAAGTGATACTTCAATTCCAAAGATGGTAATTTAAAAAAAGGGGACGATTACAAATAAAATCATAACTTAAGTTAACCTTTAAAAAGGTTTATTTTTTTTTACATAATTTTCCCTCGCCAGTTAAGTACAAATATCCAACAACAAGAAATAACAATAATATAGTTTCATCCTGCAATAGTTTTTTAACATTAATATAAGCGTTTTTTGCCATTTCGTAACATTCATTTGTTTTATTTTTTGTATTGTTTTATTTTGCCTGTAAATTCTACAGATTAAAGTTAACAAGAGAAAAGAAGGGTGCGCCCAAACTTTAGTGTTACGAATCACACAAGGTTAAATGTTAACAAATAAGTTAACACACAAATAAAATTTTATCTTTTGGAACCAGTCTTGTTCCATTATTTTAAGCATTAAATTTTACTTTAATATTACCAAAATTAAATAAAAATTAACAAGTTTAGTGTTACATCTTGTCCAGAACATGCGCACTGCAAGCGTAATGAATTTATTCCGTTAAGTGCCTTGCTTGGAGTTTTAGTCGTCATATCATGCACAAGGAGCATGCAGAAAATTAGAAAAATCTGACCATGAGGTTTTGGACGAAAATTCGGTGTGGGCAGCGACACACACAGCTCGCCAAATTTAGCACATGTTGTACAAGAAAGATGCCGCAAGGGGCAGGCAGGTAAAGTTCAGATGCACGTGGGCTCAGTTACATTTCCATGGGGTAGTCTTGGGCCGCACTAAGAAATATCAAAATAATAATTAAAATATATTATAACTTTCGTTACAAACACTAACAGGGGTGAAGCAATAAAAGTTGCAGATATTCCACTTACCAAGGCGGCAGTGTTGAAATCCTACATACTATAAATGATGGAACTCTTCAACAGTTAATTTATTTGCACTCACAACATGGTGGAAACGGGGTGAGGAAGGAGAAGTCAGCGAATTACTTTATACATGGAGTGGCTTGGACACAGTTCAAAAAGTCGTGATATAGCTAATCGATAAATATCGAAGCACCATATCACGAGTGTTAAATATAGTGGAAAATTCCTCGACAATAATTTTAGAATCACCAAATTATTAAAGTAGTAAAAAAAAAACCATTAACATGAGAAAGTTGACAAGAAAAAAGAATTACAGAAATACAACGAACCATAACTGCACAAAAATTTAAATTTAACAACAGTTTTTTCTTAGTTACTTGCCTTATTACAGTAGCTCTCTATCGCAGTGTCAAACAAAATACCACATAAGTTTTAGACACCACTGAATATTACCAAAATAATAATAACATTTCGTATCAAGGCCGCTTGCGGCATTTGCAAATCAATGAAAAGTAAACAAGATTAATAGGTTTACAAACTTACTACTCAGAATTAGGAGGAATAAAGAAACTAAAAATTAGTTTCACACAAATTAAAAATTACCGTTAAGCAAAAGTAGTGTCCCTAACAGTAACAAGGAAGCAAAATATATACAGCTTTACAAGACAAGTTTAAATTGCTAGAAAAGCAATTTAAGAGGGGAAAATTGCAGAGAGAGGGAACATGCCGTAGCGTGGCACACTGCATGATGCTGCTATCTATCGGTATTCTCAGTAACTCTCACGTGTCCGGTATTAGCCGCCGTTCAGTGCTAGGGACTTTCCTACTAGCATAAAGGTTTAAAAATTAATAATAAAAACTTATTGCTCTTTTCTGTAATTATGAAAATTCTTGCTCAAACACATCTTTCTTCTGCGTACTTTTAAAACGAAAGCATAATTTAAAGGACCTGCATTTATTGTTTATAATAACGCAGTTTAGTATTAGCTTAAACACTATGCTTAGGCACCAAATAATGTTTCCGTTGTTCGGTACACAAACCTTACTCTTTAATCGTAAATTATTCTGATATGTGTTGTCTTTTTCTACTTAGTTTCGGCATTTAATGTACAAATCTTTTGGCGATGTATTAACTGGACAATTTAAAACATTAGTTCCGGTGTAGCTAGGTTGATGAATATTAGAAAATCTTTACAGAGCCCCTTGTTCTTGCAACAAATATTTCTCTGCCACTTCTCTTATTCCACGTAATATGACAGAATAGTCACATTCATACAAAACTGTATTACCTTAATCTTTTAAACCATATTTTTCTTTACACAGCTTAAATACTTCTAATGAAATGACAATAAACCGATCATCATTATACAAAAGAGCTCACTTATTTTGTAATAACCGTAGATACGATTTTATCTAAATCGTCACTAATTATGTTAAGGATATAACGAATGTAATAATTGCCATGGTATTTCTTTGCGATATGTTTTTATTTCCGATTGTAGAATATTTGAAGTAATATTTTGTGCGAAATTCTTTTTCTGGGTTTCTGAATCATCTTTTGAAGGGGTACAAGATTTATTAAAATAAATATTAAGGCATGGCATATTTTAAGTTAGTTTTAGCGGCTAAGTCAAATAATTTACACTATAAAAATAATATCTCTCTGTTGTTATAGTATCATCAATGTTTTCCCACGGTCTATATTTGGTAAGAAAAACATAGGTGTACATTTTTGGGTGTCACATTTTAATAAGGCTTAAAAATGTATTATGGTTCGAAATGTGGCATAATGATACACGATATTCTTAATGCCCTTCTGGGAAGTCTCAAGTTGAACCAATTTTCCAAAATTGATATCACGCTGAAAAATTATCTGCTACTTTTATTTCGTCCGCATACTGGTCCGAAAGCCTCTCAGTTGGTGATACCTTAAACCACTCTATGTTTCATTACTTAAACATTCTTACTATTGGGGAATTTTTTATCAAGATAAAAATAGTCGTTTACTACAATATTAAAATCTTTTAATATTTGCAACCGTAAAAAGAAAAGAAATTTGTGTCCTACACCATAGAACATAGGCCTATGTAGGTATACAGAGCTTTTAGAGGTACAACAAAAAATTCGAACATGACAAACAATAATCCTTATCTATGCAGCCTTAAGAAATAAAGCTATGCCACTATTTGCCACACTATACTTGGCAATAATTAAAACACTACATCCGAAAATTTAATACGTAACCAGCTTTGATTTCCTGGTTATTTCTCGTTTTTAGCTAAATTTTTCTACAACGGCTTTCTCTTAATGATTATTCGATATTAGGTGGGTATATAGCAGACTGATTTCACATAAACCAATAGATAAATCATCGTATCTTATATATAATATATAGGTATATATTTGCATATGTGTGGTAGTATACGCGTATTTAAACATATATGTGGGCTTGTGTGTAAAACACTAATGCTTACTGCATTTTGGTGTGAAAGGCCGTTTCAACCACGCATTTGAGATAATAGATATTCTAGTATACAAAAGTACAGTACTCATGCGAAAACTTGTTAGTAAAAACAGTCTAAATAACCTGCGAAACTATTGCTTTAAAATACAAAACGCTAAAATCAATTTTATATTTAATATCTTGCCCAGAATAAACATTCTATAAAATCAATCAGTTCTTCGTCAATGGAAAAAAAAATGTTCAAAAATAATAGAGTGGAAAACGGGTATACCAAGTTACATTTGGACATACTGAGTCTTTTTGGTATATTAAACATTACATTGAGGTGCTGATACACTCTACGCGATAAATAATTCTGAATTAGAATTAACTGTTAAAAATAATTTCAAAATTAATTTCACCACCTTAAACATTCAAAGTCCTTTTAAAAGTTTCCTTACATATCGTATCTTTTCTTCAAAACTAAGAAACTCTTGAGGGCATATCGTTCAATGATTTTATTATTCATTATTACTTTCCTTTGTTGCAGCTAAAGCGAACAATTTAACTTTGGATGTCGCGCAGGAAATATGGTTAAATAATGTCGGTTAGCGGGAAAATGTTTTGCTCACACCAAATAACGATTTTAGTAGACAAATAAAGCAATCGTCAAATAATTCAGAGATTGTGAATGAATAAATGAGCATTTGACATTTTTAGAGATATAGAATAATTTGTGCGATTCCAAATTTAATGAAAATACACAATTTAAAAGATAAATAGAGAAAAGAATGTTTTAAAAACATTTAATGACGTCTGTACATGTGTTTACGATATTACATAGTTTGGAATTTTAGACTTTCTCTTGCGCATTTGCATGCCAACAATTTTTTTTCCAGTTACGTCACAGATGTTACATCCCTAATCGCATCAGATGTGTAGGGCGTGTTTGTGTATCTGTCTCCTATTTGCTTATTATTAATAATATCATGTATGTTTATAATATTATTTCTTTATTTCTGGGATATAAAAAGGGTAGAAATTGTGGTGCATGCTTCTTCTAACGTTTAATGTGCTAGATACCTGAGGATCATACAGAATTCAGATATTAATATGGGTTAAGTATAAGCTTCATTGATTGTTTTCGTGCTCGGAAGCTTATGCCAAACAAAATGGAGCGTGAAGGGGTTAGTTGTTACAACTTGGCGGGATTAACTTGTTACAGTGTAACAACTTGCCCCGCGATTGTAGTACACGTATTTGATTACTTTTCACGGACTAAATAGTCCTACAATGCGAACGTATGAGAAAAAGCAACCGGGGCACAACACCCTAAGAAATATACTTTAAGGCAGCACAGGAAGTACTGACAAACAATGCTTCGCTACGGAAAACTTCTTCCAAATACGGTATAAATTGTTTGACATTCCAGAGATTCTGCAAAAAAATTCAAGAAAGCGGTGTTCAAGGAATGATATATTTATATACTTATTTCGTAAGTAAAATTATTGTTTATAGCTCTAATCGCAATAAGATAATATTCGCTTGCGAGTCATGATAGGCCCGAGTTGAAAATATTATTTAAACTATTTGTTCCATTAACAAAATTCCGTAATTGTTTCTTTTTTGATGATTATGTATAGGCTCTACTGCTTTTAAACAGCGGTTTGGAAACATTATATATTCCCATGGATCGGTAGATAATAACAGTGTTGCAACGGTAGCGCTCGTCGTGCTCGTCGTTTCCATCGATTTCTACTCTGCATGGTGGCTTGCTCTGTCCCCGGTTTGGTCCCCTTCCTTTCCCCTCCCCAACCCCCTCATCAATTCCTTCATTTCCTCTCCTCTCGTGCGTCTTAACTTTTCTTTTTCGGGACAGTTTATTTTAGTCGTTGCACAACTTTCGCCATTCCCATTCTATTCCTATTCTACGTCCGGTCGTTTACAGTCGAGTTCCTGAACAGCTGCATAATGGGATAAATTGTCAAATTCGGCGTCCTTTAGACGTTTCGCCGTAATGAGGTGCCTTGTATTTTATTTTGTTAGCTGAGCTGCCGAGATGTCTGAACAATCCAAAACGGTAAGTCGTGGACTCCGAGTTGTGTGTTAACTGGGTCCATATTAATTGTTTTTAAGGCTCTGTGTGGCGTAAATGTGTTGTCTAGAGCGTGCGGTAAGATAGCGTTTATTTTCCCCCAAATGGTGGTCTCGATCGCCAGCCTAAAATTGGTATCGGCTTAACTAAAACCTACCTTTGCTTTATTGAAGCATAGTTTATAGTCTTGTTTGCTGCCCAAGAATATGTTCTACTATTTCAAAACGCATCGTATCCTCAACTCTTTCGTTGGGCGTAGTTAATTCCTAATTGTGCTTGTTCATTAAATTTTATTCGCTGGAGCTTTGACGGGTCACTTGACTGCCTCGACCGAATCTACATTTTTTAATGTAGTGTTTTAATTGCATATTTTAACATGTAATTTTTTCTAAAGGAGTTTTTATTTACTGGGCTCATAAAGTACCCTCCTTTTTCGTAATTGCTCTTATTCACTAGTTTAATCAAATTAAATGCTTTAATTTTAATCCGTAAATTATAAAATAATTGTTTTGAATTAGAGTAATCTATTGGAAATTTGTATATGGCATTGTTAAAAATAGCATTTAATTAAAAGGGCACGTCATACATTAATAACGTTTGGTATTACGTTTTGTCAACTTTTAATATATTTTGTGTGGGTATGGAGAGAATATTCTTGTTTGTGATCACAGCTTTAATAATTGCCAATATGTCTGCTTACTGTCGGTCATCATGTATAGTTATTTGACAAATTATACCTATTAAAACATTTTGTTGCAGTTACAACATTTCAAAAACCAACCAATGCCATCGCAAGGAAAGGCACAAGATAGACAGGAGCTATGACGTCTGCAGACCGAGGAGTACTTGTTACTGTCACCGTGGCTGTTAGTGCAAGTGGAAATTTTATTCCACCATTCTTCATTTTTCTGAGAAAGATTTACATTGATTATTACATAGCCAATAGCCCCGATGGATGTGCTGGTTCTGACAATAAATCAGGATGGATGATGGGAATAGAGTTTAGAATGTTCATGGAACGCTTTATAAAGCACTCTAGGGTATCAAAAATAGGTCAGTTATGATATTGTTGGATAACCATCAGTCTCGCCTCAACCTAGCTGTTCTTTATTTGGCAAAGGAAAATGGAGTTGTTCTTTCATCCTTCCCTCCTCACACTTCTCACAAGTTACAGCTTTTGGATAGGCCTGCTTTTGGCCCATTCAAGAAATTTGCGAACAGTTCATCAAATGCTTGGCTTAAGAGTTGCACTGGAAAAACAATGACTATCTATGAATTTCCGTCTGTACTATGACAAACATTACCCAATGCAATGGCAGCATAAAAAATATCAAGTCTGGATTTTCAGTGACAGGAATTTTGCCTTTTAACAAGGACATATTCACCTATGAATATTTCTTACTTAGCAGTGTCACTGAGATCCCCTTTGTAACCAACAATGTATGGGCCTAGATAATGCGACTTCAAATGTTTCTGAGTATGCAAATTTAGACATAATTCAAAAAGCAGACTTTTAAGTCAGCCATTAACATCTGGTGTAGAGACATCTGTGCCACAAAAATGTTTGTCTACTTATGATACCAGTCCTGAACAAATAAAACCTTTCCCCAAAGCAGGAACCCGCAAGCTGACACGTAAGGGGAATGTGAGAAGTAGTGCTATTTAACTGACACTACAGTTAGATATGCATTAGAGGTAGAGCCAAAAGAATAGGAGAAGTCAGTTTGACGATTTCTCAAATTTGAAGATTGCCAGAAGTCATTGGAAAAAAAATCGGAAGCATATTTAAAAGAAGGATGTGATTCCTAGTTCATCTGAAGACGAGACGAAGAATCGTGTTGGTGTTTTGAGTGCTCGAAAGCATATGAACTGTCTAAAACAAAGTAGTTACAATGTACCAGGTGTAAGGAATGGGTCCATGACCATTGTGCAAGGTTGACTAAGTTTTATGAATGCACAAACTGTAATAGTTGATGATGAGTTCTGTTTGCATGACTCGACTTCTGCTGATTCATGATAAACATCTCAATTTTAATAGGTATTATCAAACTGAATGAAAGAGAGCAAATTTTTTGTTTTTAACGTTCTCAAATGCTAGCTTTAGTTGTAATATTATAGTGAACCTACATAAAATAGAGTTTGTTTAAGTATTTGTCTTATTTTTCAGACTAAATTTATGTTTATTACCTTTCCGGTATTGTAATAGTATGCACTTGGCATATTTTACATGCAAATGCAAATGTAATATAACGGATGAATCGCCCGCGCCTAATTCCCCGTATATATGCAACCCGCACTTAATATAACCCATCTAACGAAATATCTCCTTCGCTGTAAAATAATTGTCTCTTGTGTAGCCGAGTCCCATGCCTTTTACGTACAAGTTACGGCGCCTCGTCTGTTAACTAAACATTTGACGCCGTTTTCAGCCTGCACCAATCAGCGGCACGAAGATGGGGAACCGCTACAAAACAACACGTGCGCGTTTATTTCTTTAGTCAGTACAGTAAGCGGTGACTGTATTTTTATGTCACATGAAGAAACACAATGGCTCGAAGGGAGGCAGATGTGTGTTGCTGAGGACGCAATCGTCACGTACCAACGTATTCGGTCAACACCGCAATAATCTGTTTCAAGACAACAAACGGATGTGAATTCTTTGAAAAGTGACTGCTTCTCAACGCATTGCTGACATAACAGTCTCCTTTCACCGCTTACTGGACTGACAACAACGAATCAATGTGCACGCGGTGTTCTGCTGCAATCGACGTTTTGTTGGATGGGTAGTTGTGTTGCGGGTTGCATAGACACGGAAAAATAGGCGCGGGTGATTCACCCGGTATTTGTAGATTTGAAATTTGGTTAAGTATTTGGTAAGATGTGTTGTTGTCAGTGTGTAAATTTTATGACGAAATAATTTGAATTTTAACAAATGGCCCCAACTTGTGTAACAACGTACCCCACGGTGGGGTAAATTGTTACATTATGCAAGAGCGAAATTAACAGTAAATTTCAAATAGAATTCAATTACGGAAATTTGTGGTAAATTGGCTTTGAATATGCAGAAATGTTTGACGATAAACACATTGATAGTGCAAAAACTACGCAATTTTAAAAAATCACTGAAACAAGTTGTAAAACTATCCCTCGTCTCCCCTACTTTAAATATTTATTTGTCCAAGACATTCCATACCAACAGTATTAAATATCACAACAAAATAAAATAATTTTGTAAAATAATAAATTGATCATAAGGCATTGTATAACAAGTGTGTAATTTTAAATTTTTTTTTTTTTTTTGGAGAAAATCATATAAAATTAATATGTATTTCTTTCTGAATTTAGTAAACTTCTGGAAATAACTCGTATATCATAAAATGTGTATATTCAACAATTGGCATTAATGTTAGTAACGTTATTCTACTGACGTTAGTATTTTAAATGCGAGAAGTCTGGCAACAAAAATTTTCGCCGCCACTGATGTTGCATGTAGGGAACCTTGGTAATTTCGTGATAGATATTCGCTGATTTACCGTGAAGAAAGCAACTGTCGTTTTAGTTCCATATTTTGCCCACAGATAGCAGAAGACGTCACTTTTCCGGCAAATTTTACACCGAGCTTCCATTTACTGCCACGACGAGTTCAGCAACATATTTGTGTAGTTGAAAGCAAATGTTTGTGTACTTTATGAGGCTGTTTCTGTGATGTGTTTTACTAATTAATTATAATACTCTGGCAAGAGGTAAGCATTTATATATAATGTAATCGAAACGTAATGTTTTAAGACATTTTACTAAAGTGTTGAAATCATTTTGTTAGTACAATTCGTTTTTAAAACCTCTTAGCAAAAGTGTAGAAAATCTTATGTTTATGGAGGACATTTTGTGAATCTCTTAGCATCAGTTTTAATGAAATAATTTTTAATGCTCTGAAAGATGTTTATATATATATATATATATATATATATATATATATATATATATATATATATATATTATTTTTTTTTTTTTTTTTTTTTTTTTTTTTTCTGAAAAATTGTGGTAAGAATTCAAAAGTTAATTTTTAGCCTGTTACCCACCGTAAATAAGGTATGACAAAATTACCAAGTTATCACGAAATTACCAAGGTATCACAAAATTATAAATTATAATTTTGCTTGTTTTTGGTGTTTTTATTAGGATGTCGATGAAATACTGCAAATACAAAGGCAGGGACGTATTAATTGCTTCAAAACTAGTTAGAGAGTCAAAGTACTCTGTTTATAAAGCGTCGAAAGAATGTAATGTACCTTGGTCGACTTTGAAAGATTTTCTCAAAAGAAATTAAGATGAAGAGGTTGTGGAGCAATGTTAGTCCAAGCTTGGAAAACCATTTGCTCTTAGTGCAGAACAGGAACAACGAATAGTTAAGTACATCATTAGTATGCAGGAGTTAGGTTTTGGACTGACAGTAATACAAATTCGAAAGCTTGCATATAAGTTAGCCGATAGAGATGCATCTGAAAAGAACAATCCCTTCAATAAGAAAGAAAAAGCTGCAGGAGAATGGTGGTGGAAAGACTTTAAGAATCGAAATGGTCTTTGTCTGAGAGTTCCCGAAAACATTGCTTCCTATCGTTCATCCATGGCCAACCGAACGATTTTGAATGACTTCTACGACAAACTGAAAGATTTGCTCGTAAAACTGGGGATTGAAAACCGTCCAGTTCTGACCTGGAACTGTGACAAGACAGGTCTCTCCTACGTGGTGAAGCCTTCTAAAATCGTCACAGCCATTGGAAAAAAGTATGTATATAAAAATCATATGCAAATCGTGGGGAAAATCACACTATGCTTGCATGCATCAATGTCAGTGGTCACTGGATATCACCTGTAGTAATTTTCAAAGGAATTCGTATGTCTGATGACCTTCATAAGGACAAGTTACCAAGGACATTAATAAAACTGTCCGCAAAGGGCTGGATGAACGGCGAAATATTCTTAGAGTGGTTCAACCACTTCATTGTTTCCATTCCACCAGCAAGGCCAGTTATCCTCCTTATGGACTCCCATGCATCTCATGTTTTAGAGGGTGTTATCAACCTAGCAAAGGCGAGTGAGGTGTTTATTTTGACTTTTCCTTCACATACCACCCACCTGTTGCAACATCTGGATGTGGATGTTTACTGCCCTTTCAAGCAAGCATGGGGAAAATCTCTGAGCAACCACATGACTCAGAGTCCAGGTCAGAATCCTAACAGAAGTGATTTCCATCGGCTGATGAAACTAGCATTCTACTCTGCCTTCAGCACAGAAAAAAATCATATCTAGCTTCAGGAAGACGGGTATCTACCCTTTCAATCCTTCAACAGTAACAGATGACGCTATATCAACCTCTAAACTGACAGAAAATAGTAGTGTGTCTACGACTGATGGACATACAGATAGGCCTAGGCCCAAGAGCCCTACTGGATAATTTCTCAAAGTTCCGGTGTTCGAAAGTACCAACAAACGGGGAAATTGCAGGAAAAGAGATGGTAGGGCCAAATGCCTGACCCCACCTGAGAGCCATCAGGGCACCAAAAGAAGCAGAGGTAAGATTCCAAATCTTGTCAGTAGACTTAAGTTAACCTTGGCCTATTGTAAGTAATTTTTCAAAAGCCATTGTTAAAATCTTTATAATAAAATAATTATCACTACAGGCATACAGGACATTCATTTGACCCTGAGCACTTCCAGAACCAAACGTAGGCCTAAGAAAGACGATGACTGGGATTGTGCTTTATGCGGCAAGAGTTAAACAATGATGTCCGGAGGAAAAATGGAGCCAAATGGGATCAGTACTGTTTTTGTTTGGCATGGTTCCACACAAACTGCCAACCATCATTTCATGAAGAAGACAAAGTGCTTACGTGTGATAGATGTCATGCTGGCTCTGACTCAGACTTAGCTCAAATATTTTATGCAATGGGAAAAAAAACTGATTTAATTTATACTTAATGCCAGTTATTCAGTAGGGTAAAGGTCTAACTAATAATATATAATGTGTATAAAATAGCATTTAAGAATGAGATTTTTGCTTGTGAGTTTGTATGTAAATTTTACTACGATATCAAAATAATAATTACATATTTTATTAAGATTTGTCCTTTTATTTGCTGTGTTTAGAATTTATCAATAACTTACCACGGCATTGTCACTAAATTACCAAGGATATCACGAAATAACCTACATATGTGTTATATAAGAAATACTCTAAATTGCTACCACTTTAATCCATTACATGTAATTCTCGTCTATGTTTTCTTAAAGAGCAATATCGAGTTAATTTAACATGCCAATAAAACAATGTCAAGTGCAACTACTTATAATTTTCAAAAAATTAAAATTATCACGAAATTACCACTGTTTACCTATACGGTATTTTCTTCATTGTGCATCTAAGAAAGAATATATTTCCAATTTCCGTTTTTTTAATTCCGTATGTCTTGTGTTATGAGAAAAGTAGATAATAAGCTTTGTTCTTCACACTACAATGGGAAATTAATGAAATATATCGGTATGTTGCTCAATACTCGGTCGTGAAACTGGAGTTAACAAAACGTTCTTGTATCGCACAACTACTTTAATTAAATCTGACAACAGAATAGACATGATCAATTTTAATGAGATCTATCTTTACTTCGCTCTTCAATTCGTAAATTCGTTCACAGATATAAAACGTGTTCATGAAAGTTCAATGCAAAACATAACTATATTTTTTATATTTAGTATTGTTAAGAGAATTGGAGGGCATGAATAACCGCTAAAAAGTAAAGTTAATATCCACTATTTTGGTACGGCCAAGTATATACCGAACTTCTATACATAATAAATATTATTTCTTGTTTCACCGCCGGCTTAGACGCATATTGCGGTGTCTAAGCTAGACTCTTGCATAAAGACACTCGTTTCGTTACCAACCTCAGTGGAGTAAACTTTAAAGGCTGTTTATGGTTTATTCAGCACTTTTGTAAGCCCAGCCTATGACTTACTGTTCTTATAATTCCATACGTTTCCATGCGGCATCTCATTTCATTCATGCGCTATCCAAGTGAAAGGTGAAATTTTTAAGAAATTAAAAACGTGTCAGTAATATGCGAATTGCTCTTATATTTGTAATGCCAAAATCACTTATTTACTGGACATAGATTCAATCATCACAGCCATAGCATAACGCCAAGTAGTAGAAATAACTTTCTCAGTTTGCTGCTAACTAGAGCTGGAGCCCACGTGGCAGAGGCAGCTGCACAGTTTGTGTGTTCATGGGCAGTCAAACATTTCAATAGTTGATTTCAAAAGTGCTCGCTTTACCGTGGACAAACAATGGTATTCAGTGTCAGTGAGAAACGTCAAGCAGCTCGCCTGACAAGTTCTGTGCTGACCGGTGCAATAAACTCTCGGAGATATTAAGCAATTTGCATCTAGTCTGTTGGAAACAATGATGTTACTACGCCACTTCGCTGATTGTCCATAGTGTTATCGCTGCTTCGCTTCGCACGCCCTAATATTTCACTTTGCGCATTCAATTGTAGCGTTATATGAAAAAAGAAAATATTCTGTACCGTTCACAAAGTGTTTTATTGACACTAGACCTAATGTCTTATCACATTTTTTAAAAGAAACCCTTGGTAAAACATCCTATGCATGATGTGTTTCGTTGTTTGCTAAATGTGCGACGTACCGCAAGTGTTTGATACTTTTGTTAACATGAAAGTACCTTATCTGTGGTTAGATCTAATATTTACTCAAAAGTAATCCGTAAATTACAATATTAGATTTGTTATTAATATGAATAAAACTGAGATAATTTACGTGCGTTGGTAATGTGTAGTAAGAAATAGTTCTTATGCAAGATATTATCACACTCATTGAACACGAATGCGCTGTTTTTCCCTCTGGTGTTATTTTGTAGACTAAGTTAAGGTTTATTTGCATGAAGCGGAGGAATATCACGGAAGTAGAACTTCAGCAGGGTTTCAAAAAAGTCAGCAGTAACCGTGAAAGGATTACACAAAAATGTTCGTGTTGAACACAGTATTGTTACTTTTCAGCACTGAACATTTATGGTTAACAAAAAAAAATTTATCTGTGGTGACATTAAATTAACGTTGTGTTTACTGTAGAAATGTTTAGCAGCGTGAACAACAAGGAACTTTTTCGCCGCCGTAAAGTTATTATTTTACAATGTCCAAATTCATCAGAAAAGAACCACATAATACAGAAAGCATTCAGTGTTGGCTTGTTATCTCTCGAATCTCCAGATTCCATGTCTCAGATGACAAGTCTTACGTCCTCCTACAACTAACTACTAGGACTGTTCGATATAATAAAAATTTAATATCGATATTTTTCCGAACAGTTACTCGGTATTTTCGATATATCGATAATACATAAATTCTCGTTAAAACAGAAATTCTCGATAAAACCGAAATGATCGATAACGCCGAAATTATCGGTAGTAGGCCCTACCGAAATAATTGGTAATAACGAAAGTATGAATAATACCGATACTGTCGATGATACCAAAATTATTTAAAATACCGAAATTACCTATAATACCGATATAATTGATAATAACGAAATTATCAATAACACCAAAAATATCGATAGTACCTAAATAATTAATAATACCGAAATCGTCAATAATGTCGAAATTATATATATATAATCGATAATACCGAAATGGTAGACAATACCGAAATAATTGATAATACCGAAACTGTCAACAATATTTAAACATTGATATATACCGATATTTTTCAAAGCATATTGTTCGATGAATTATTTTCGATGTCGATAATTATCGATATATCGATATTTTTAACAGCCCTACTAACTACACTCGCCTCGCTTGCAGACATCAAGGGCACAATGTCTTCGGGGACGCGGTGGCTGAGCGACTAGCCTGCTCGTCTCCCACCAATGAGAACGAGGTTCATTCCCCCGGCCGGGCCACTCCCAGATTTTCGCATGTGGGAATTGTGCCCGACGATGCAGCTGGTTGGCGGGTTTTCTCGGGGATCTCCCTTTTCTCCCACCCGTACATTCCGGTGCTGCTCCGTACTCACCTCAATCACCCTCATCGGCTCCCTTTTCCCAAATCTCTTCATTCACTCACATCTTCAAGACCCACCTGTCTATCTGCAGCCTTGAAACCAGATTTCACTATATATATTTTTTAGTTTACTATTTGAAATAGGCCTACATTTATTTAAGGACTATATAAATGTAAATATATGTAGTCAGATGATTATAGTTTTGAAAATATAGCACCGAAAATTAGAAAATTTCTGAATATGGAGATACAAGTTTCTATAATTCTAATTAACTTTGCCAAATAAATAATGTATCACGTGACCTACATAATATACACAGAATATTAATAAATATTCAATGATATTTAGCAATCGGTACCAGGGTACTATCATCCTGCATCAATTTTTAAATATTAATTTATATTTTACGAAGACATTTTTATTGGTCCAAGAGAAACTAATGATATTAATATTATTTTCTCTCTGGCGAATATAAGTGTTTTAGCAAAAAATATCAATACATATTTTAAAATAGATTCGGGATGCCATTACCCGAGTCCCAATTGTTAAATATCTTTGCTACTTAATTTATATGTTGCGTATATGATATATATCAGAAGACGTGTGATTTAGTTGGCAAAGATAATTAGGAGCACACAAACTTGTGCATCCACGTTCCGAAATTTTCGACTTTTTGGTGCTATATTTTGAAAACTATAATTTATTGACTACAAATATTTATATTTAGGTAGTGCTTAAATATATCTCTTTCAGGTAGCGAAATAAAAAAGTTCTCTTGAAATATCACTGTAAAACCCCTTTCAACTGTCAAATTGTCTCCTTCGAATATATTTTAACAAAAAAAAAACTTGAAGGCGCAATACAAACACCAAATTTTACTGTCAATATAAATTGGTCAAATAATCTTTAATGTTTTTGAAAACCTGTCACACAGTGAAAGATTTGTATTTGACGGGCTATCTCTAATTTTGCTTTAAACATAACTTTCACAGCGGGATAATATTTGTTGTACTACCATGCAGCCCTATACAGGAAAGAATTTAAGAAATCTTGTGATATTTTCACTTCCGAACTAAATTTCAATTTTATGTATCACGCGTATTTGCTTCGGCATGAAATAAATTGCTTTGATGTTTTACTGCTTTATGTTATTACGCACTTAAACAGCATTCACGAGCTGCTAGATAATATATGCATTAATTAACACCACAACATTTGCTTCGTTTCTAGTTACCGATCGCCATTTTGAAGTTTGTTGAGGTGGGAAACAGACGTAATTGATGTACGCGATTCTTATTTTCCGAACTCGTCAAACATCGAGGAGAAATTAGCACACGGATCATACATAAAATTCTTAATGGAAACTAGACCAATCTAATTATTGCATATATATATATATATATATATATATATATATATATATATATATATATTTTGTTTGACAGAGCAACAAAGGGCCCTAAGCTTCTGCTACGCTGTTGAATGGCGTCAAAAACGGGCTTCAAAGAACATGGCAATTTAATTCGTGCGCACCAACGTCATGAAACCTGAAATGACAATTAAAAAAAAAAAAAAGGAAGAAAATATAGTTAGAACGTTTGTCAACGTGTATGGAAGTTGTTTGTACATGTATGTTGCTGGAAGAGTATACTGTCACTACACAAAATAATAATTTGATGAAATGTGTTTAATAGTGCAGCAAATATCTCTGGGAAACCAAATAAAATTATCGCTAAGATATTCTAAAATGATCACATTTACAACGCTATTTCGGGAGCGTTATATATATATATATATATATATATATATATATATATATATATATATATATATATATATATATATATATAATGTCTGGCCATGTCAGTTGCACAATAGGCATGTACTGTTTCGGATATTTCCCATACGCACAAATTTTAGCAATAAAAAAAAAACATGGTCATATACAAAAGCATCAGCAAGAGGGTAGCAGGAGAGGCAAGTCCCTTCCTGCATCACATTAAAAATGTGGCTAGACCTCAAGTGTTATAGGTATATACATTCATCCTTAATGTGTATTCGTGAAAGTTAAGAGAGTTCGTTAAATTATTTTACTCGGTAATTTTGCAGAAGTATATATTTAAGGGGTGGAGGTGGAGAAAAATGTGTGGATGTAAAGCAACCAGTGTTTGTAAACGCACTGGTGTAATTTTTTCAATAGATTAATATTGGCCAAGGACGCTTTGCCCAGCAGCAGGCGCGCTATATTCGCTACCTGACGTTGCCCCTTCCCCTACCCCCTCTCTCCTGCTAAACATAATGCTCTGAACGTCCCTGGCCGTACTTCATAGAACATTTCCTCTTCGAAATATATAGTTGAACATATTTGAAGACGAAACTGTGAGAGTGTGAGGAGGGAAGCCCCCCCCCCCCCCTTTTTTAAATAAGCATGCTCTCGTGGAGTAGTGCTGGGACACTGCGCACCTCGTCTGCGCAGCCTACCCCAACGCAACCCTCGCTACGCCTGGCAGTCGAGATATGACATGTCAACAGCCATACATTCTTACAACACGTGGTAGTCGGGCGCACATGGTCTATCGCCCGCGTAGGTAGACAAGATAAGTGTCATGCCTCGGGCTAGCCAGTATATATTTTTCGTGTACATCCGTCGCTCTGTACCCATAATTTAAACGTTGCAATATATAAATGTAATTTTCTAGCGAATGTTTATGGTTGTGAACTTGATGAACTCTAGCAGTGCAGCAGGCTCACCTGTTCCAAAGCTGACTGCGACAGACGCCTGGGCACAGCCGGTCTCCTCAATGGACGAGCACACCTGTTTGTGTCTTGACCGTGAGCTCCCCGCGGCCCGGACGTATCTTATCGATCTGCGCAGCCTGTTGCAGCAGCTGACTACAGAACCACACTGCACTCTGCTGGCCACTGCCGGCACTACACACGTTCCTTCTCTTCTACCTTCACATTTATTTATTACTCTTTATAACGTTACCTGCCTTACGAAGCTCATCCTTTCAAATACTTTCAATAAGATTTATTCCATAAGCGTCCCAATTTTTCCGCGAATTATTTCTGCTCAGGTTCAGTCTTTTAATAGACTAATAGCGCATGACGACGTTGTCAGGTACAGGTATTGATTTATCAGCGAATATGTATAAGTTTACACGGATGGTATTAGCCAGTAGTATTACGGGTTACAAACGCGACGCTTCCGACTTGTGTATCTCGCGCTACCGCCTTTAAGAGGAATCAGCTATCAATAATGTGACTGGCACGCATGCTATTAAACTTTATATCCGCTGTGATTTATACTTCCGCTTTATTATTAATATTATTTTTAAACAGTTTAATTGATTTATTTTTCATTTATTTTATTTTTGTGAAACTTAACAATATTTTTTAATTATTGTTAATCTGTTATTAATTCATCAAGACTTGAAACATACAGTTTTTTTATCAAAATTAGTTAATTATTTATTAATTATTTTTTAATAATATTGTTCATTCCTGTGCGTGTGGAGGAACTTTGGGTTAAACTTTATTTTTAAGTCTGATTGATTGGTAGTGTGATCCATAAACGAAACAGTAGGCCTATACGTTTCCTAATGAGCCCAAAGTTATAAAACCAATGATTGGCTTACAAAACCCTGTGGCCTGTCTACAAGTATGAAGTGAATGGAATATTCTTATTATTTTGGTGGATACGCTCTACAACCAAGCTGATATTGTATACAACGTAAGTCTCATATTATGGCATCCAAAAGACTAGTAGACTGAATACAAGCCAAGATCAACGGTTGTAAATATTTATGTATATAAAACAGAAGTCACTTCACAAAGATTTTTTGTCCATGATAATGGAAAACACAGCAATCCCAACTCAGATGAAAAAAATATGAAATGGCAGATGACTATATAGGAAGTGTCATTGATGATGGACGAAACAGCGCAGGATTGTAGAGGATCCCTATACGTATATATTAAGCACCTATATGTGTAATTCAAAATGTGATAGTTTAGAAGCCATGTAATATTAAGTTATTTTGGAGTAAATTATTTCCAAATAGCGTATAGTGGAAAAATTACGACCAATTTGAGTAAATTACGTACAAGCTGAGAATATTGCACCCAATCGCAGTAAGTTACGCCTAGTTGAAGTAAATTAAGCCCAATTAGCAAAAATTGGCGTAAATTATTCCCAATTGGGGTAGATTATGCCAAACTGAGTAAATTACCCCCTCTTTGCGTAAATTGGGGTAATGTTTGCCTAATCAGAGTATATTACCTCAAACGAGGGTAAATTTAGGTATATGACAACCAATTTGAATAAATTTCATAACATAACAAGTTTGGAGCAAAACACGCCCAGTTAGCATGAATTTGGGGTAAATTATGGCCAAATGGAATACATTATGCCCAATTAGTTTAAATTGGGTTTAAAAACGCCCAATTGGCGTAAACTATACCCAATTAGCGTAAGTGGGGTAAATTACACCCAATATACGCCCAATTGGAGTAAATTACTCCAAACTAGCATAAATTTCGATAAATGATTCCTAAATGGAGTTAATTTCTTAAAACTAGAGAGAATTGGTGTAATATACTTTGACTGGGTGTAATTTGCCTCAATTTACCCTCATGGGACGTGCCGTCTCGAGTTGGCTGCAATTTAACCCAATATATGCTAATTGGCCGTAATTTGTTGATTTAAGCTCATGGGGATTAATTAAAAACAATTAGTCGTTAATGTGCCAATATACGCTACTTGGAAATAATTTACTCCGAAATCACTTATAATTACATAGCGTCTAATTTATCACATTTTGCATTACTTATATAGTAATTTCATTTATGCGTATTTTGATTCCCTATTACCCTGTACTGTTTGGCCCATCGTCAATGATGCATCCTGTTATGTGCACTAAAAGATACACTGCAACGATGACAAAACAGACTGAACCAAGATCAGCTATACCAAAGTTTGTGAAAAAAGAAACAGTTTTGCAACAAGACAAAATCGTGATCAAACGAACGGTCAACGAAGAAAACAAAGCGTAATCCAATGTGCATGTGCAAAGAACTCAACAAAACATAGCGAACACAACACAGATGAAATCATAGGCAACGAAAGATGGCTATATATGCACCAACTCAGATGAACAAAGTCGTTTTCCATGACGAAATATTAAACATGTTTCTAAGACTTGGTGATGTAATGTGCTGGTGTCTTCCTGTTGCAGACTTTTGGTTCTCAATTATTTTGTGATGCTAATTTAGCTATATTGAAATTTGCCATCGTGTTATTTCGCATTAATGTGGTATGCTTGTAGAGATAGTGGAAATTTTCCAGAATACTCTATGACTTCTCGCCATAACATGTTCGGTAAGTTTCGATTTTAGTGTTTTCCTGTTATGTGTGCAATTATTGTCCTTTTTAATGTCTGCGTTTAAGTGTGCATATATTCACATCAGAAAGGGATCGGAGAATTTTTTTTTTTTTTATAGTTTGTCTTTGATTGCTTTTGCATCATTTAGATTTACTGTAACTTTAATTTTAACGCAGCGTTTGACTGGAATATCGTTTTTATTCCGGTATTCTTAACCAACAGAATTATTTTCCTAGAAGACATTCCTGCACAATGTGGCAAAACATCACGACGATAGTCCCATCTTGCACTCCCCTGATATCGTACTACCACAGGCATGGCCATCATATTATGGGCGCGGATTCAAATCCCGCCCAGTCCTTTCATATGTTCAAAGCGAAGTTAACATAATGAGTTGACCATTGTACAACGAGGACTAACTTCAAGTTTTGTTGCCATATTGTACACGAAAAATGTCATCGTACGACGTTCCGCCACTAACATTTTCGACTCCTTTTTCGCTCAGGATTCAGGAGGTGTGCTTATAATGCGCGCGTTCTGGGTCATCATATATATATACGGTTATTTCGGCGTTTATTGTGACTGATTTAGAAACCATTGATTCTCAAGTAATTTTGTAATGCCAACAGCAAAGACATTCACAAAAAAAAATACTTTTTTTAGGCGATTGTTATTATCGATGAATAAAAAGACAAACTTATAGTCCTGGTAGAGGACGATATTACTTCTATGACCGTCAATTAGATTTCTGCTGGGGAAAAAATCAGTGAACCACATGAAAGTCTGTGAAACATAAGTCTGTATGTATATCATTCTCCCTTTCTCTCTTTCTAGTCAAACACTGTTCGAGCTCGTGAAGAGACGGATCGAAAGGAACATTTTCAGTCTTGTCACTTGCAAGTTGTAGACTTTCGTAAATACCTAATGACAGTAACAGTAGCAAGGGCAGCGAAACTCAGAAAAATTCGTTATAATTGTTATTATATTTGTAGGTTTTTGAGGTAAGTGTGTTGTGATACAGACTGGTCTCTCAACCCTCCGTAGTTTTTGTCGTACTGAACCTTCAGCCTGTAACTTAGCACGTGTTACACTGAATGTGACTACAGCACTTAACGCGATTCACGTTGAAGTTAATATGGAGATAATTATGTTGAGTGTGTGTGATTGATATGTTTAAGCATACAGGAGGCCGCGAAGCACAATTTTTGCATGATATCAAAACGTGTCATCTTTAATTTTGTAAGTGACAAACTGAACCAAATATTAATGAATGCAAATGCAACATACAGGCAGGCACTATAATTTCAATAAACTATATATTTTTTATCTATCACATTGTTCTTTGTACTTATTAGTTTTTTAAAGAAATTCTGTCAAAATTTTGTACTGTTTTATGGCATTAATTTATAATTATTAAAGTTTTGATTGTATATGTTAGTGAACACGTGTCTTCGAATGATAAGTTGAATATTTGAGAATTGCGATATCATAGAATACACTACAAACCAAATAAGCGCCAATTTATTTTGAACGAGTGAGACAGGTAGTTAGTATAAAAATTCATGGTACATCACGACCGAATCTTTCCCAAACCCAGATGTGTTTGGGGGCCACGATGGCTGAGCGGTTAGTATGTGCTCGCCTCCCACCAAGGCGATCCGGTTTCAATCTCCGGCCGGGTCACTCCTGATTATCCCATGTGGGAATCGTGCCGAACGATGTTGTTGGTCGGCGGGTTTTCTCGGGGATCTCCCGTTTTCCCCGCCCTTTCATTCCGGCACTGCTCCAACTCACCTCAATCACCCTCATCGGGTCTCAAGAGCTCGATTTTAAGAGCCGTCTTCACTCACTCACCCAGATGTAATTGGTAGAATTGCACTATGTTTTTTCCTTAGAAACGAACATCGCGCCAACCTCAGGGAGAGTCGCCCTTCAACTGTAAGGTCCTTGTATCAATTAACGGGGCAGTAGACAACGCGGCAAAGGCGCTTGAAGCTGCTTGAAGGTGCTTGAAGCGCAAAAGGCGTGTCGCAGATGGCTGAGTCGAGGCGTGCCTGGCGGTTGACCAGTGTATGACAACGTCGCTACTATGCCAAACCTGTCTACACTCCGGGCACAATGGAGCTCATTGCCTTCCTCACACAGTGTTCTCATTAACGACACCTACAATGCGGCGTGAGTCGGCTAGTACAAGCGAGAACCTAGCCGTTCAAGGCCGGTCTGTGTCGACCGCGCTCTAGTAAGTCTACTCTTGTGCCAAAGAGTTGGTCAAGGTCGCACGGACATTGTCCTCTACGGACGTCACTTCCTTGTCACTTTAGCACGCTTCCTACAGAGCCGCTGGGGGCCATCATTCGTCTAGTGGTTAGACTGCTCGCCTCCCACCTACCTGAACCGGGTTCGATCGCCGGCGATGTCGCTCCCGTATTTTCACACGTGGGAATCGTCCCGCAACGATGCCGCTGGCCGGAGAGTTTTCTCGGACATATCCCATTTCTTCCCGACCTTCCATTCCGCCGCTGATCCATTCTCACCTCGCTTTACCCCTTCGGCTCTCAAGACGTCGACGTTAATAGCTGTCCAAATATTTACACTTCACTTCAGAATTACTACATAAAATCAACGGTATTTTACCATACCAAAGCACATATTAACATGCTACTACCGAAAGATAACAATATTGACATATTACAGAAAAGGAAACCAAATGGGAATATTCTGAGCTACTACGAGGACTATAAAAGAGTGCAGAAATATTTTAAGACATGGATCATCACCCTTCATTATAAAGGTACGGTGTGCAGGGATGATAGATCGTCAGTGCTCTTTCATGGTACAGGGCATTCAAAATAATTGTACACTTACACAAAATTGTGGTACGTTTATAAAAATATGCGTAAAATCCCAAATGTTTGTTTTACTTTCATTACACGACAGTTGTTCCAATGTTCCACTACCGATATAAAATACCAATGAAACATAGCCTCTTATTTGCAGATAAATCATAGAGGTTCGGTTTTCGATTTAAACAAAACTCTACAAACTGATAATCTTTTATTATACTTTAGTCATTAGCTGCAAATTTTTACTTGGTCAGAATATGGTACATTTGCGTACCATGACGACCTCGTTATGGTACATGGTACACACGATCTAATTATGGTACAAGTACCATGAAAATTATACGTCGAACGTCACTGATGGTATGACATATTATTGGCATTTTAAACCGATGTTAACTTTGCTATTCGTTGATTATTGAGTACTATAATTCGACTGATGTTAACAGAAGGCAGGTCAGCCTCCACGAATTCACAGTTTTATCTCAAGTAGACTTAATGACATTCTACAAATAAATAGTTTTCGTTCCCAATTTCATATGGCGCGTCTTTCTAAATAATGGCGATATGTCACAGATCGTATCAGGTTTTCCACCTTATTTTCTAAAACGAATTATCTCGTACTGTTAGTACCTGCTGGAGTTGAGGATCATACTGCGTGAGCGCTTGTGTTTGCTCGTGACGCCATCGCGGGGACAGGAAAGCAACACGTTTGTAGATCGCTACTCTTGCTCCTTGAAGAGAATTTCTAGCGCACAATATGAGACGTCTGACGGTCACATCCAGCAGTGAGATATCATTACAATAGCGATGGGAAACACCATGAACAAGCTTCGCATGTCTTCTGTTCTGCTTGCTCTGAATTGTAAGCGCGGACTATAGGATACAGCGATCTGTCTTCAGAAAAGATACGGCATTGCCGCTATAGTTTACAATGCGGTTTTACAGGAGAACAAATATCGTAAACAAAGGGCTACTTGCTGCAATCTCTGCTGACTGGCACTTTTCAACGACAAATTTTGTGTTTGAAAAACCAAATTTATAAGTGGGCAAGAAAACGTCAACTTTCATTTCCATCCTGAAAAATGACAGCGTTCTAATATTCTATACGTTAAAAAAATCACCAATAGACACAAGTGGTGACAATGAGAGAGTCACGTGACAGGCAGCGGCACATCACATACTATGACGTCATGACAAATTTAACTTGGAGCTCGTTATATCATCTTTGCGTTTGCTCTGTGTCGGCAGGTTTTATAAAATCATAGCTGTGTTTAAATTGAGGTTACGAAAGGCTCGTAGTTGAGAAATCCTAAAGCAATGCTACCAAATAGACTGTATTTATTATACGGGCACTGGGAGTCTAGATATGTGTGTAGCAGCATATATAAACATATAATAATCATGCACATCAAATGTTGCTGTATTATTTAAAACATGTTGTACTATAGATGCAAAATTCACCTAAATTAACGCATGTTTTAATTCCACAATTTTTTTTTAGTCTGGGGTTTTTAGAATCGTTAATTTGTATATCACTTAAAAATATAAATTAAATATAAAATTCAACGTCTGTTTCAAATGCCTGTCAACAAGAGAGCTATCTGACGTAAGACAATATACAGCCCAGATGTAAGTTTGAGAGAATAAAAATAAATACAGAAAACAAAAGTGTTTCTCGAATCAGATTGCCTTCCTACACGTTGCAGAACCTTGGGTACCGCATGCGAGGCACTTTTCTGTAAGAGGATTCCGATGCAATCATAAGCGGAAATAGCCAAATTCAACTCACGACCAGTAAATTTTCAACAACCTTAGGGACAGAAAATTCAAACCACACAAAAACTTGCCAAATGTGATACCAATGAAACTAGATCGTCAGGTATCACCTTCAAAGAACCAAAATTGCAGGTCACGGAACAAACAGGGGTATCCCGACACCGTACGTAAGGACACTGCATCACGTCACGCAAACACGGAGCCCATGAAAGCCGAGCTGGTAGACAGCACGGAAGCAGTGGGACAAGCTGAGGTCGGCCCCGTGGAATGCACGTGTCAGCACGATCGTGACATCAGCGCATGCACGGCCTTCATCAGACCGCGGTCACTGGTAGCCCTGACGTGCACTTGTGTTTTAACCAGGGACATCGAGCCGGGGAATGCCCGCTCTTGCCGAACCAAGCAGAGCATTTTCACTCAAACATAAAGGACAGATTAAAAAAGTTCAAGAAATGTTTCGGCTTAGCAGAAGTAAAATTACGCATCCCGATAAAAGGTAGTTACAACACAGAACAAAGCTGCAATAACACAAACACGGAAAACAGTGGCGATGATGAAAAGGAGAAACTGAGCCAGAGATCCGTGTTACAAAACAACATACAAGTCCCGCTGACCGGCAAGAACAAACGTCGCACTAGATACGTGCAAACATCAATGCCGCGCATCCTTGTCGGGCTCGCGGGCAGGTCATGTAACGTGTTGCCTGACATGGGATACTCGCGTTCCTGTATAGCCGCAACTCTTGTAAACAAACAGCACTGGAAACAAGTCCCAGAACAATTCACATCAATGGGGGCTACGACAAACATTGACCTGCCTAAATATAAAACCAATTTAAACATTAATATAGTGGGGTTCAATTTCAACCATGACTTTCTATTGATAGACAATTTAAAATTAGACATTATATTGGGAGTAGATTATTAAAAGATATGACATTGTACCAGTACTCACCAAATATATAATGTACGTACACTCATATCATAACAAAAGTGTCATTGAAATTCTAATAAACAAAAATAAATTGTACTACAAAACAAATAATTGCAATGGATCCTATATTAACAAAATTGAATCTTTAGACAACCCAAGCGATACGACAGCTACAGGTAGCATAAATCAAAATTTCCTCTAGTACTAGAATTACAAAGATCGTATTGCAAGAAAAATAACTGAACTAAGAGAAATGAAAGATTATGAGATTAAATTAGAATTAATAACAGACAAACCCATTCATACCAGACCTTATAGAATAAATTCACAACTATGCAAACAAGTACTGGAACAGATCCAGCAGATGCTTGCCGCACAGATAATCACCCCTTCTGAATCCCCTTATGTCACGCCAAGTCTAGTAATAAAGAAACACCAGGGTGGCATACGATCCTTAAAAGACTTTAGGCTACTTAACCAACATCTAAAAAAGGTTCAATACCCAATCCCCAGAACAGAAGATATAATTAACACACTGCAAAGTTCAAAGTACATTTCTTCCATATATATGTTTAGCTGTTTTTATGCTATCCCAGTAAGGGAGCAAGACAAAGAAAAACTCGCTTTTTAGCGTGGATGGTGTAGGATTATACGAGTACGACCATGTGTCTATGGGGTTAACCACAAGCTCAAATTATTTTCAAAGTTTTGTGGACATTGTGCTTGGGCCCCTCTGTTGGAACACAGCAGGAACATATATTGACGACATATTTATTACTTATATATACTTATATATATTACTTACTATATTGTTTCAGGAACACATGGACAACATTCGAAAAGTAATGGATAGATTACATAAATATAATGTAAAAATTAACGCCAAGAAATGTCATTTCTCGGACCCCGATAAATTCGAGGCATTAAAACAGATGGCCCCACCAAAGACCCTTAAACAATTACGTACATTTCTGGGATTAACATCATACTTAAGAATGTATAAACTTAACTATGCCAAACTAGCCGAACCACTTACTGACTTAAACAAACAATCAACCCCATTATTATGAAGAGAAGAACACCAGTAAGTGTTCGAAAACCAAAAAACAGCCATACTATGCCCGCCCATATTGACAAAATTTCAGAAGAACCGACATACAATATGCGACGTGCCTCAGACAGCGATAGGCGCTGTCCTTATGCAAGAAATACCAGGTAACAAAGACCGTAATATCATCACGTTCGCATAAAAAAAAACCTTCGTTGAATGAAAAGAAATGGTCAGCGGCGGAACGCAAGCTTTCGGCCATTAAATACTTTGTAATAAACCACACAACATCTATACGGACGAAAATTCACAATCGAGACAGACCATGCCAGCCTTCGGTACTTGAAAACAATGGCCGAACATAACGCCCGAATCCAAAAATTAGCAATAGCGCTAACTGAATATGATTTCAAACCAAAAATAGTAAAAGGAAAATTAAACACATTAGCATGTGCCATGAACCGAATTCCGACGACAGGTAAGGTTGACGTAACACATATTCAAATAAAGAATCAATATTACCCCATAAAACCTGAATATACTAATTGCACTTCATTTTACAAAGCTCTCATAGAAACACTATTACGAAATCCACACAAGGCTGACGAAGTCAAAAACAATATAGCTAATTACATAAACAATGATTGGACACAGATCAAACAATTTATAAAACCAGAGATCGCAACTACTGACAAAAGACATGTAGCGAAGATAATTATAACCAAGGAATATTTACCCCTTGAAGCAATTGCTAAAAAACTAATGGCCATATATCAAGTAAATATTGAAACTATGATGGAAGGGACCACAAATAAAGTTAAGTCAACTTGTATTGACCTCCATTTACAATGCAAAATTATAATTTCGATAAAGAATCCCAAACATCAATACCACCCCATCTACATATACAACCAGGAATATATCAAGTTCGAAGATTACACACACTTACTCCTGGCACCAATTACTCAAATACAATCATCACCATTTTTAGCAGAATGTATCAATGATCCTCACATTACAAAACTCAAAACTGCTCTCACAGAGCTACAGAGCGCAACTCCCATATATATATATATATATATATATATATATATATATATATATATATATATATATATATATATACATACACTTTTAGCAAGACGGTATGGCATCACCAGAAACGGCGAAATATAATACAATGTGCACACCCCTAATGGAGAATGAGTCTCATTCTAGTACCGCAGTACTATGTACCAGAAATTATTACGGCTCACCACAACGCGTTATTAGGCGTGGGGCATTTCGGCCAGTTCAAAACGTTACAAAAAATTAAAAACCAATACCACTGGGACAGAACGGTTAAGGATGTTAAAAACTATTTTAAAAACTGCCCTATGTGCCAGAAGGTCAAATACAGCAATGAGAAACTCGTGGGCCTCATAACCTCTATTCAAGTACTTCCCTTATTCCATTCTTGGGGTCTGGATGCGAAAGGCCCACTACAAATGGCGGCATCGGGAAATAAATACATCCTGATGATGACAGAATTTTTCACGCAGTGCGTGGTAGCCAAACCTGTAAAATCTATAGACGCCAACACTTGTGCAAAGTTTATCAAGGAGGTTATTCTGCAATATGGATTTCCTAAATCCATTTTAACTTATCGAGGAACATCCTTCTACAATGAGCTTATCACTGAAGTTTTACAAAAGTTACAAATAAAAAAACTGCAAACGACAGTGTATAACCCAGCGTGTAATGGGCTGACGGAACTGGTTAATAAGGTTCTATTGCAGGAACTCACAGCATGCGCCAATGAGGATCAAGCACACTGGAATGAATACGTCCAATATATAGTTTTCAACTATAATTCTACTACAAATAGGAGTACAAAATTCTCCCCGTTTTTCCTATTACATGGCGTTGAGGCAGTCCAACCGAGTCATGTCGTCGCACATATGTTTTTACAGCGTGCAGAGGACTGGTGTGAGCAATAGGACCAAACCTGTGAACAGGCTCGCGTGAATTTACTACAATCCCAAAAATTACAAAAAGAACTGTTTGATAGGAAATTTCAATCGAATGAATTGAAAATAGGACAATTCGTATGGGTGAAAAACCATGCGCGAAAGAAGGCCCTTACCTTAAAATATCACGGCCTGTACCGGATACACAACATATTGGGCCTATCGACGATTGCTATTGAAATTAAGAAACGAGGGTTAGCTAAAATAGATACAGCTAACACAAGAAACATTTAAATAGCTCATATAACTCATTAACAGTATCGTGTGTTTTACAGGTAACTGGATTCCGCAATAAGAAAGCTGAGTATGGGGTTGCTGCTGGTAATCATGTGCCAAGCTGTGTCAGCATCCACAGGACCCGTCTATTCAAGATACACAGTGGTATCTACTTTCAAGAGATTTCTCCAGACATAATATACGAAGAGACCATACCACTGACATTGACTATACCGCTGCACCAACCTGCCACTCCCAGCAACATTGATGTGTGGTACCACCAGGCTTGTACCACCAGGAGCTCTACTGTCTACAAAAATGCTGAGCATTTACGTCAGTATTTCAGAGACATAGCTAAAAATATTGTAAAATAATTTATAGCAGAGGTGTCCTTGTCATATAAAATAAAACGTGGTATTACCTTCCTTGGAGATGTCGCAACATGGTGTTGCGACATTCTCATACCCCAACATCTCAAAGCCATCCACACTAATGAAGAATACTTAAGCCTTGCAATTAAGTAATTTGGAAAATAAAGTAAGTGTTCTTAGCAGAAACATAGGGACAATGTCACGTGCAGTGAATAATCAAAACAGAGAAATAAAATAATCGCAAATTCAATCTCAATTACTAACTAGTATGGTGCTGGAAATAATGAATAATGTTGTTAACGATTTGAGACTTGGCACATACATACAGCAATGTTAACAGAATTTTGTCACTTGAAGCTGTACCTAAAGAAATATTAAAATCTGGCCTTCTTAAATTTCGGGAACAGGTCTACGCCCTGGGCATAGAATTAAGTATTCCTACGACACAAATCCTAAAATACTACACACTCCCATTAACTGAATGCATGCTATCGCCCACTCAAATGATATTTAAAGTACAGGTCCCTTTGCACTGTAGTAAAAGCATGTGGAAATTCTTTCGTTCTACGAACGTCCCTTACCAATATAAGAATCAGACTTGCACCATAGGAACCCCTTCCAATATCATAGCAATTGACATTAACATGCAACAAACTATGGAGCTTTATGATACCCCAGAACCAAACAAGGGCATTTATTTACTCTCCAAACAAATAGTTGACGATCCCCAATCAAATTGTTTGAAGGCCGCAATATATCTCCAAGATCTTCAAAGTTTATTTGAAAAATGTAAATTTGAATGTGAGCCAGGGTATTCAGCATCTGTCCACGCAACTGAAACCCCACCACTACGTCATACCAAACACACCTGGCGAGCTGGTACTCAGATGTACAAACAAGATGCTCAGTAAAGTTATTCCCAACCCTAAGGTCAGAACGATAGATATTAGCATACCATGTGGCTGTGAAATCACATCCAATAAATTAACTATTATTAAAGCCACCCACGTTTGTGACATTAAGAGTCCTAAAGTAGGAAAGGCACACACGATCTCGCAGTACAATGGTTGCAAAACAACGAGTTTGAAGCACAGCAGTTGAGAGCAAGCGAAGGTATTTCCTTTTACTCCATAAAGGATACTATTAATGACCAGTGGCAGATAAATCATGCGGACCTCCCTACTATAATGTACACAGAAACTCGGTCTGCAGTACATCAGACACACGTGTTCTCTGTTCTATCTCAGGAACATTATAACTATATCAGCTTTTCGACCATCATAATTGTAACAATAGAGCTAGCAGGTATATACTACAAGCTAATACAAATTGCAATATTAATGAATAACATGGCACAAGCGGCAAACCCGTAAAGTTAGGCAATTGTCACGAAAGCAGACAGCTCTGTGATAGGAGTGAACTCCAATTTTTCAGAAAGCGAGGAATATTTAAAGTCATTCATAACAGAGAGTACTTAAAGGTGTTGACAGCAAATATTCCGTATAACTAAAATACTCAGGAACTTCGAAGCACTCAGGAAACAAAAAGTTGGAAAAAGTGTGGTATCAATAATCAATAATAAAGTGTGGTATCTGTCTTTCCCACATGCCACGCAAAGAAACATCACATCTTAATTATACACATCTGTGCATGGTAGCCCAGGGCGAGCGCATAATTCTTTAGCGCCACAGAGCATTATGAAACACAGCACTACCTAGATGGCAAAGTTAAAAGTGCTGATCATAATGTTGCAACAGCGATCACATTTCGAGCGACAAAGAAAGTGCAGAGTGCAGCACTGATGCATTCAGTGGTAACAGTACCTTTTTCGCGTACCAGAATGCGCTAGACAGTAAATTCTAAGCCGTACAGCGAGAGTCGCCAAAATCTAAGTTCGAGGCCGCAGTAAATTAGGTTTTTATGTTTATACTACATACAACAATTATATTAGAATAAGTTCGTCAATGTATATAGCTACACATTTTTAAAAGATATATCTGTATATATGAATGTCACTTACGTATAACATTGTTAGCTTATATATATATATATATGTGACACAGCATACAATGTTAAATTCTAACTTGTCCAGACTGATATGAAATCGCGGCGGTATTGTCGACTGTTGTGTTCTCTATGAGCACTCTACCTACAGTCCCAACCTACTGTGTTCGACACTGGGTTCAATAACTAAAGTTTCAATTTCAAAAGGGTTATAATTTCTAAGCGGAGTCAAGCACTACCTTCCCTATCCCCTTCAAATCAACACGAAAACAATAGCGACCGAAAACTAAGTTAAGGTGCCAGCACAACACATTTTTAGGAGTAGTAAATTATTGAATTTTGTTACATTCCAGGGTTAAAGTATTACTGTAAACTATCGATGTTCACAAAATAATAATTACCGAAAAGGTGTCGGTACAGAACCTTAAATGGATTCACATAACATTCTTGTAATAAGACTTAGTATAATAAGATACCATGTGGAAACATCTTTTATATTCTGGCACTCCAGAACAACATGTTACCAGATGTAAATAATGTTGTGCTGTATATAAATATTGCAAACATACTGTAAGATATTCCATGCCACATAATGTGTAGAAGTTGTAGCTTAACCGAAATTGTCTTCGGAGTAATAACTAATGGTTCTTTCGCTTTTAATAGCATAACATTCTTTTGAATAATGTCATATTTCAGTACGAAAATTATGTATAAAGAAGTAATTCTGTCATATAGGCTTTAAACGAAACTCACAAATATGGTTTAGCATTGCCATTCCGTAGGCTGCTATTAATGTAACGCAAGCCCGACCCTATGTGGCTGACACTGCCTTAGGGAATCTACGACTTAGGGGGGAAATCACTCACACAGTAAATCTTCAACTATTGCAAGCATGCCTTTACAAAAGCTCTTTCCGGCGGTCTCCATGACTCCACCAGGGCTTAGACGCCCAAGGTTCTGCAACGTCGCTTCCTGGTGCCGATCGCCTCACCTGACCCGGCCGATCACCTGCAAAGTTCGACCCATGCTCCAGACGAGGACGCCTAGATACTCGTGAGAGAGGGGTCTTGCTGGGGCCAGCTCCTGCGAGGGTAGCGTCGCGCTGAGACAAAGAGCGGAGTGACCTCGGCCACCAGAGCCTTGTTTTTAATAACACCTACTGGGGGATCGAGCACGAGGTAAGGAGGGTACTGTAAAAGCTCAGAGTAATGGAGGCTCTGGGCGCCATCTTGCCTTAAGGCACGATAGGGCGCAGGACTCGCGACATTATTAAGCTCCCTGCGAGCAGAGTTTGCCTAAACTAATGTTACGCTACTTGAGAGCAATTAAGGGTATCAGCGCACCTTTGTGATACATAAACTGTTTTGATATATCTGCCAATTGTTGATGATAAATTGTAGAAGCAGAGTATTGATCGAGACACCTACTTGAGGCAGAACTGTAAAGTTTAGTATTTAATAAACTTATTATTTTGTATCCTAGTGCTTATCCTTTGAGTTACCCTTGATCCCCTTGGTAAATGTGTGGCCTACTCCCACAGGAGAGGTCACAGCCATTTTAAGAATTCAAATACAGGTAAATAGTATATGGGTACTTTGATGACAATTCTATTTTAGCCTATTTTTGACACTAAAATACTCGAATTTTATCCCAAAATCAAACAATTCCAAAGAGTCTCGACCGAAATAAACCTTCAAAAAAGCTCCAAGAACGCCCAAAAAGCATTTAAAGATCCCCAAAAAACATTAAAAACAAACAAAAAAACATCAAAAATGCCCAAAAGAACACCATTTTTCAAACCGGCTTTCTACCTACATGAATAATGAATGCAAGATTTATACCCAAAATCAAGCATTTTCACCCCAATATCAAGCAAATTTACCCCGTTTTTCAGAAACAGTCGCTCAGGATTTTTCCAAGTATTTACCCCTAAATAAAGCCAAAATCAAGCAAAATAAGCTAACAAGTGAAATATCAAATGATAATTGATAGAATTTATAAATTTTATTCAACAAAAGTAAAACACCAGTAAGACTTTATAAAATCTAAAAATAAAGAACCATAACCGTTACTGATTTCATAATCCCACACATCACAACAATCCAAAGCATAAACATCTTCTTTAAAATTGGAAAATTTATCTGATCTGAAATAATTTTTATTGATTTTAAAAACAATTTTGAAATTAACAATCTCCACTTCTTTATCAACTGAAGTTGCTGTTTTTTATAATTTTATATATCTAATAGCCTAATCTTCTTAAAGTTCTGTATTTTGATCCATTTATTATATTTAAAATTTATATATGTTTTATAAAAAGTGATAATATGAGAAAATTTTAATTGGAATTATGAAAAAGTTTTTTTTATTTAACCAAACAATTCTTCTATATTTCTAAAAATTTGTAAAACATTTAAGGTAACCACCTTACTATAAGTGTAACACACGGTTTTAAAATATCGAACCAATTAGTTTTTTCTTCCATTTATAAATTTAAAAAATTTATATTTCTTCAGTAATTCTTTCTTTCAAATAATCATAAGTTAAATTCCTTTGGATAATTAAAGTAACATTACAAATTGTACCTGTTCCAACAGCTTTATCAAAATCTTTAACTACAGTTGTATTCCTATATAAGCAACCAATAATATACAATGGTCTTCGACCCCAAAATGAATAATAATTGTAATTAATATCAAAGTTTAAAACCGGCGAAAATAAAGTTTATTATTTCTATATTCAGTATCTAATTTTATTTTAGAATTTCAAAAATCGTTATAAGCAAAAAATTCTTCATCACAAAAATTAGTGTAAAAAATTTGATTCCACTTTTCTTTTGGAAAAATTTCATTTCTTCCATTTCTAGCACAAATATTACTTACATTACAGTGATCAAACATAGAAGCGTGCACTTCCTGATCAGCACGATTTTTTCTATTAGTTTGAAAGCCTACAATTACATAATTGGGTATGTTAAATTGTAAATTATTAAACTGATCTTTTATATCAAAGTTAAAAACAGTTGATCCAGTAGGAACTTCTTTTTATAAATATTGCCAATAATCAAAACTAATGTTTTAGGTTTTTGTATATTTTTTCTTTAAGTGCAATGGCTGTGTTAGATTCGTATTCAACAACAGGCCACATAATTTCTAATTTTTGAATAACAATTTTACCTGCATCAGCATAATCTCTTTCAAGTGAACCATCTGCTTTCGTATCTTAATAAACAAATAAACAATTGTCATCAGATGAATTACGAATAAAAGCAGTTTTATAGCCTCCTTTCCAACAAAATTCATTGTTACCATTAATAAAACCAAATAGATATCTAAGAGGATAGATTATTTCATTTGGTTTATCACTATGAGTAACATTTATGCGAAAATAATCATCAACACAACTTAATTCTAAATAACTTTGTTCACCCAGAGATCTTAAAAATGTTTTCCATCACTGTTGATGTTATTCCTGGATTATCAACAGCTTCAATAATATGTCCATATTTTGAGATCTCTACTCTAGAAAATTGGAAAGGAAAAAAGTTAGCACAAACATAAATTTTATCTAACTTATCATATTTTGCCTCATTTCCTTCTTTATCTCTCTTTAGTAAACGAAATTGCTCATAAACATAACGTTCATTTGGAAAAGAAAAGCCATCTCCTAAAAGAATATAAAATTCAATTATATTATTCTAAACATTAAAATTCCCCTAGTTTGATTTGTTGGTGGAAAAGTTTGTCTATGAAAGCACTCAAAACTTTTATAACTCATTTAAAAGGAAAAATTATATGTAAATGAAAGTTTCGAACGATGTTTCTCGAGTTAAATTCCTCATTGAGAGGATCATAAATTATAAAAAGAGTCATTAAGTGGAATATGAAATAAATAAGAAGAAAGACATACCTTTAATTCGCACATATCAAGATATCGGTAAAAAAAAAAGTAGAAAAAGTAAGTGAAGAAAATAAAAATTTAATAACAACACTAGTTCCTGTTGCGGAAAAAAATTTTGATTATCCACCAACACCACAAGAAACATCATATGAAAGAGAATTATTCCCAAAATCTCCTAATTTGGAAGAGCAAATGAGAATTATACCTTTGAAGGACTCACCTATTAGACTCGGAAAATATATTTCCAGAGCTATTAATAAAATTAACGAAATATACGGTTTACGAGGAGGAGGACTTAGTTTTAAAATCGGTGATACAAAAGTAAATATAGATGGTGATTTTCTATCTGTCAAAGATAAAAAAATATGATTTACAGAAGGACTTTCTAAATTGTTAACAAAAAATACCGCAGAAGAACTTGTAGGTACTTACAATGATAATTACCTTAAAAATTACACAGAAATTGTTTTATTAACCAATGCAGTATTTTGAGGATATACTCCTAATGAGAAAAGGAATAATCCAAGTGCAAGTGGGGGTTGAAAGTATAATAATATAGTTAGCGATATTTATGAAAAACATATTTAAAAAATTCCAGCTCAAGATCAGAGACACACACAAAATAATGATTTTTCCAAGAAATCCTAGATCTGGAGATGGTATTAAAAAATAAACAGATTTCCCAAAATAAATATGTTCGGATGAGCGATGTTAGAGAATTGTTTGAGAGATAATTTAGTTATTCATGGTGAAGAAAATGTTAGTAATATAATTTTTTACAATGAAAAAGTAAACATAATTAATATGCTAAACTATAAATTTTCTGATTTCGTTTTTAATATTCCAAAAGGAATTCCATATCTAATAAGTGTTTTAAATGTAATTTCACGCACATTTTGGGATGCTGAACATCATGGTAAAGGTATTATAAATTGGGTATTAAATAATTTAAATTTACGTGAAATGCATTTGCCTGCTTATAATTATTGTGGTCGATTTACAAAATTAAACAAAAGACTTGAAAAGATGTTAAAATGGCATAAATAAATTAGATGAAGCTTGTAAATATCACGACATTACTTATAGAGATCATAAGGCTATAGAATCTAGACACAAAGCTGATGAAAATCTTACAAAAAGAAGCAAAAGAAATTATGCTAAATGAAAATACACCAATTGGTGAAAAAATTGCTTCTGCTGCTGTTGCCTCAACTATGTTTATAAAAAAAATTTGGATGGGGCATTAAAATGTTTTATTAATTACATATATATTTATTACTTATAAATGAAGGTAACAAATATAACTTTCTATATTCCTTTTGAGGAATTAAAAGTTTGGTTAAATTGAATTTTTTAACAAATGATCCTAATTGCGAGAAAAATAAAAAATCGAAAGAAGATAACAGTTTCTTACTAACTGTATCATTGCCAACAGTCAAAAAGATGCCCAAAGAAAAAACTGGCAGCGGCTTACATCATGGTGGAACTATACCACTTATATTGGCTGCTTTAGGTGCCCTTGGCGCAATAGCAGGAAGAGCTAGTGCAATTTACAATTGATGTTGACCAAACTAGAAAATAAAAAAGAATTAGAAGAACGACAAAGTCATAATTTAACAATTGAACAAAAATCGGGGAGTGGCTTAGTTGCCAAAAGAGGAAGACCAAAAAAAATTTGAATATATCACCATATCTAATATTGGTATTGAAAAATAGGTAAAAATATTAAATATAAAATATTTCAGAAATGTTTATATCATTGGCAAATTACCAAATAGAATGCTCCAAAATGAGTGTGCTGTAGTTAATTTTGACATTTCAATCAATCCTGGCACTCATTGGGTTTGCTATTTGAAAAAAAAAATAATGATGTTTACTATTTTGATTCATGTGGAGGAAATATTCCTACTAATTTAACTTATTACTTCAAAAGTAGAAATGTTTACTACAATGATGATCGAGTTCAGTTTTAATTCAGTTATATGTGGACATTTTCTTTAATTGTATTACTTCTTTTACCGAATGGTTTTAAGTTTAATAATAATTTTTTAAATTATAGAATGACAGATATATTTGGAAAACCATTAATTAAATAATTAATTAAAATTCTTGACACGAGTGCTTATGCTTAAAAAACATATGTAGATTCACAATGCAGTTCGGGTGCACTTGTTTTGATTATACTAAATCTTATGTTTCTTTTTTAGGGCAAAGAAATGTTAACATAAATGATCCTAGATACGATAAAGAGGCAGTGAATAAAATATTTTTTAATAAAAAAAGTAGCATACTATGCTTTAAAATACGATATACATTTACAACTCGGTAATACTATTTCTGATTATATGAAATGGATAAATAATGCAAAACAGGCATTCAAAAAATTTAGACTACTAATATAAAATTATTGTTCTGATAATGCCTTAAAAACACATATATATTCAAAATACAACACTACTGCTTCTGATTATGCATTGAAAAAAATGTATATTCAAAACACAATACCATTGTTTCTGATTATGCACTGAAAACATATGTAGAATCAAAATATAATATTATTGTTTATGCTTTACAAGATCAACTTAGTAAAGTTTTTGTTTACACAAAAGAATATGTTTCTATTTAAAATCGTAGAATTAATAATATGGCTGATCTTATACATGGAAAAAATGCCGTAAATAAAAGATATTTCGATAAAGAAATAGCTGATAAATTACAACATTTAAACCAATCTGTTTTGAATTATTGTGATAAAATTGTTAAAACAAAAGTTGAAAAAACCAAAAAAGGCTCCAATAAAGAATTAGATTTCTAACTACAAAATTTAAACTCGAAAATTGAAAAACGCAATGAAAAAAATCTCATGTGTCTTATTTACCTGTATAGTAGAATAAAAATAATAAAGTTTTTCGCATAGACAATAATGGAAATTTATTTTCTTTTTTGATGGATTGTACTGTTTATAAAATAATTACTGATAGTTTGCCTGATGATACTATGACTATTATTAAGGGAACTACGATAATATATTACAGTAAGCCTTTTGATGTTAACAGGGGTGAGTTTCTAACTCTTAAAATAAAAAATAACAATACTTGTTTGAAGTGTAAAAAAGTCACTAAAAATAATAATATAAAAAGAGAATATACAAAAAAATTGCTCACTAGTTCAGAAAAACAAATGTTTAATATGTATTTCCAATAAATCAGCATTTAAAAAATCGCCCAATGTAAAAGAAGGAATAGTTAATTAATTATATAAACTAATGAGAAGAAATGTTTCTAGAAGAAAAGTAATATCATATGTAATTGATGATTTATGCAAATTGATCCTGTTGAAATGGACACTGGTAATTTGAAAGGCATTTCTCATATAACTAATGGATACAAGTATATTATGACCATTATCAATGTTTTATCAAAATATGCATTTGCAATACCTATAATAGATAAAACAGCTGAAAATGTAGCAAATGCTTAAGAATGTATATTGACAAAAAGAAACCACGTAATATTCAAAGCGATAATGGGTTCTAATTTTATAATGAAATATTTAATAAACTTATAAAAAAGTATAACATCAATCATTATTCTACATTCAACGAACTTAAAGCCAGTGTTGTAGAGAGATATAATCGTACAATGAAGAATAAACTGTGGAATAATTTTGCTTTTAATGGCCATTATAAATGAGTAATTATATTATATTATTTAGTGAAAGAATACAACAATACCAAACATAGAACTATTGGTATGAAATCAATTGAAGTTAATAAGAAAAATAAAAAATAAAAAAAACTACGAGATTTTGCGAATATGATTACTAAGCCGAAATATAAAGTTGGCGATATTGTCTGTGTGAGCAAAAATAAATGATTTTTTTTAAAAGCTTTATACTCCTAATTGGACAACAGAATTGTTTACTATTTCTGAGGTTTTAAATTATGATGTTGCCAACTTACAAATTAAAAGATAAAAACGGAGAAGAAATGAAAGGTAGTTTTTTATGAATACAAAATTATGAAAACTATCTTAATGAATATTTGGTTCAAAAAGTTTTAAAAACCAAAGGTACTAAAATGTGTGTAAAATGGTTAGGTTTTGATAATTCTCATAACTCTTGGATTTATAAAACAGATGTTTTGTGAATTCAAATATTTTTGCTTAAGGGTGTATGTAAAACACATACACCGGAATCAATTAAAACATAGTAGGTATTCATTTTAATAATTATATGTAATTGTAATTTTTGTATTGTTATGGGTGACTTGTTGTTTGCCATCTTTCCAATTTAATATTTGTTTTGTTTCATTCCAAGATTTTGTATTACTTGTGCTGCCCAATCTAATCTTCCTAATACATCTTTATGTGATATTTTAAATTTGTTTTCAGCAATGAAATCATCTAATACTCTAAATAGTTTGGTTTGCAGATTTGATGATAATTAATCATTATTTCTTAAAGACACTGGTTCTGGAATAAATGGCTTCAAAGAATATATTTCTGCTAAATGATTTTTAGTTAAATCATTGGTGTAATCAAAATGATATTTATGTCTTAAATTACCACTTCTACAATTTCAAGTAAATAATTGTAATGTAAAACAAATAGTTCTTTGTTCTTTTCATCCCGAAAATCATCTACTTGCTTATGAGTTGACTTTTCTGTTTTGCTTACATAATAAACTTTCTTGCAGAAACAAATATTACACTATCTTCTTCATTATGCGAAAAATTGAAATTTGCATTTATAGTGATTAAATGATTGGTTTTGTCAACTTTAAAATGATTTATTGAAGCATATCGTTTAGATGTTACAATGTATATATAATCATTCTTTGTTTTTTGTGTAACTTTGTCTATAAAATTTTTCATATTCATATTAAAATGCTCTAATTTTATATTTTCTTCTTGTAGTTGTTCATTTTTAATGTTTTCTTCTTGATATTGAATAGCGAGTTGATTTTTTTTCAAATTGAGTTGTTCATTTTCTTGTTGAGCTTGAATATATTTCGTTTTTTTTTTTTAGTTGCTTTATATTTTATTATATTATATTATTATATTAATATTTTTTTCTAAAACCAAATAATATTTTCTTGCTTGCTTACATTGTTTTATATTAAATTACATTACAGATTCTTTATAGTCGTCTACTGTTAATAAAATCCATTTCCTTTGAACAAGATTATAAGGTTTTAAAATTATAGTTTAATTTTGAATGTAGTGATATTTTAAAACAGGAGGGTTGTCATAATTTAAATCGGTGTATGGAATTTTATTAGTTTTAAGAAACTTAACCTAATGTCTTTTATTTAATGACACATTTTCAGGCGTCAAATAATTGTCTAAGAAAACAACAAATTTCGTGAATAATTTTATGGCAAAAGGAATTTCATTTTAACTATGAGAAACACATGATTTTGAATGGAAAAGATCTTATTGATACATTATCGTGGGGTTATTTAACAAATAATCTTAAATTTTATTTTATTATATTTCTCTATTATATTTTAAACATCTTAAATTTCCAACACAATGTCGATATCAGAACCCTCAAAAACAATAAGTTTACAGTCTTCATCTTTAATTTCTAAAACAATAAGTTTAAGTTTAAAACATTCATTATATATTATATAAAAACTGGATACGCAGGCTCATAAATAATATAATCTCTAAAACCAAACATAATTTTTGGTGGAAATCTAGCAATTAAGTCTGTTTCTAAATGATTAGATCAATCAATATTATTAACATACCATGTGCTAAATTACAGTGACATTTATTGTTTTAAATTGATTAAAATCAGGTAATTTAGTATCACAACAATTTAATCTTTTTCAAATCATATTTCTCTCGAAACCAAGAATATTGGATATTATATCATAAAATTTAATATCAAACTTAAATTTAATCGATATTCTGTTGTTCGGCTTGTCTGATGTTAATTCAGTTTTATTAGTTGAAAATAGTTCAAATGAATTTATAGTTTCATTTAGAAATTCAATATCATTTTGTCCTTTAGGAATAGTGATAACTTCATTTTTATCATCAACAATTTTTCAATTGTCATTATAGTATTGTTGTCTATATTAGGAGTTAAAATTTTTCTATGAGAATTAATCAAAGCAATCGATTTATCTTTATGAATGATGTCATAGTGAAATTTCTTATTTCGTACAGAACAACTATTGTGTTAAATTAAATACTTTATTCTCCATTTATTGCAAAAATTTGTTATCAAACGAAAAAGTTGATTGGGGTGTCTGTATTTGAATTACCGAAAAAAGTATGGCAAACTTTTGCCTGACAAGATAAGATCTATAATAGCTGGTCCTAGTATTTGGGCAAAACCAATTTGATGATAAATTTTATTTATAAGAATGTTTGGATAAATTTTAATAAACTGTATGTTTGCTCGAAAAGTTCGAATCAACCCAAATATATATAATTACAAAATGATTTTGATTTATTTTTTAATAGCTAAAAATTAAAGAAAAATTGCCATACTTTTTAAATAATAATGATGAAATAATATCCTTAGATCAATATTAAAATGATTCTTTTGCTGTATTAGACATTATTTTAGACAATCAAGTAATAATTCATGAATATTTTACTACACGGAGACAAAAATATTGATGTATTTTATTTAGTACAAATATATTCGAGAGTGCCAAAGTAATTGGTAAGGGACAACACAAATTTTCTGTCTATATTTAGACAAGATGGTAGGAAATTAAAGCATATCTATAACGATTTTCTTGGTGTGAACATGACTTATGAGAAATTTAAAGAGGTTTGCACGAAGAGTTGGAACGAAGATTATGGCTTTATTACATTAGATTTGAATAAAAAATAATAATGAAGGGAAGTGCAGAAATAATATAGAATATTTCATTATATTTTAAAACATTTTGTAAAAAAATGAAGAATTATATAATTACTCTTGCTATCACAAATATAAATTTTGCACTGTCAAAAAATTAGAATTGGACAGAATGTGTTATCAATCTTTAAAATAAATATGGATATTTAGAAGGTGATTCAAATTCACTTTTAAAAATTGATAAAGAAAAATTTGAACATTGTTTAAGAATATTTCAAGAATATCATAACATTTTTTTAAATTGATGGTAAACACGAAGAAGAAACACTTAATTTAATCAATAAACCAAGATGTGATGTTAAATACGATATACTCGGTAGCTACTCAAACACAAACAAATTTAATAAAGATAAAATTAAAATGAAATTTTGCATATGCAAATAAATAGATTACAAAGTTAGCTGAAGAGGCTTTAAACATTTGGCAAAAACACACAGATCTAAAATTTGTTAACGATACGCAATCTCCAGGCATATTTATATCTTATATACAAAACCAACATAGATATCAGAGATTTCGTGGAATTTGTGTTTATACATTATTTCCGCATGGTAGGGTATTTTTCCAACCAAAAAAATAGTCATGTTGAAATTCATATCAATAAACAAGAATATTGGCATAATGGAGGGACAAACACTCCCGAAAATAAAGTTAATTTATTACCAGTTTTGATCCATGAATTCGGCCATGCATTGGTTTTACAACATACAAATGATAATAATTAAATCATGTATCCAATTCTTAACAATGATTTGGTTAATATGCAATCGGACGATATTCAAAATATTCAAAACTTTTATGACCCACCCACACAAACTTATTTCAATGATAATGAACCAATTGATTTGTGTAAAAACAAATACACAAAAACATTTTTAATTATTGATAGCGAATTGTATATTTTTTACAATAAAAATGTTTGGGTAAAAAGTTTGAATGACAAAAAAATAATCAATCAACCATTTTTGATAACAGATAGGTTCAAATTTTTACCAAAGGATTTCAACAATTCTTTTATATACCAAAGACCCTCGGGTGAGTTAGCTCTGTTTGTTAATGATACAATTTATATGGCTTATTATCTAAGTTATCGTCCCATTAACGGATATCCAAAAGGATTTTTTTCGCTTGGATTAAGTGATGAGTATAAATTAAACACTGTTTTTAATTCATATTCGGGAAAAACTTTTATCTTCTATGAAAAGGCATATTATGCTGAAATAGATAAATGATGTTTCCAAATAAAAGAGAATGGCCTAATTAGCAAGAAATTTCCTCATTCGCCAAATATGATAGAGTCTGTGTTTAGATATACAAACACTTTACTGTATTTATTTACCAACGAAACTATCGGCGAATATAATGAATTTACAAAGGAATAGACTGGAGTTGATAAAAATAGCCTTTCCCTTGTTTGGTATAAAGTGTGAATCATATAACGAAATTATAAATAAAATGAATGATATTGTTAATAATTTAGAAAAGTTAACTCCTTAAGAGCTATATAATTACACAAAAATATATAAATTTGAGTCCCGGAAATATTAAACCCGGTCTACAAAACGGGGTTAGTTGGAAACAATAATTATTCCATATTTATTAATGAATCTGGTCTATATTCCTTAATTTTATTTTTCTTTGAATATATCTAGGAATGTTTCAAATAACCAGGGCACGAAATATTTCGCAGCCTGGGAAAAGTCTCAAATAATAAGAGCGCCAAATGTTTGGCAGTCTGTATGTAATTATGTACAATTTACAATAAAATAGAACAGCATTGTAAAGCTTTTTTATCAGGATTAGTTGGGACCCATTTTGTGTCCCAACTCGACTATCATAGTGGTAAATCAATTTACATTAATTAACTTGGTTTATATAAACTTATTTTGACGAATCTTGTCTATATTCTCTATTTTTTCTTTAGTTTTCAATTTCCTTATTAAAAAGTATATATATATATAACATATTTTCCTAATTGCAAGATGGCCGAATCACTAAACAACAATTAGAGAACTAAAAACTAGATGATAACAAGATTGATAATACTAAATTAGTTACTAACTCATGTTTAAATATTTTCAAATTTATTAAGAATAATAATTATAAGGTTGATTTAGGAAATTAGTTTAAAGATGTTTGCTTTCTTTTGTTTGAAGAAAAAAAGTATTTATCACTAATGATATTTTAGCTTTTGTATATTGTAATCATATTATTTCTTATAATCACATTTTTCTTAGTTTTAGCTCATCGAATTCATGTTTAATTGTAAAGCATTTTCGTGATTTAGAGTGAATCCTTTAATTTTTGTAACTTGTTTTCCCAAAAACGTTTCGTAACCATAGCCAAGTACAGATAAGTACAGGGCCAAAAGGCCCTGTACTTATCCAATTATTACCATAATCATATTTTCCAAATTCATCTGTCTATTCACCAAGCATGCAACCACATTTTACAGTATTTTTACCATCGTCAATGCAAACCATGGTGTCTGTATCATAATATACTACTTTATCACCTAATTTATCTAACATTTCATATAAATGTAATCGCGCTTTTAATGTGGTAAAAGTTGCTACAAATGTATTTGTTGCTGTGCTATCTTCTAATAATTATCGTTATATTTATATGATACATCAATTATTTTTTCATTGTTATAAACAACATTATTTATTTATATTCAATCATCAAATAACAATTCATATCAAAGAACAGGATAAGATATATATTATTTTTCTGTTAAATTTTGTATATGTCCAAATTTATACCAAAATGAATTTAAACAAATTTTGGATACAGCATGTTTTCCAGGATTTTGATCAATATTTTCAATTTTTAAATCGATATTTTGTTCTTTTTTTATAACACGAATATATTATTCTTTTGATTTGTAATCTTCTCCCATGGACAAGTTTCTAATTTTATTTTCATAAATGTTTTAATATAATTTCTGAACATGTTATTGCTTCTTTGTTTGAAATACCAAACTTTGTGAATTTGGAGTATTTTGTAACTATTTTTCTATATCTTTATTTAATTTGAATGTAGTCCATGTACCATTTATTTATCTTTCTTCGTCACTATGTTTGCATTCTCCTCTTTTCTCTACAACACATTTTTAACATAAAGTAAATAATAGTTTTTCTTGCTTAATTGGTAGTACTGGATGATATAAATTTCGTGGTGGTAAAACTTGGCATTTAATTAATCCAAACTAGTTTTCGTTGTAACTTTTAGGATTAAATATTTTAATAGGATGGCCAACAGGATAATAATCGTAAAACATCACTATATATCTTAAATTTTTCCAGAAACTTTTAATTTTGTAGCATTTGTTCTACCACCAAAAAATGCATCTCTAGGTTGTAATGGATCTATTAAATTTTTATTTTTTTTAAAATAATTTTTTGTAGAAAATAGATTTTTTTCATTTCAAGTCCACATTTCCCTTTCTTTGTAACCATTTTGTCTTAAAATTATTGTTAGATTGTTTGTTTTAGTAAGCGAATCATCCATACTTTCGTTGTGCATTTATTTATTGTATCTGGAGAATAACAATTAGGACAACTATGCCAAAAACACCCATGATATTGATATATAGTTTTAGTTTTATCGTCATAACCATCAACTTTTGCTCCACAAATAGTAGCTTTTCCACCATTTAATGCATGTTGAACATTTGTAAATGTATTTAACCACAAAATTAATTCTTTACTAAACATTTCCTTTTTACTGTCTATAACTACTGCAATAGTATTTCTCTTAAGAAAAATTGATCTATGAATACCCAAACAAACACCTGCTATAGTTATGTAGTAAAATGGATCTGTTTTTGCTATTTCTAGAAAAGATTCTCTACATTTAAGATATCCACATCATAAAATATCAGCATCAGAATCACAATATTCAGCAATTTCTTTTTTGTAATCGAAAATATAATTTTCTTTTACTTTTTCAGCATGCCACTTTAAAAGATCTTTTCGCCGTTCTTGTTTCATTGTATTGACTCCACAATATTTTGTAGCAGGCATTTTTCCTTCATAATTTTGGTTTTCTGGTAGATTAAAAAAGTGTGGAAAATACACTTTTTTAAGTTCTTTTAACCGAAGTGTCTTTTTTCGATATGTTGAAAGACTTCCTTGAATAAAGTTTATATGATCAGTTATTTTGATATTTAGACTCGATATTTTAAGTTGTATAATTTTCGAGCCTTGATATATAGTATGAGGTTTTATAATATTTCTAACACAATACTGAAAAATATAATAAGAATCATAGCCTATGCAATTATGTGCAATAAATGTATTACCTTTATTTTCTTCAAATATTGCCCATTAAAAAAAATTCATCATTTGTTTTAAAATGTATTTCATTACCATTAAAATCATCTACAGATATAAAGTTTGGTGTGCGAAAACTAGTATCTTGTGTTGCTTCGTAGTAAAAAAGTAGCATTTTTCAGTGTAAGAACTCATGTGTTTTTTTTTATTGTTTTTGCCATTGCAAGTTCAAGTTTTTATACAAAAACAACATTTTTGTTATGTCCCTTGCATATAACATTTATGATCATCAGTTTTCACAAATTCCTTACAATTCCAACTTTTGGTATAACCACACTCGTGTTTTTTAATTCTCAAACATATTTTGTTACGTGTTTTTTACTTATAAGCAGTCTCACACACCGAATCATGATTAACATGACATTCTTCTCCAAAGCAATATCTATTGCATTTTTCACAATACATTCTAATTAGATCTTAATTTTCGTGCTGTGGTTTTTTACATAGATTGGATATATATGTTATTTTGCTTACACTCATATTGAACTTTATTATTGTATGGTTTATCGCAATTTTTACAATAATAGACACTACCTAAAAACGATTTCATACTATTAATTACTTCGTAGTGTTCATCGTGTAAATATAAATAAATAGTTATTGATTTTTTAGTTCCAGTATGTATAATTGAATTAAAATGTCTAGCTGAAACAACGTTAATTTGGATATTCAGAAAATTTTTTGTGACAATAATATCTTCCAAACTAAAACCAATTTCACAACTATTTCCCATTCCTACACAAAGTTCATAAGCTAACTCTCCTTGTAGTCTTCGTTCTTTTCTAATGTAAATGAGCTCATTATTCGTTAATTCTCTATCCAAAATTATATTAGTTTCATATGCTTCATATGTTAATTTTATTAATACATTGTTTTGCTTTTATATCTTTAGTTAAATTAACCATTTTTTCACGTTTATTTCCTCTTTGTATTCTATATTTCATTTATATCTACGTTTTCGTTGGATGTAATTATGTTCTCAGTTTTATTTAGTAAATTATCGGCATTTGAATTGTTATTTCTTGTGACCGAAATAGTGCGGTAAAAATGTTGTGTATTTGCATATATTCTCCTTGTTTATAACCAGTTAATTTTCTTATTGCTTTCATTGTTTCGTGAACAACACTTCGAGTAGCATTAGTTTTTTCTATTGGAGTTCCTTCAAAATGATTTATATGAATAACGTATTTTGTTTGTCAAATGTTGAAAGGATCATTAAAATTACTGCTTTTATGTCTTCATTAATTTCGGAATTGAAAAGGGCAAATTTTCGTTAGTTTTATTTCTTGGTGGTACAAATATCTATTTAGAAAAGAGGAATATATTTTAATGCTTTTTTGTTTTTTTTTTCTGATTATTCTGTGTCCTGGAAATTGTAATTTTGTAAAATTGTTCTTTGTATGTTAATTTCTAATAAATGGTATAAGAGTTGTAATTAAATTATCTTTCCTTGAATTATTATATATATATATATATATATATATATATATATATATATATATATATATAATATATATGTTAAAGCTTTTAGCTTTAGTTCTTAATTTCACAATTGTTAGACCCTTTAGATTCTCGATAGGCTTTTTAAATTTATGTTATCTTGTTTGAATAATACTTGTAATAAGATTATCTTTATATCATTTATATAAATGTTTATTTTTTGTTCTCTACCTATAATTCTCAATGCGCTCACTCACCTTTCGCGCAGATCTGCTACTAAATAATTCATAGCCACATTTGTTAATTATAAGAAAAACTATTTTATAACAAGATTATTTATAAGAATAAAAATTTAATAAGAAAATAAAAAATATATAATAAATTAGAAATATATATAACAGAATAATTCCAGCAAGTGCTTAAAATATTAATAATGATATTGTCTTTAACTAGATAAGTTTTGTTTAGAATTTCCATTGCTGTATTGTGTGCTTTACTATTTTTGTTTCTTTAGAGAATTAAATTACAAACATATTTTCCACAATCGCATAGTACTTTCTCTTTATTAAAAAAAATGGAGTCTCTGCTCAACAAGCTGAACAATTCATTGGAATTGACTAAATTACAAGACCTATAAATTTAATGGTATGCTGCTACAGATCTTCAAATTTATGAATCTAAATCTGGTAAAAAAAAAATTGTTGTATTCTAGATGGTAAATATAAGATTGCATTACCAGATCACCATTGAAATATTTTTGATAAATATGTTTTAAAGTTAATAAATGAGAAACAAGTTTGAGGCATATAAAGGTAAAATAAAGTGACGAATGATGGAAAATCTAAGCATGATATAGAGTTCTCTTAAACTCTATAAATTGTAGAAATTTACTTGATATAAATTGCTTGCTTGCAAAATTGACATTTCTAGAATACGTGAAAAAGTAGTTTGAAAAAGAGAAATTTGCTTGATTTTTGGCTTGTTTTGGGGTAAATACTTGAAAAAATCCTGAGCTACTATTTCTGAAAAACTTAAAAAATTTGCTTGATTTTGGGTCTAAATCTTGCATTCACTATTCGTGTGGGTAGAAAGACGGTTTGAAAAATTGTTTTTTTTTGATGGTTTATGGACTTTTTAAAATGCTTTTTGGGTGTTTTTGATGTTTTTGGGTAATTTTGTTGCTTTTTGGGATGTTTTTGGGGATATTTTTGAGGTTTTTTGGGTCGAGACTCGTTGGAAAGGACTTGATTTTTGACTTGAAATTGCTTGATTTTGGGGTTAAAATCAAGAATTTTAGGGTCAAATATGGGCTATAATATAATTGTCTTCAAAGTACCCATATACTACTCAGGAAAAATTTGATATCAAATGTGAATATTAGATGGGGTAACACGTGTTATTTCCGTGAATCAAAATTTAAATATGGAACATGACTAGAGAAATGTTTTCCTTTGCTATGCAGAGTCGTTGAGACAGTTTTAACCATAGGCTCGGTATATCACATAGGATCTATGTATATATATGTATGTTTATATATATATATATATACATACACACACACACACACACACACACGTACATACATACATACACACATTTATCTTAGACCAGTAAGGGATCTCTTAAAGTTACTTTATTTCAGTCATATATGTGCACATGGGAAATCGATTCAGTTAATTTTTGATGTAATTTTAATTTCCTAGCTAACAAGAGATAATAAGTAACATGCTGTAAAACGAAAGTTTTTTATTTATACAGAATTTAAATTTTGATGTTGTTTATATACGGTTTTGAGGCGAATTTTATAAATCGGCATTATCATTAGTGACCAGCTGGATATATTTTTACTCTTTTAGAATAATTTTAATGTTGATTAATTCATTCTGTTTGGACTTATTTGAACTTAGTCTTTCCTGACCAGTCATAGGTAAATCTGACTTAATGGTTTGCCAATCACTCACCTATTTTTGCGTGAGGCTTACGAGTTAACTTTACGTTTGGCCATCATCCAGGCAAGAGAGAAAGACCGCCGAGAAGCTTAATCGCACGACATTCGAGCTGGCCTCGGTGAGTTTACTACGGTGTTAGACGAACCTGCGGTCGGCTGCTGTCACATCCGTTTCTGTCAGGTATAAACTTTATATTTCATGTCGCACACAGCTCGGCAAAATTCACTTCTGGCCAGAGTGTAGTCTACCCACTTTCGCTGTTTAGCGACAAAAAGCGTGCCTTTTAGACTCGCCAAAACAGCAATACTTGTCCCCAGATTGGCACTGGTATATCGTCGTGCTATCTCTTGGGAGAATTGGAACTACATATTAGTTCCTGTCGCTACCACGGAGCACTGCTAACAGGCCTCATCTTCTCATTGTACACATTTTCAGCACATGACTCGTTTACTGGAGCGCTGCTTATTGTTGGGTTTAAACCCAATTACATAATGAAACCTGGAAACCATAACAAATTATGTTTTTTGCAGAGCACTGATATGAACTCATTATAACATTTAAATTTATTTTTCTTTTCTGAAGTAAAGAAAGGTCACAATATCGTGCGAAAGGTTATTTATTATCCATGGAGAGAAAACGATGATAATAGGACAGGATTAATTTTTTTATCGAGTTACTGAGCTGTTTAATAAAATTAAACATATAAATTCCAAGCGTTTGTAAAGGATCACATTTAATGTTTTATTGCCTTTATCTCTTTAGTAAAATATATTAGAGGTACGATTAAATAATTGTTTGTTAAAAGATCGTTCATTATTCACTGTTGTCATTTTAAAAAAAATAGAAACATGAAATATTTTGTTAAGTTAATCTTAAAGTCAAGAGTTTGCACTACAATGCTCAGACATGTCAAACACACTTGTTGATAAATTCTCTTTTGTCATAATTCATTACAACCACTAACTTGTTAAATTCTTGTGTTATTTATTTGTAATACATCTGATTATTATTTATGTCCTTTAAAGCCTTTTTTAAATATGTGGAGAAAATGTTAAATTGTGTTATGACTTGCTATATTTACCCAAACATATTTTCCGTCTCATTTTTTTTTACAAACAATGGTACTAGAAGTTAATGAGGGCAAGTGTCATAAAATTCTGGTATCACATCGCGCCAGCCATATCGCTCTCAGACATCCACGAGTTAACATGTTTTACATGACTTACTACCCTTTTAGTCGCTCGTCACAGTACATTCAGGCATTCATTTACTCACAAATTAACTTATTTAACGTTTTTAAACAATAACTCACTAGATATGAAGTAAAATACTGAAACAACTACACGGAATTAAATTCTCGCGCAACTTAAATTCACCACTACAATACACAAATAATTAATTTAATTATAATAATCCTTGCCATTCCAGTCATGGGAAAGCAACTTATATCGATAATTTAACTTCATTTGGCTAGTAACCTCCTCTTTTTATACCAAACTGTCGCTAGCTTTCTCACAGGGATTTCGTGACAGTACTTCACAAATCCTGAACTTTAAAATTCCGCGCTGATTAATTCAATTAACTTCACCACTCTCTGTTATCCCGTACAGGCAGGGAAAAAGAGAGTAAAATTCAGCTATGGAAACAGCTCCCAGGCGCTACCCTGGGAATCCTGTAAAACAATGTTTGCTCTGCAGCATTAAGTATTGTTGATGGGTTTGGAGGGGGGAGGGGGTTAGCTTCTCCTCGCCTCCACAAGCTAACTTATAACTGTCTGGGTGGCCAAGGTCCCTCACAAGGAAACCGCGGCTTGCTGGTCTGACTGGCGGGCTGTCTGAGTTTCGCCGGCTATGGGCTCTGGGCTATGTGTTCTTTGCGGTCTGGAGAGGGAAACTTCCTCAGCCCGCAGAGAGATACAACTGCTGCAACCGAATGGGTGGTATAAGGGCCCTCACAAGGGCCCGAGCACACCCACCGCTCTGAGCTTCGGCAATGATGAGAGTCCCTCACAAGGAACCGATCCACCCCCGCGCTGAGGTAGTAGCGTCCCAGTGATGTAAAACCGGCGACATTTTGGTAGCAGAGCTGAAGTTTAATATTTCGTACATTTCACGACCAATTCAACAACTTGGTGGCATGTTTAGCAATTGTTTGGTAATGAAACTCAGGTGATGTGCAATATTTGTTTATGTTGTGCTAGTAGCTGTTTTCACGAACCGTGTTTATTCGCACTCCACTGTATTCCAATTTTAAAGTAAGTTTACTTTGAAGCATAATTTCATGTTTGGTTTATGTTGTTGCCACGTAATTTAATATACCGCTAGTTGCCTGGAGTGTGACGTGTTTTTATCGGTGTTTGTGGAACGCTACGGTCTTCTCCTACACCTATATCTGGTTGGTGCAGGGCTGGCAACTGTGTGGTATGGTTTTACACTACATTCACTGTTATTTTGTTTACAGTTACTTTCCATGGTACACTGGCCTTCTAGGTTAAGCAGAACAGTTCTCATGAGACTTGCATGGTAAATATGTGTTTTGTGGTGAGATATATATGTGTTAAACTTAGTGATGTTATATTAAGCAAACATTATTGAGAGTGTAGCCCCGAAACATATGTTCAAAGGTGAGCTAACCTACGAGTTGAAGTCTCGTAATGTGGATTACTCAAGGGACACGCAACAGCTGAGACAAAAATTACGAATCCCATTGAAGGATGGAATCCAATCGTCAGTAGAACATCTAAAAGACATGTCATGGATGAATTTTCCACTTGCTCGAAAAAAGTCTACGATCTAATTAAAATAGCAGTTTGTTTACACAACAGCTTAAGTCAAGCTAATTTGAAAAGGTGTTTCCCGAGATTGACTTACATTAGACACCGATTAATTATACTTAAATTATTAGGTCTGGACCAGATGCACTTAGCGTATTTGAAACAGATTTGTGAATTTCTAGAGTCTGTTAACACAGACTATCGGAGCATAACACAGCAGTTACAATTGGTAGCCGGAGCAGCACTGTTAACTACAGCTGACAGTCTGGGAATTAGTAGTGCCAGAAAAGCACTGTTTGGCTCGTCAACTTCAAGGTGGCCAGAAAAGGGGCTTAGTGTCTGCATTTCAGGTGGGGAAATAGTGACTCCCGCCTATTCATTCCCACTCTCACCCACCACACTCATCTCACCGCCCATCACAGCCGCCTCCACATCATGCTTCCTCATTCCACTCGACCCCATCCCTATCTCATCAGTGTGTTTGGCCTCTGAAGTGGAACATACCAGAATGCACGCTGATGAGGAGAACCGAACCTCTATGGTGGTAGTTCCCACCAATACAAACATACTCGACGTCACTTTCGTCATACCACCCCCACCCCTTACCTCCTTTCAGCCTCTAATCACATCGCATTCCACTCAGCCCTCTACAAATGTTTTGGTTAGAAATCAACAAATTCAAAATTCCGTTTCTAATGTTTCATAACCTGATCACACTCCAACAACCACCCCTAACCTCCATTTAACCCCTCAGTCCACAATAACAATCATTTTCCTATGGCATGAGTTATACATCTCAGGTAACCACTCAACACCAGTCCAAAGTATCATCCCAACCTGTTGCCACACCTTTTGCTCCAATCCTACCTCATACACCCTACCGTCACCCACAACGCCCTTCAAAACTCTTTCTTACCCAATCACAAGCAGAACTCGAATCAAACCTACACAAAGAACTTTTTGGCATCCAAACCACAGCTTGCTTCCCCCACTCACCCCATCTCACCACATGTCACCCCCTGCCCGTCCAACAGGCACGACCACACCCCACTTCCACCCATCACATGTAATCCTCATTTTCTGTCTATGGGAAGCTTTCCCACCCACCTGAAAGGGTTTTGGCAATTTTCCCGGAAACCAATGGTTTGAATATACAAATATTGCTCAATTTTTTAACTGAACTGGTTCGAATTAAGCAGAAGGGTATTATACCCGATAATCAGTTTCTAGAAATTGTTTTTCCTTTCACTTGTTCACCTTTGAGTGATAGAACCACCTTAGCCATTACGAACGACTGCAGTTTTGAACAGTGCCATCAGCACACTCTGGACTATTTTATTCCAGCCAGGATGTTAGTAAACATCAAGTTGGAATAGTTCAACCACTTGCAAAAATTTTCTGAGCCCTTGGCTTACTAGATTGCAGATGTCAAAGAGGCAGCTATGGTGATACATTTGCCAGTATCAGAGGCAGAAGTAGTCTGAACCATTGTCGATGTATTTAACACCTTTAAGCACTCATGCACTGTACTCTCCTACAGACCACACAGGTTTGCAGATCTGGACATATTCTGCATTAATTCAACAAATGTTACATTTGCTGATCAAACAAGAGAAAGCGCATCCTTTCATTTAAGGAAACCTCCCCACCTCATTTCAAAGATGGAAACAAAATGAAAAAGATAGGGGAAAAGTTAAGGACTCCACTAGTGCGAGTATAAAAGATAAATATAAGTAAAAGTTAGGCACTAGCTAGCAATCGGACAAAATATGTTTCTTATGTAAGCAACAAGGCCATGTTAAGGAAAATTGTACCAAATTTCCGGAATTTTTGGAAACAAAGGAAGAGGAAAATGAGTCAAAATCCAAGTTGGTTTTGGTGTACACCCCAACAAAAGAGGTCTAGGCCACCCAAATAACATAAACCTACAGATAAACAATGGCACCAAATACCAAGAATTTAAGTACAAAAGTACAACCAATGTGTACTGTGAACAATTTTGTTGAAGATAACTTAGGAAATAAATGGAGTTGTTTAAGTAATGAAAATTGTAAGAGATATATCCGGAAAATGCTTATAAAAAAAGGAAGTGCTATAATATTGTATAATTAACCAAACCATTTTTGCTACTTCTCGCCACACAGTTAGACTCTTATGAAATCGATGATCTTCTAGATACAGTGTATGTTTGTAGCACTATTTCTGCTTCAGTTTTTAAGGAATTATAAGATAAAGGAAATGTGAAAAGTTCACTATCAGTAAGCATAAAATGTGTCACAGGTTCAGACCAACCTTTGCCAGTAAGTATTGTTGCCTTGGTAAATATTAAAGTGGACCTATTTTAATGGGTTTTTACATATAAATTATGTGGCTTCCTTGCCAATGACCTCATTCTGGGATCAGATTACATTTCAAAAATGGGTATGCTAATTATTGACATACAAGATAGGACTATTAAATTTAAATTTAATAGTAATGTTACCATTACATTTGTTAATTCCAGTCAACCCAAGAAAAGAGGTAAAATATCTGAAATTACAAAAATAAGTGTCCTCTTGCACTGAGTCATCTCGATGAAGAGAAAGAAGAGGTCATAAGAGAATTGTGTGCTGACTTCCCAGATGTCTTGACACCAAAATTGGGCCGTACTAATTTAATTAAAGATGATACCGAGCTACTGGACCCCAAAATCTGTAAATTGTCACCCTTATGATTTGACACCCCCAAAAATTGGAAACCATGAGAAATAAATTTCAGGATTTATTAAACAATGAAGTAATTGAACCATCCAAATCCTCATCCAGTTCCCCAGTTTTTTCGGTACGAAAAGGAAATGACCATCGTTTAGTCGTGAATTATAGTCTCTTAAACACACACATATATATATATATATATATATAAAGTGTTCCTTTGCTGAATTTAAACTCAGCATTTCATTGGTTTAGTAAAGCTAATATTTCAGTTTTTTTTTATTTGAATTCTCCTTAACACCAGAATCCTCTAACTAATGAATCAAAACACATCACTGGATTTTGTGTACCGAAGAATTTGTTCCAATACAAGTTTGTACCTTTTGGTTTGGCTACAGGTGCCCAAGTACTCACACATTCCTTTGATCAGGTGTTGGGAGATGTTAAGTTTAAGTAAGTATTTAATTATTTAAATGGTGTAGTAGTATATTCTGAGGATTTTGGCCAACATATGGTCCATTTGAAAGAAATTTAGCTAAGATTGGCTAACCTCAAAAAGGTGAAACTAGCAGATAAGAAAATATATTTTCTAGGACATTTAGTCTCTGAAAAGGTAGTGTCTATTGATCCAAATAGAATGCAATCAATCAGAAATATCCCTCCACCCAAATATGCAAAAGGCAATGCACATTTCATTGGCATTTCACATTTCATTGGCATTGTAAATTTTTACTCTTAATTCATCCCTTAATTTGCTGAACACACTGTACCACTGATTTCACTAAGGCATAGGGTAGCAAATTTGATTAGGGTTAAGAACATCAAAGAGCATTTGTTAGTGCCCCTTTGCTTAGGACGGCTGATTTTTCTAAGCCATTTGTCCTGTAAATGGATGCCTCAAGTACAGCAATGGGTGCTGTGTTGTCTCAAGAAATAGATGGGCAGAGGCAGCCTATTGCATTTGCTTTCCGTACTCTGATGCATCTGGACCATAAAACATCATTAGTGAATGAATTAGTGTGTTGGGCAGTTGTGTTTGGAATTTATAGGTTTGGGCAATTTGTGGAACACGAAGAATTTCTACTTGAAACAGACAATCAGGCACTGTCATGGTTACTAGCTCATCCCAAATAGTTAAGAAAATAAGGTCGCTGGATAGTAAAAGCTTCCTCTCTTAAATTCAAGATCCAACATATCCGTGGAACACAAAACAATGTAGCTGACGCCTTGTCTCATATGTTCGATAATTTCCCTGAGAAAACTATTTCTAAACAGGAAATAAATGTTTGTTGTGCATTTCTAACAGACTTTTCATTAGCTTTTCAAGATATTGAGGCCCATCAGAATGCAAGCCCTTTTATCAAAGGCATTATTGATCTGATATAGAAAGATACTGCACCGAAACAGTACAAAATTTCCACAGAGGTCCTGCAATGGAAAACTCATTCTTCCAGGCAGCACAAAATCGTTTTGACTCAAAATCTACACGAGATGGTGTTCAATATTTCTATTCATCACCTTTAGGAGCCCATCTAGAGATTCACAAGACCACAAATGTAATTAGGTGAACATTTATCTAGACAGGCATGTATCAATACAACTCAGAAAGAGTAAAAGTCTGAAAGTGTTGTGCATTAAGTAAACTCGCACAGGATACTAAGTTATGCTTACTTTCTTCTGATGCTGCAGAGCGACCATTATAAAATTTTTTGTGGGTTTTGTTGGGCCTTTTCCTCATTATAAGTCAGGCAATACGATGCTGTAGGTATGCATAGACACATTTACGAAGTTTGTGTGGTTAATTTCATTGTGTAACGACTTTTCAGATACTACCATTGCAGCATTAAAAAACTACATTTCTAGAATCTCGGGGGCTCCTTTCATCATTGTATCAAACAATGGTCCACAAGTCAAGTCCAGGTCATTCAGGAACATGTATTTCAGTCATGACATTCAGCACATTAACACCACACCCTACAATTCACAACTGTCCCATGGAGAGAGGTTCAACAGGAATCTCCATTAGACTCTTATTGCCTTTCATGTGGACAGCCAGGATATGTGGGACCAAAATTTTGAATGGATATAAATGGCTTTCCATTATGCACGCCATGATGTGACATAAGTCTACTCCTTTTGAACTCATGTTCACTTACAAGCCCAACACACCTCTGTCCAGTCTCTGGTCGCTCACCGACCTCTACCTGATGATCCCAAGGACATCAGGAAGATCTGGAAAAGAACAAGAGAGAATCTGAACCTGCTACATGACAAGTCCAAGAGGAGGTATAATAAGGATCGCAGAGATAACCCATTTCAAATGGGAAACTTCGTCGTGTACAAAGCACATGCACTGAGCGAAGCTGTTAACAAAAAGACATACAAGCTCAGTTACTGATGGAAGGGTCCTTGTCAGGTACAAAGATTCCTCGCGCCAATTATGGCGGCACTTTGTGAACCATCTAATGGTTAGTTCGTTGCGCGAGCCCACATATCGCAACTGAAAAAAAGTGCACCTAACCTCCAATAAGTTAGTGGGCAGTGGCTCAATTAAAGATATGCATTGTCCTGTGGACTGATCGCCCACCTGGGCAGGTATTGGCAGGACACATACATGATTTTGATTATCGAACCGAAGAATGTGTAAGGGTTAACCCCTGTTGAAGCTGAATCTTTTCAGCTTTTAATATGAAAAATCCATGGTGTTAGATACAAGTTGCTAGCTATAAGTTTTATGTGCACAATGTTTTCTTATTGTTAGGGTTGCCTTTGGCTAAATTTAATCTAAAACAATCATATTAAACTCAGCTTAGTATAAGAATACCACATGGAATTTTTGTTTTTGGTTGATTGATTTTCATGCCTGTACAGTGTAATCATCTTTTATAGTGTTTAACTGTTCATAATTGTTGTTCTGTTTCTTTGTTGTTTCGTACTGAAGTGCATCAGCATGTAAGTGGATAGGAATGTAGTTCTGCAAAAAATGGTTTCGAAAGAAAAACCTAGCATCCGCTTTTACAGGGTGGTGGGGGAGGAAAGTATGTGTGCTATTTTTAAATTTTTTGGAAAAATTTTTGGGAACCATATTGGTTTTTGCAGATTTGAGTATATTTTGAAATGTTGAATAATATATAGGCTCAGTATCTCACACACGGTCTAGACCAATAGTTATTTATCTATATATAAATAGTATACATTCATTTAAGACCAGTAAGGGATCTCTTAAAATTACTATGTTTCGGTCTTATATGCACACATGGGAAATCGATTCAGTAAGCTTTTGATGAAATTTCAGTTTCCTAGCTAATATGAGATGATAAAAAAACACACAGTGAAAGGAAAGTTTTTTTATTTATACACAATTTAACTTTTGATCTGGTTTTTATAATGTTTTGAGGTAAATTTATTAAATCGGGATTATTATTAGTGACAAGCTGGATATGTTTTTGCTCTTTTATAATAATTAGAATTTCTTTTTAAATTCATTTTTTAGGAATTATTTGTACTTAGTCTTTCCAGATCCGTCGTAGGGAATTCTAATTTAACAAACCCTCGGATGCTGTCACATCCGATTCTGACACATTTACGCTTTAAATTTCATGCCGCACACAGCTTCGCCAAAGCCGCTTCTGACCAGAGTGAATTCTAGCTTTGAGTAAAGATATACACCAGAATGGCCATGGGATAGGAAAAGTCTGACCAGTTTTATGTTTTAGTTCCGTTAATGATCCAGAGGAGCGCTAGTGTACTCATCGACGTCATTCGCGTGGTGTTGCCAGTTCGACAGCCGGTAAAAATATGTCATAACCCTGGCCTCAGCTCACCCACGTGTTCGTTCCAGTTCTGCCAGAGGCGAGCCTGTCACACGCGAGTTACCAACCTTTTTTGCAGCTGTAATTACCCAACTCATGATTTATTATCGGCGAACATGGCATGTGTTTCGTTAATGTCATAGAATTATGGGTTTGCGGAAATATGCAGCGATATCAACTACGGTTTGATTTTATTTACCTCTGCGAAAATAAATCATCATAAATATATAACGGTCATTGTTTTTAATTATAATCCATTATTTTACTATAGTTGAGATGTTCATGATAATATACGAGTACTGTTAGTACTTACAATTATAAACGTCATATTAATCATGAATGATGTCATACATCATAGTCAACTTTTCACTCCGTTCTTACGAGAAAGGAAAGGACAGGAAATAATTGTTCAATAATGGAGAAATATATGTCAGACGCACGACGGTCTACAATTGAACACAATGTTTACAGTTTGGAGGTTGTGATCAACTACAAAGATGAATGTTCGTACAAGTAATCAGTACGTTCAATATGTCGATTCAAGTGTCATTAAGGTTCTGTACGAACCAAGGAATTCACTTACGTACACTGTAAAAAAAGTGTAAAACTACATGTATAATCTTGTGGTAATTTTACATTGTCTGTGTATAATTTGTAAAAACACGTACAGTCTGTGTAAATTTACAGCAATGAACAACTTTATTTATTACATAGAACAATGATATTATAAAAACACAAATGTACTGGTATATTAACAATAAGAGGGGTGTAAATTTACTAATTTGAAAGTACGTGTAAAAATCTACAAACGAGAAGAATTAAAACCCAAATGTGTGTATTTTTTCATAACTACGCCAATGTTGTTTTGAAACATGTACATCGATGTAAAAGTACATATTGTTCTATTTCATTCAAAAGGTAGCACAATCTTACTGTAAAAAAAACACAAATGTGTTGGTATATTGACATTAAAAAGGGAGTAAAATTACAAATTCGAAAGTATGTGTAAAAATACACTAATGCCCCAAATCTGTGTGTTTTTACAACCATGTATAATCTCGTACATCAGTGCAAAGTACATGTTTCCCTATTTCACTCAAAATATAGTACGTTCTTACAATTAAAAAACACAAATGTACTGGTATACTGACATTAACAAGGGCGTAAAATTACAAATTACAAAGTATGTGAGCTTATATCTACACATACAAATTTATGGTAACTTTACATTTTTATGTATAATTTCCTAAAACGAGTATGTTATTTGTAATTTTTTTACTAATGTTCCTGTGAACTTAAATATAACTACAAGTATCTGCTTAAAACATGCTATCTAGCGGTAGGGAGTAGAACTACTTCGAACTCCTTTTGTCAATTGAAGTCAATCGTTATCCACAGATTGGGGATAACTTTTTATAACTCTATTAATTTGCTTTGTAATTACAATTGCAGTGAATCTGCGATTTTACTTTTTTGTTAGTGAGAAAATACACACAAACAGTGGTGAAATTACAGTTGCGATGTTTGTGTAAATTTACAATATGGCAGGAATTCTATAATTTACATAGTCAAATTACATGCACAGAGTGCATGTTATTTAATATAGTAATAAGATAAGATTACAGACTGGTATGGTAAAATTACACCTACAGTGTACATGTAAGCAGGTCTGATGAACATTAAATAGTAACAGACTGGTGTTGTAAAATTACCAATGATTGTGTTAATTTACAGTGTGTGGCAGAAAATTAGTGGCAAGTGTAGTAAAATAACAGGTACAGAGTACATGTGATTTAATGCGATAATTAGTTATAAAAAAACTGACAGGTATTACCAAATAACACTAACAAAGCTTGTGTAAATTTACATTATGTGGCTTGATATTGGTAACAAAAAAAGTAAAATGACACGTACAGAGTTCTTGTGATTGAACACACTGATAAGTAAAAAGAATAAAAAGTATAGTAAAATTACACTGGTATTGTATTTGTAAATATACATAGGACACACAGTAAAAGTACACGTACACATGTACATGTAAAAATACATGAACATGTGTGGAGATTGTGCTGCCATGTACATTCGTGTAAAATTTTTTTTACAGTTTTACAGTGTAAATAAACATACTCAACTCGCCTCGATACTCATTTTCGTTTATGCACCTCTGTTAGTGTGCCTTCTCTAACGTGATGCACATACTTACTTGCATCCCTTACAGCAACTAGTTAGGTGATACGATTCTGAAGAAGCATTTTGACCGAAAACACATAATGAATATGTGCTGGAATGTAGGCGTATAGATATGGAACTATCATCCCATTTGGAGCTGAAGCTGGAAAGCACATGGCAATGCAGTTATTGATAATATATCACAAAAACTGGTAACAACTAGAGGCAAATTTCCTTTTAACACTAATATTGGTATGAATAAAATTAAATGTCAGATTTTGATATAACATTTTCACTCATCTATGACTTGTCTTGTAAAAACATTGGAAGTGTTCTCACTGCTCTGCATATTAACTATAAATTCAATGCTACTCCCAGTTTATAACAAATCAGGAAGAAAACTGGTTAAGTTTATCCCAGCTCTTCTTGATCATAAATGGTTAAAGAGTATACATTGATAATAACTTTGTTCAGGGGCGTTTCTCAAAAGTTAATGCCTCCATTCCACTCTTCATAATAATAAGAAATATGAGGAATAACATTCACGAACTACATATTGTTACGTGCTGCAGCTGGCGCCGACTCATCTGCCCCGCGCCATAATCGGAGACCCACCTTGCCCTCCCATCTTCCTGGAACGATGCGCTCGTGGCTATCTGCCCCCTTCTGGGAATCCCGTGAATGCCGACAGCGGCGAGACTTGCTGCAGTCACAGACCTCCTCTCGCCTGCTAGAGTTTCCGATACGTTTAGCAACGACACAAGAATGTTCTGGTGGGACTGGCTGGCACCTCAGCCCTCCACAATGCATTACGCGAGTTGGGAAAGATTCTAGGTTGTGGCCTAAGACACTATATATACTGCTGCAACCCAGCGGCCAGCAGTCTTTGATGGAGGCCGTCTGGAGAGTGTGCGCGAGCGAAGTGAAGTGTGGACGACGACAGGAGATTGCGGAACGACGGCGGGCGAAGTGTTCGTGGCGTGAATGGATGAGAGGCTGTGAAATCGACGAGTGAAGTCTACTGTGCGAGAGGGCGCTTGGAGGACTCTAGAACATTGCGACCAGTGGCGACTGTTGACTTTTGAAACTGGGAGGGCTGTAGCGATCCTAACTCATATCATTACAAATATCATTTTTTGAATAGGCACAGTGATAAATATATTGCGTACGTAAGTGTAGCTTATGTAGCTAAATACAAAAAATAAGTGTGGTTGTTTGAAGAAAAATGTATTATCGCCCGATTTGTAATGGTCAACATACTGTTGCCGCTGGTTCAGATCTAATCACTACCACAGGTATGTATTTGTTTTAAGTTTGTTTACGTTATATGCCTTCCAACCAGTACCTACATGGTGTGGTACGTTACACGAGACGACAAGAGAGAACACAATAATATCAATTCTACCATACTTATGATCATAATAACTTAATTATACTAAAATAAATATGTTTAAAACCAAATACTAATTTACATAGCCTACAGTACATACAACATTCGTGTCAAATTTAAATTAGAGGATGAAAGTGGCATATCTTAATTAATATATTTGTAAAGAAAAAATCCATTCTTCAACTTGTAAGTGCTATCTAACTGGCAATGTTTATTCACCTTACCAAGCAATGAAAATTTTGTGGCATTTTTATATGTTGCGAACATGATTTATGTATTTTAACTTCGTCTCCCAAATGTTATAAATATTTTACCCCATTGACAGCCAACGCAACATCATTAGATTTCATTAGCAAAAAAAATTAAACAAAACAACACATTTCCAACTTCACACCCGCATAGCCAGTCCGCGAAATTGTATGTACTTAAGTCGAATTTTCTCGTATTCGAACCATTTACTACCTTGGCTTTGTTGTTGAATTATATTTAACTGTGGCCTTGTTGGTCCCAGATTCTCTAGCGCTAGTTTATTGTCGTAAGTGAAAATCTTTGTCGTAATAAGGATTAAAATGCTACTCGCCAAATTAACAATTATTTACAAGTTTACACATCATGACATTAACAACAATTCAACCCTGCTTCTGACCGATTCTCATAGCTCATCATTAATTAACAACAAATTTATTCAGAGTATTACACGCTATATTTGAAGCTCACGCGAATCTGAACGAAATCTATAAATAAAAAAATATTCAGAATAAAACCAAGCATTGTTAAGGAATGTGTTTAAGAACTGCAAAAGAGTGGAGCGCGAAAGTATGCTTACAAAACATGTAGTATTGGTAGCATTGTCAAGTTCCAGGAAACAATTTTTTTGTTTGAGCAGGGACGCGCCCAGCTCTCTCCGATTTACTGCATTCGATTGGCTTAAAAGGGCCGAGCCCCTGAAGTCTTCCCTCCCTCCCATAGCACCCCTAGTCCTTTATTACAGTCATCTCTCTGTACTAGCTCTATCCACTTCGGGCGAAAAATCTGCCGCCCCACCACTCGACATTTCCATAAGGATTTCTCTCGTGACAAGGGTCTTGTCCATCTCAAGAACATTGACTGCCGAATAACCTCCGTATTCGTACGCAGTATTATTTACTAAGTACCAGATAAGTAGAGGTATGCGTTCTGAGATTTTATTAGGAGGGCTGCGCCCTGCACCCATACCTCACCAGCCGCCACTGATTGCAACTGGCGGGACATGGACTGAACTGAGGTGGGACTGAATGGAAATGTAATGCGGATTTTACTGTAAATATTTGAACTGTGAATTTGGACACATATTTTATATAATATTTGAATAGGTTGATAAACTGTCCATTGGAACCGACCTTTAATTATTTAATTTCATTGATTTCTTTTCCGTAATTAGAAATTTTATTAATTAATGTCAATTGTGAACAGTAAGTGATTTCAATTTATTGTGAGGATTTGAGTTCAGAGAATTTTGCTGTAGTTATTGGTAATAAAATAAGGAAATGATAATTAATTATTTTATTTGATTAAAACCTCCATCTCTTAACGAACTTGTTGTAGCCCACTTAATTTCTAGAGAGAGAAATTGTAACACTGGTGTCAGAAGTGGGATGGAGGCATTTTATAAAAATAAAATAATAAAATGTTTTGAATTGGTATTACAGTAGGTTATTACTAGCAGTATAAATTTGTATATCCAATAATTACATCAGTTGGATAGAAAATTATTAAGGAATATGTAAATGCTAACCAGGAAAATGTTGGCAGACGTGGAAGCATTTCGTGCCTTGATCGAAGGACTGGGTGGTGAAATAAGTAATGTAAATAGATTAGTAGTGTAGTAGTGAGGGGACCAGCATTGAGCATACTGCAGTCACTGCCGGAACATCGTCTAGAATACTCCACGTTGGTGTCGGCTTTGGAGATTCGATTCGGCGACCGTTACCTGCGGCACGCCCACCATGCCCAACTGCGAAGCCGCATCCTGCGACCCGGCGAACCACTGCAGGAGCTGTGGCAGGACATTGTGAGGGTGTCACACCTGTCTCTGGAAGGATGCTCGGAAGAGGCACAATATGTCATTGCCGTCGGCTTCTTCATCGACGCTATTGCTGACACCGATGTGTGGCAAGCTGTGCGGTTAGCTGTGCCTCACACCATGCAGGATGCCTTGGCCCCAGCACTGGATGTGAAGTCAGCACGGCAGTCATTAGTGCCCCGACGTCCAGTGTGGGCAGTGATGCTTAATGAAGGAGGACGACAGCGTCGAGGGGATGTTGAAGGACTTGCAGACAACCATCAGCGACATCGCCTCCACGGTGCGCACTACGGAGATCCGCCGTCCCCCAACCAAACGGCCGGAATGTTGGACGTGTGGACAGCCAGGACACCTGAGAGCCAACTGTCCTCAGCAGCAACAGCAGCAGCAGCAGTAACAGCCAGGGAGCAGGCACCAACGGGTAGGTGAAAGTGCAATGTCTTCGGGAAACTTGTAACCACCGGTCTTGAAGGGCAAAGAAACTGTTACAATATTAAACTAAAGACTTTCATGTGTGCCTGTTAACATTACTCACGCTGTACAGATTAAATTCTCTACTTTAGAAACCAATCTATGTGATTAGCAAACAACCACTGCTCGTCGATTGTACCTACTGTGCTGGTACTTGCTTATTTTTACTTTTAGAGAAAGATATTTTCTAACAATAAAATAAGCTATAAACAGCCATAATGTGTCACATAAAAAAACTCGTTATACATCAGAAGAACTGAACTCTAATACTTTCAACTATGTGGCGCAGACCTACACACTAACTCACTCAGCTACACAAAACTACTGTAAAGTTAACTTGTAAGCCTCACGCAAAAATAGGCGAGTGATTGGCAAACCACTAAGTTAGAATTCCCTACGACTGGTTTGAAAGACTTTGTTCAAAGAAGTCCAAATAAAATGAATTAAGCAAAGTTCAAATTATTCTAAAAGAGCACAAATATATCCAAGAATTCCCTACGACTGGTTTGAAAGACTTTGTTCAAAGAAGTCCAAATAAAATGAATTAAGCAAAGTTCAAATTATTCTAAAAGAGCACAAATATATCCAGCTGGGGACTAATGATAAACACGATTTATTAAATTCACCACGAAACATAAAAATTACATGAAAATTTTAATTGTGTAAATTAAGAAAACTTTCTTTTGCCGCATGTTACTTATTATCGCTTGTTAGCTCTACCCTTGGGGGCATGTCAGGAATATCAAAATTGCCTCACTAGCTAAACGCAATTTAATTCACACCTTCCTCCCCCTTCGGGAAAGAAAAGCTAATGATTATCATGATTCCCATTGACTATACCCTAATATTAATATAATTATTTGTACACTTATGATTTAGCAAACGTATTAAATAAATTCATAGCAGAGCACTTTTCAAAGTTTATTATAGGTGACACTCAAATAACGTTCGTATGCACTAGGCTCAGTAGGTTTCATTATTAAATGGACAATTTGTGGCGCCTTCTATAAACAGAGGACGCAACAAGGCGGCTATACAAATCCCTTGTGTTGCCCTAGAAAGAGTGGTGCAGGAGAAACCCCAAAATTGGCGTCAATGTAAAGCAAAGCTAAATACTACTGTTGAAAAGGTGAATTGTGGTTGAGAGTCAGTAAAAACCATAGAAAAATCAAAAGTCCACTGTTGTATGAGTTCCAAAATAATGGTGTCAACATAGACTGTTATAGGCAATGTATTCATAAATTGGTGTTCTGTTTTTTTGGCTGGCCACTCACAATAGGTTGTAACTAAACACCTCATAACATGTAATTTTCTCCTTGATTGCAAATGACGGAGACTAGGAGAAAAGTATGTTAAAATTCATGTTCACTTCCAGGTTAAAATAACTGTGAACCATATCCCAATGTAAACAGCAAGATAAAACATGAAAAAATATATGTAAACTTGAAAAATATATGTGTTTTATTTTATATGCACAAAGGCACCTTAAGCAAATATTTGACATATGGACTGTGCATTTACAGTTATCATTTACAACAATGAAAATGTTTAACATTTAAGAGAACAAGCTCCACCAGGATCCGACCTAAAATCACACTTAAAAACACAATGATGATAATGATGACGATACAACATTTTAACAAACAATAACACTTGATAATAAAACAATATCTTAAATATCAATACCCAAAAATCACAAATTCATTCCTAAAGTTCCACTTCCCATTGTGTGCACTTGCATTTCACACAAAATACAATCAAGTACTAGAAGTACTCAGTTTTACTTGAGAGAGATGGACTTTATTTTAACGACCCAGATTAGAAACATCCTCCAAAAGAATCATAACTTGGGTCAGAAATTTCCGAACCCAAAAAGGTATTGCAAACTTACGTGCCACCTTGGTGCTAAATTAAGCAACCTTGTTATTTAAGAAGTGTGTCTCCAAAAATGTTTTTTCCCCTGGCTTTATGGTCACTGAACCACTCTGAAAATCCTTCTGAGAAGCCAGTTTCTGATGGTATTTCCGGAGATTCTGTGTTGTTTTGGCCCAAATTATATCTAAGTCATTTTTATTTGCTGCTTCCCAAATAAATTCCTGCAATCCCCATGCATTTATGAGGGGATGCAGCAGACTTCGGCAGAAGAACAACTCCTAAGGTACCTTCTTGGTGGCCGAACTGAGGTTATTGAAGGCTAATGCTAACTGAACTTATGTTCCAATCTTTATGAGAGCCAGTTTGATATGTCCTCTATGCTACCTTAAGGTTACGGTTGGACCTTTCCACAACGTTTGCCTTGGGGTAGTAATGTGTGGATTGAATCAGCTTAATAACCCACAGGAAGGCTAAATTTTTTAACTCCATAGATGTAAAGTAAGTAGCATTGTCTGTGACAATGTGTACAGGAGTTCCAAACACAGTAAATGTCCTTTGACTTAAGATCTTACGAATTTCAGATGACTTTATGCTTCACAGAGGAAAGAAAAATATAAACTTACTAAAACTATCTACCGCCACAAGGATGTATGTGAATCCGGAGTTAGTATGGGAAGAGGGCAAAAATTATCTAGGTACAACCTCTCCCACAGGTATTTGGCAACGGTGGCGCTATATGGGCTTATGATCTTTGCATTCCATGGCTTAGCATGTTAGCAGTTTAAGCAATCATGGACATATTTAGCCAGCCCTGGCCAGTAAAACATCTCTTTAATCCTTGCAATGGTTTTATCTTGACCAAGATGAGCTCCAAAGTACATATTGTGATAGTAATGGAATATCTGTCCTCTCAAAGCCTGAGGAACAAAAAAAACGGAATTTTCCCATTTTAGGGTCCACATGACCCAAAAGTCCTTTACGAACTTCAAAATTCCCTCCATTCCACACTGTTATAGTGGCTGTAAGTCCCTGAAACTCAGGGTCAATACCTTGATTATGTTGCACAGCCAGATATGCTTGTGGGAAATCCTGAAGAACCCCAGCATGGGTTGCCCCATCAGGTACACATGGAGAAACAGAACTAGTTGGGGTGGCGATGGCAATCACAGGGGCATTGTATAGCCACCTTGTTGCATCCTCTACTTATAGAGGGCGCCACAAGGAAAACTGCGCACTCTGCTTCTTTGGAGCAGAGTGTTGGCAGGAATTTTGGATTTTAATTGTGTATTTTGATTGAAGAGTGTTCGCCATAACCAATAAAGAGATCATTTAAAAAATAATGGGTGACACATTCCAGTGCTTGTGCATTGCCGTCTTCTTTAGTCCCATACTAATACATCAAAATGTCCACAGCAGCAACTGTATGGGTTCAGAAGCTGTCGAAGGTGGGCCTCCGGCAATTGCTCGAAGACGTTGGCGAATCAGTTCTCGACACCGAAGGGATCGAGGACGTTTGGGTTCGTGTCAGGATGCTGGTTCGGAAGGATGGTGGAATTGCAGCCACCTGCACCAAAGGAGTTGACGGGGGTGAGTCTGTACCAATAAAAAAAGTTTTGAAGAACATCCCAACTGAGATCTCGTCCAAAATACCTCAACTCACTAGTACTACGTTAGTGGCCATTGTGAGTTTCTTTGTGGCTCTGTCAGCTGTCATAAAGTTGAACTTTTGCTCACCACAAACTGTTTATGCTGTTGCTACTTTGTGGGTGCCTGAGCTATTGCAGCCCACTTTTTGCCAAGCATGGGAAAAGAATTGGGACTTTAAACTAGTTATTACAGAATGTTTGAATGTGGTGTCTCGTGAAAGCACATTAGCTCACTTTCGGTTACAATTGCACGACAAGAAACAAGCTACCAATCAGACAATGTGTGAGTTTGTCCAAGACATATTGAACATAGTTCAAATAGTGGGCTGCCCATGTAGCAGTAAGAAATATTTCACCCAAGTGGTGTTTAACAGTTTACATCCTCGGTTTTCTAGGTATTTTCATTTTGTTACTAAACCAGCTACCTTAACCCAGCTCTTAAAATTGGTGATGGAGGTTGAACGAACTCTGATGGATTGCTATTCTGATCAACCCTCCAAGGTTGAGTCAAGGGTGACTAAGGAAAATTGGGGGAAACCCAGTGTAAGTAAATACTGTGTTATATGTGGTAAGACGAATCACATGGCCCCGGAATGTTACCATCGTAAATCCCTTTTTCCAGTTGCTTCGACATATGTGGGTAGTTCTGGGAGAGTAAACCAAAATAAAACAGAAAACGTTAAGACCCGATCCTTGTATTATCAGACTATGGGTCCTGGTACCAGTAGTAGTAGACAGCCTTTGGGAGCTGGGAAGGATTGATTTGTTATTTGTGTAAACAGGCTGGACACATAACAGCATGTTGTCCTTTTAAGGATAAGACAGTAGGCGATCATGCTGAGAATGTTATGGATTTTGGAAAAAAAAAAAAGCATGGGCTATTATATGTACCAGTGGCCATAGCTGATCAAGTTTAGGTATAGGCTCTTTTGGATTCAGGATCCTCCTGTTCCTTAATAAGCCAGGATTTCAGTAATCATCTTCTGAGGAACTTCCCAAAGGGGCGTGTCCTCTTTAGATCTAGTAAGAAAGTTGGGTTTTCTCTGGCCAATGGAGGTGTTATTACCTCATGGGGAATGCTTGTTTTTAAAATGAAAATCTATAACTTTGCTTGAAAGTTTGAATTTAATACCTTTCCAGGGCTGAACCATGAACTATTGTTGGGTGTTGATTTTCTGAAGAAAACTCATGCCACCCTTGATGTAGCTCAAAAAGAGTTAGTGTTTTTTTTTGTGGAAGGAGCAACCTGTTTGTGTAAGCTCGAAGCAATTTGCCTTCATGACATCTCAGTAAAGGCTGCAGGAGAGGTTACGGAAGTAATGCAGAAACAAGAGGTTCAGCTTTCACACTTACAGAAAGAATTTGTGGATGTATTCAAACAAAGGTTGGTGAATTATGTAAAGAACCCGATCCAACTTAAGGTTAAAGATTCTGAACCTGTGTCCTCGGTGCCTTGTCGAGTGGCACCATCTAAGCTTATAATTTTAGACAGATTATTCATGACCTGCAATAGGATCGCATAGTGGAACCTTCCAATAGTTGCTATTCTAGCTCGGCATTTTTACTCCCCAAGACCCCTGGGGAATATAAAGTGATGTGAAAACCACAAGGTAAACAAGAAAATTTTTGTGGATCCCTGCCCCCCCCCCCCCCACAATTGAGTCGGTTTACCATTATGTGGTTAATGCAAAATACTTCTCTATTTTTGATTTAAACAATGCCTTTCTTCAATGTGAACTGCAAGAAGATTCTAGCGGCATTTTGGCTTTTTTCACCTCCTTGGGGACAATTATTTCAGTAGACACGACTGCCCATGGGGGTAAATTGAGGGTTCCCAGGCCATATCTCGCGCATTATGCTTCATATAAGGAAAATACCAGTATGAATTTCTTTTTACGTGAATTGATGACATGTGCATTTGTAGTAACACCTTTGAAGACCACCTGCAACACCTTAGATTGCTCTTTCTTGCTCTCAGGGAGGCTGGCCTTACGATCAACCCTGATTAGTTTACGTGGACCAAGACCTATGTAAGGTTCCTAGGTTTTGTGATCTCCGAAGGAAGGTTGTTATTGGACTCGGGGAAAGTCTGGCCCGTGGTAAGCTTCCCTGTAACAAGAAATATAAGGGGGTTTGACATTTCTTAGGAATATTTGGCTTCTATGTTAAATTCATACATAATTTCGCTGAAATTGCTGAGCTCATAAATGCGCTCACGCGAAAAGGGGTTGATTTTGTATGGGGTGAACCACAGGAAAAGGCATTCTGTTATCTGAAGGAAAAGTTATCTACCCATCAGGTGCTTCAGTTACCACAGTTCAATTCGCCATTCATCCTTGAGGTTGATGCGAGCTCTAAGGCTGTTGGGGCAGAGCTGTGTAAGGAAAAATAGGGGGTGCTCGTTCCAGTCTCATATGACAGCCGACTGCTGAGCAGCGTTTTTCAGCTTATGAAAATAAGTCCTGGCAGCTATATTTGGGATGGAAAAGTTCAAAGATTACCTTGAATTTGATGAATTCGAGCTCCATACTGACAACCAGGTGCTGAGTTGGTTCTTGAGAGCTAATAAACCTGCTGTACGTTTGACTATGTGGTTGGTGAGGCTCACATGTTTTAACTTCGCCATAAAACATATAAAGGGTATCGATAATGGAATTGCCGATGCTTTTAGTCGGGTTTTTTTACTCTGAGGAATTTCATGTGAACCCCACACCCTCTCAGGTTGGGATAGAGGAAGGAAATTTTCAGAATAAGGTTTACCCACCTGTGATTACCACTCGAATAACAATCGTACACACTAGGCTCAGTAGGTTTCATTATTAAATGAACAATTAGAGCAAGTTCAAACTTAATACACACCACTCACTAAAATTCCAGTTTGTGGTTGCATAAAACATGCAAAAATATAGCTACCATCTTAACACTCAAATAAAAGCCAACCGAAAATGCTGCACGCTATCCATATCAATGTGACATAAAAAATGTCACTCTGTATAAAAAAGGCTAGCTTAGTAAAATGTTTAAAACCATTTACCGTAAATATTTATACAGAGTTTCAGACTGATATTTACCATCGGGTTTTGTACAAGCGAGGTCACTATCTTCTCAAAAGTTATGCTACCTCGTTAATGTGTGTTGCAACCCTTATACCAGGGAACAACTCTTTCTGTAACTTACAATAAAATGCCTTGGCAGTGGCCCTTCTACAGGCCCATAGTAATGTGGCGGTGAATAACCTGACTCCAAACAACCTCCAAGGGCTGCCACGACGCTGCATGCATGCCCCCATGCGCAGCGATGATCCGTTGAATGGGCCCGGCATCAGGTCAGGGCGACGTCTCGCTGCTAATCGCCAACCCAGGCGAAAAATGATTTCGGAAGAGCATATTAAACACTTTGCAAAACACTTTACCTTCATTTATTTCCAAGTCGGAGTGAATGCATGGGCCTGGCATGTTAACCGCCATGCAAAATAATTCATGTCACCAAGAAAATTCTGAGACGACTATTCCACAAACACACACAACACGAACAGGAATTAAGTCCACAAAGAAACTACGGAGTCAGTTTTCCCTCAGAATTAACACACCATCGACTGTGATCGGGGAGTTCAACACCCACGCATCACTCTCTGGCTTGCGCATATTTCTCGTGGGTACAATTTCCGCTGCAACACCACCCAAAACTTATCGCGAGACATTTGCAATTACTTGCAATAAATGTCATTGTGCCTGTGTCTCGAAAAATTTTCCTTCTCTGCTATTCGCATGTCAGCGCATGGCGAAAGCCGGGCCTGCCAGCACAACCCTGGCGGTTCCTCGGCGCGAGGTCGCCGGCCAATTTGCTCAAATTACTATCAGTTCACCAGTAAGGTACTGCCAACCTCACACATGCATTATGTTCGTATTCAATACGCAACAGCTGTCTGCCCAAGGCATTTCAGGAATATTCAACAAGGAACTCGGTTGACTGGGAAATTCTATTAACATTTGCGTACTTCCTCTATGCACTCTCGTCCACGCTACAAGGAACTCTCGTACACAGTCGTTCACGTGCTCTGGTACCCAGCTCATTTTGAACTACAGAATGCAACAACTCTCTCTGGCCACTGTAAGCTCCTACTACCTTGTCGCCTGGCCGGCGTACCAAGCACAGTGCCGATCAGGTTATGTCATCCTTTCCCCAGTAGCGTCACATGGCGTTAGTTCCTTGCAATGTTTTATAATCGGGTAAACTATTATGCAAAGCATTAAATCTAAACCGCAACTGATTATATGGCAAGGCAAAAGAAATATGAAAACTAAATTAGATGTACAAAATACATATTAATATCGTATATGACCGGCCCCTAATAACTATTCTAATATTAGGTAATAAATGTTACCAAACAGTTCTACCAACCACTGTAGAAACAGACCAAAATAGTAAATGTCGCCATGGCGATAATCCAACTGCCACAATCACCCCACCCCCTCCACTTAACAACAAAAGGGGAGAAATTCACTCCAAATGAGTGTCACCAAGAACTCATGGCATTACCCAAGCTTGACTCATAATACATATACCATCCTCATACAACAACCACCATACAGCTGTAAAATTGTTACAAGGATAGCCACAAATAGCACTGACAGATATAAAAGCAATTATCCCCTAAACAGATAAAAGAGAGGATGACTTAAAGTTAGGGAAATCTACATAACACTTGAGGTAAGAATCACGCCCACTTAAGAAAGGGAAACATAACCTGGAAAACATTACTCTCAACCTGCTGTTAATTTTTTCTACACATCCTCATCACTTTCTTTATGAGTCACTTTCTACCGACTCAGTAAATGGCTAAATCTGACTCAGATGGGCCTTTTTTATACTAATATCACTTTGGGGGATCTCCTAATAAAATTGTCACCGGCCATAAAAACTGGAGAATTTTGTAGGATCTGTCATAGGGCATACAAAGTTTAGCTGAAAATGTTACACTTTCGTACTATGCACATATTGGCAACATGCCAATAAATATGCTACGTGGTAGGGGTTTGCAATCGTATCATAACTGTATTTGTGTTCAATACCTTTTATCGCTTTTTCCAGATTCACATATGCTTTTCGCCATAACTTTTCCCGTTGGCGACTATTCAACACTTCCATGGACTCCAGAGGGATGCCCCAAACATTCAGTAAAGACAGTGAGAGTTCGCGTCCCAAAAAATCTTTGCTCGACGAAAACCTGGTCGTGGAATGTGGAGCCGAGTTAAGAGCACGATTAAGTTTTGGCAGACTTTGGTCCCAATTTCGCTGATCGGAATTGCAGAAAGTGCTCAGCGCAACCTTAACGTTCTTATTTAATCTTTCCACTACATTGGGGCAGGGGTATTATGTGCTGGTGTTAATGTACCTTAAGGATCACTGAAAACACATATCTTTAACCTTTCTTGAATTAAAGTAAAATCACATTATCAGAAACCAATTGCTCAGTGCTACCGAACACCTTCCACACCCTGTTTACTAGCACTTTAATGAAGTTACCTGCTTTCATGTCTCGCAGCGGCAACAAGATAGAATACTAGTTAAATCCATTCACCAAAATAAGATAAAATTGTTGCTACCCTTGGATCTAGGTAGGGGGTCATAAACATCCAAAAACAACTTTTCCCACGGCCTCAATGGTAACTTAAAATAATATGCACCAAATTTATAATTCCTCGGTTGTTTCACCATCTGGCAATCCATGCAATCACCCACAATCTTATTCACATCCGAATCCTTTTCAGGCAAAAAAAAAACTCATGCTTAATTTGGGATTTGGTTTTAGCCTTCACCACATGCCCACTCCTTGTAGAACTATGGAAGTAATTTATGAGCAAACTCCTGACCTTTCTTGGGACGAAATCTTCTTACTTTTAAACCTGTCCCTCACATAGAATAAATCTTTCTCCAACAGGTATTTTAAAATTTTCTTTAGGGCAATAGCTTTTTTTTTTCTCACATTACTCAACTTCCCCCTAGCAACGTTTAAAATCCAGGAAAACCTCTGACATTGTCTTAACCATAAAATTATATTCTTCGGTGTTCATTTAACTACTTTTCCCCTTTTCATCGGATCTTTGCTCTGCCAGCACCAAATAATCACCGTCGTTGTTCGCAATAGACAGTCCACAATGCTGTTATCCTTGCCTTTTATAGTGTAGTGACCCTACATATAATAATGTAAATTTCTGTGTACTTGTAATATGTGAGGGTACACCACATAAATTATGGGTTGCCATAGGTTGCTTTGTCAGAGAAGTGGCAGACAGAAACCAAGTTACTTTTAAACATATGTCAGTAGTAAAAAAAATTGACGCTGTGTGTGGAAGATTAAATAAAATGGAAGTCCCTTAAATGTGTCAGAACAAATCAATTGTACCAGACATAATTGCCTGAACTATCACACTCAATCACACCTTAGAAAATTTCTGAACACTTACAAAACACATGGACATGCCACAACAATATATTGAGGGAAAAGCAAAGAAATTTCGTGGTAATTTTACTAGAGAAGTCATAAGTGGCGCCGCAACGTTTGTTAGGTCACCTTGTGATTGCAAAAATATAATTAAGAAAGTCTCAAGTCATTATGGTCCTTGTCAAAAATGATTCTAAAAATTCCTTCTCAAAATTAGTAATTTATTGCTCATGCCAATCTGATTTGGGAACCGGGTTCTTATACTCTCGGGTTCTGTAGGTTAAAAATATTTAAGTCGCAAATGATTTAATAGTGACAAGATGGCATCAGATGCGATACTAATGTCAAGTGTAATTTGTAGACGTCTTTAAACTAATCTTACGTAAATCGTCGTCGACTGTAGAAATTTCGACGCATCACCCCAACTGTTTGCAGAATGTAGTAGGGTATGCTGGGCAAATGCGGCTTCTCTCTTCGCTCAATGGAAGCTGTCTTCCCTAGCTTTAGGTAATTGGACCGGGGTGCGAGGTATCACATTCTATAATATGTAGCACACGCAATTCGCGAAAGGCTAGCTAATCTCAATAATATAATCACAAACGACCGCACACAGACCCACTTCTTTTCTCCTCAAATGGTACCAGCCTTCTCCCGCTGGTCTGTGATGTAAAATCGTCACCAGCATTACTATCCTAATTATAATACATTGAAAATTCCTGCCTGAAGCGTGACATACGTCACGCTCCGCCTAAAGTTACGAAGAAAAAGCAGCATGGCTAATTGGATAAGCCCTAACCTTAAGGTGACGCCTTCACCGGGCCAATTACCAGGTGGCTACTTCATAAAAAATCAACAAGCTTTCATTGCCCTTGACGACGGACCATAGCCGTCTTTAAACGTAAACAAATTCATATTTGGAATCATGCATAATTAAATATGAAGTGAAAAACATTAACAATAGTGTTGGAATAAAATAAAGGAAATATCTCGTGTGAAATGAAAATTAACAAAGCACATTGCAAACGAAGTAAGTTTCAAACAAAATACATATATAAATCATTATTACGCATTAAAATTAGCATTAAACATAATATTTGCATGCTATAAATACCACTCAGATATAGATTCACATGGGCGTTTTTACAGCCGTCACAGTGGATTATCTTGAACTGGTGGTTATTAAATTTCGTTATGCGCTGCCCTATTTTCCCTACTTGCTCGGGTTGGCCGTATAGCCATGTGAGGGCCTGGTTATCGGTCTGAATATCAAACTCTTGATGTTCTAGGTAGGTGAAAATTTTTTCCACCACCCATACACACGCCAGAGCTTCCTTTTCGAAAGCACTCAGATGTTGTTCACAGGTGTTTAGGGTACGATTGGCATAGGCTATTGTTTGCATTCCATTCTCCTAATCCTGCAATAAAACTCCACCAATCGCCCCTGAGGAGGCATCTACATGCAACTTACATTTTCGAGACAAATCAGGGAGAACTAGCACAGGAGGGTTCAAAATCGCCTGCTTCAAAATTTCCAAATTTCTTGCCTCTACATCATCCTAAAGTAAAGGCACATCTTCTTCTTTAGCCTATTGAATGGAGCACACATTTCCGCGTACCCATCCACAAACTACGAAAAGTTGCCTAACATGCCAAGAAAGCGCATCACCCGTCACATTTCTGGGCTGGGGAATGTTGATGATGGGGGCAATTATCTCTGGGTCCATTGCAAGATTGCCTTGCGCCTAAATGAAACCCAGAAACTTAATTTCCGACATAGTCTAGTTAACCTTATCGTGATTTACAGTGAAGCCTAGCTCTCCCAGTTTACTAAGCACTAGGTGGGTGTGCTCCAGATGTTCTTCAGGGTCCTTAAAAAAAATACATCTGTCATTCAAAATGACTATCAGAAATTAAAATTGGTACTCTTCTAGCACTTTATAGAGTATCCGCGCGAAGCTCTGCCCGCCAAAATTAACCCCAAAGGGCACCTGATTCCACTCAAAGTGGCCCCTTGGCGTAAGAAAGGCCGTACATTTTCTGCTTTCTTCGCTCAAGATACATTGATGAAATGCAGTGTTACGATCTATTACCGAAAACAGTTTCGCTCCCCCGAATAAATTGAAGAACATTCTCCACATTTAGCATAGGAAACGTGTGGACCCTGACTTTCTTGTTCAACTGCCTATAGTCAATTACCAAACGGTACTGTCCTGGTTTCTTCTTTTTCACAAGAATGGCAGGAAAGGCATACGACGATACTGATGGTCTGATAATGTTCTTTTGTTTCAGCTCTGATACAATCTCACGAAACGATTTGAATTTAGGGGGAGAATATTTATATACGGTTTTAACCTGGCGGGAGTATCATCCTCACAAAGATACGGTAGGGTACTTTGGCACATCATCCCACACAACTGGTGATGACATCATCAAAACTCTGTAACAACTCCTCCAATCTCTTTTGTTGCTCCTTATTTGACATTCCTCCCTTGCCCTGGGCACTGTAACATATTATCTATATTTTCCTTTCCTTCTATAATCGGATCTTAGTTCCCCTAGGGTCAAAACAGAAACTCAACTCCGATCGTTGGAAATCTATACTCACCCTCGTCTCCGCCAGGAAATTCAAACTCAAAATTATATGGTTGACCAAACTTGAAACCACCCATATTTCTCGTCTCCAACTATGTTTATTAAGTTTGAAATGCAAACGCAACTTTAAAGAAATGTTACACGCAGTCCTATTGGTCACCATTAGCTGGAAACCCTCTCCAACTAGAAGGTTTTGTTTCAACTCTGGAAAATATTTAACCAGCTGATTCGCAAAAAAATTGACTGATAAAACATTCACTCGCTCCATTATCCACAAGCGATAAATCTTTCTTTTCGTTGACTTCTAGTTTAACGAATGAAACCTATGTCCATTTGGAAAAAACTAGGAAGGCAACGGTCAAAAGGTATAATAGCGACAGACTTGAGAACAAATTTCAAGTGGGTGAACAGGTACTTTGTCTTTGGTGTGGGCAGAGTAAAAAGGTGGACCACTTTTTTTCTAAAGTGGGTATGCCCTATCACGGAACATTTAAGAGTATTCAAATTTTTGGATTATTTTACGGTGTTATAAGCAGACCCAAACAATGACTACGAAATAAGGAAAGTATACCCCTCGCAAATAAAGAAGTTTCATAGTGCTGGGCAGAGTGCAGACTAAAGTGGTACTTTATTTCTGAGAGTGGTCCCACAAAATGGTTCTTTGGTAAGCGAGCTGAAACGTATATTTTTCTGTGTGATGCTGAGAATCTTAAATTAGCATATAGGTGAAGTTTTCGCTCTTGATTGTTTCTCTTCTGTGTGTAATCTTTTTCCTTGAAGTTTTATATTTGTTGGGTGGGAAATCTGTTTTCCTATGTTATGTATTGTGCTACACATTGGCGTTTGAGTTGCAGTATGGATTTGGAAATTGCCATTTATAATTGCTGCAGAGTACAGTCAGTGTGCCTGAATTGTCTGAGATTTTAAATTGTTTGGTCAGTGTGTTGCCGCCAATTTTTTGTTGGGGAAAAAAAAGGGGAGGGGGATAATTTTGACGACGTCCTCGCCACTTAGTGCATATTTTAGGTAACATTGCCGTGGTTGGGAACAGCCATTTTCTATGGTGCTTGTTGATATTTTTTACTTTTAATTGGCCGGCCAATATTATGTTAACCGTAATTATATTTTGTACTTCAACGTGTAATATGTTTGTAATCAATTAATCACGTTTTATATATTATTCCACTTCATGTTTTATTCATGGTTTCTTTGGTAATGAAACGCAATTCAAATATTGTTAAAGGTTGTGGCCGCTAGGTGCGCTGCATTGGTGTGCGCGTGGCGTGGCGCTGGCTGAACACTTGAGGTTGGGAAGTCGCCTGGGAGTGTCGTGTGTGGACAGTCGAATCAACCGCTGACCGACGAGCTATGAGCAGCTGTAGTGCGCGCCGCTTGTGCGATGATGGCTCTCGCGGGTAAAACGTGGCGTATCACTTATGTAAAGCAGGCTTGTAATTCAAAACTGTATCAACATGCAAAGCATAACGAAAGGACGTGTTGGTATAAGGCTGCATGTTTTATAATATGTCATATAACGAATTAATTTTGTGTTGTCCGCTTATGCCGTCGTTTGCCATGCAGTGTGTTATATGCTCGCGAACTTTAGCATTGATTTGCATACGACACGAGTGGTCGTGAGACCCGTAATGCAGCCTAACAGTGGTGTTTAGTACGTTTACATTTGCATAGCAAATGTGTGCAAGAAATGGTATTTCCGGCCTCGCGTGCACCTTTTGAATCGCCTTGGCCGAAATCATATGTTCACCACTCAGCCGAGTAGACCTCGAGGGCACTGGTGTGTGCCTGTAACGCAATGGGAGGAATGACGATGAGTTTCGTCGTTGGGGCTGTGAAGTGCCCTTGAATGCTGTTTCTGCAGACAAGAAAATTACCAGGTATGAGGGGCATTGGAATTGGTTTGCCCAAAGTTGTCGAGGTAGCGTATTCTGCTGGAAATCTTCGCAAGTGTTTTTAAAATGTTTAGTCTCACACGTAGTACACTATTTTCGAGACCGTCTTCCACTGCAAACCCACACATTAAATGTATAGTTTGGCCAGAATATTTTAAAGAGTATTTTTATCACTATAAAGTGTGTAAAATCAGATAGGTAAATGTGGGTAACTTTTAGTCATAGCTTGGTTGCCACTTTCGTAAAACGTTTGGCCAGTATTATTTTTGGCATGAAATATACAGCATGTGAAATGCAGTGCAAACTATTCGAGTGTACAAAATAATAAATAAAATTACCTTGGATTTAAATTTAAATAGATTGTGTGCACTTTTGACTTGCAATGCAAACTCTTGTCTTTTATATATGTTGAGCCGCAGACATTGGTGTAAGACTTCTGGTGGATTACATGAGTATTGACACTGCACTTGGTTTACTACAGATATCTAACAATTATTTCTTACTATTGAGTTCACTATCTATTCACAGGTCTCGTTTGGAGGTTTAGGGTTAAGAACGCAGAGTGAGGTAGCGTCGAGTACCCTGAAACCTGCTGGGGTAGAGGGTGGCTCGCGACATCTCCTTTTCCCAGCACAAGGATCTACAAGTTAGACACTGGGCAACCAAAATATTGCACAGAAGGCGGACGAAATAAGAAAATTACTATATGCCGGGCTTGGAGATAAATTAGCAGCATGGGGTGTTTCGAATATGATGAACGAAAATTGAAGATGGGCATGGCTGATAAGAGCAAAAGAAAAGCACAAAATAAAGAAAAGTAGTTACAAAAAGAAATGCCTGCAAGGCTAAGATAATATTTACCAGCAGATTTATCTCTTGCTTTGCCTGCACTCGGAGCCCTCGGAAGCCTAATCGGAGCCACGAGTTGTACGGTCCTCGCCGTCAACACAGCATCGAACGAATGGAAGTAGTTGTCCGAGGCACAAAGACACACTGCAAACACGGAAGCTATCGTCATGGATTAAAAAAAAATGGGCAATGCTTCAACCTAAAGCCATATCCAGTAGGAGACAGAAGTGTGCAAAAACGACACAGCAGGACGAAACAATAATGAAATCTTTACCAAAACGAGCACTTATGAATGTGGATTTGGAACTGTTTGCATACAAATTGAAAATACCTAATGTTAGAGGAGTGTTTATGAGAGATGATTTGACCGCTAAACCCAAAAGACACGAATGTGGCAAAATTAATCTGGATACGAAGGCAGGGTCCGGCATGCACTAGGTAGCATACGTAAAAAAGAGTAAACACGCTGACTATAATAAGAGTTTTGGGAATCTGCGTCCTCCGCCCGTATAGCGCAATTATTTTAAATATCGGTGGACGCCGCCTCCCCCCATGGTATTGCTGGGGGTCCCGCACAAGTTCATGCAACGCGCCGAGGCGCCGATCCGAACCCGCCGCTCTGCCCCTTGTCGGCGTCGAGGTAACACCCGTACTCCAAACCGTACTGCCCGCGTCCTTCACCAAAATAATATACAATTACGAATCTGAGCAGCTGCATAACACCTATCATTTGTGCCTTAACTTCTTGGTTCACTCGTACAAGTAATTGTATAGAAAGGCTATACACCATAAGGAAACAATCAGTCATGTCAATAGAGCTTAACTTGACGGGCCATAGTTATGTGCTATGTGCGGTAGATTTTCTACCACTCGACATGGAGGGGCAATAGGCCTTGTCGGTTTTTAAACCTACAATGTGATACCGAGAATTTATGAAAAAGACTGCTAACTCTACCTCTTGAAAGTGGCAATGTTTCCCGTGAAGTTTCGCAGCCCATAGGTTTTTATGAAATAGACGACATTGTAAGGTACATTGAATATTCGCTGCCCCCCCCCCTTTTTTTTTACAACGCAAAAAATTCGAACTACGTGGGAATCCCAATACTCTGAAGAGTGTTATCAGATGCAGTGAAGATAGAGACTTTACGAAACCGGATACTATTGGACCAATGCTGTGGTTCGAGCTACGCATCTATGAAACTGGAAAAAACACATGTGTCGTCGCAACCCGTAAATATTTTGCTAGTCAATGTGATACGAATAACCTGCAATTAGGCGAGTGGCACATAAGTCTACCGCTGAGGCCCCGGATAATCGCCCAGGACACTTCAAGGACACAATTTTCAAAACAATACTAACAACCATTATGTTTTTTTTAGCATAATAAAAATAAGGAGAAACCTGGTATGAATATTATGGAACACTGCATTCGCAAAATACTCCTTTTCACAAGGCAATCTCAACACTTCCACTAGCCCCTCGACATATTTCACAAATTCTACCATAGTTTGATTTTGGCCCTGTTTCTGTTCCATCAACCCCAACTTAAATTTTGTAAGAGCCGCCTCGCTAAAAAAATCTCTTTAAAACATGCTGAACTTTATCTTGAAATTTCCCTATCACCTTCCCTGACTAAAAATAGGCTGCAAACTCTCGGGAACTTTAAAAAGGGCTAATGCATAAGCTACACTTCTTTTATAAAGGTGCAAAGCTATTACTGCTTCAAATTTGTCCAAAAAAAAACTAACTAATGATTCCAAATTTAACTGAGATAAAGTGGGAATCTTAGAAGTCAATTCTGATGGAACTTTCTTCAAAAGCTTAAAAAACAGAACAGGCTCACCCAAAGTTCCTGAAGCCGATGCTGGAGCTACCTCTTCAACTTCCTTTTCTGGTTTCCACACAAAGTTCCTCATCTTTGCGCTCATGGAATCTATCTGCTCTGCCTCCTCTACTGCTACCCCGACCTCAGGCAGTACTTTGAAGAGGGTGGTTTTGGACAATTTTTGAATCCAACAAGTCGCCATGATCAAGAACAGAAAAACAATTAAACATAAACACCTGCCAGTTAGTGTAGACATGGACCTCTAAACCAAAAATAAGCAGTGGCTCAATCCACTATAAACTAAGTTCTTGTGACTAAAATGTGCAATTCTGTCAAATGTTACTCCTGAACAGAGTGCTAGCAGCTATTGTTGAGGCCAGGTAATCGCTCAGCACGCCTCAAGGACATAATTTTCAAAACAATACTAACAACCAGTACTTTTTTTAACATAATAAAGATAAGGAGAAACCAAACAGAGGCAAAATATTGTAGTCATTCATAATATGCACAATGAAAATCACCTGAAAATAAACATGGTTAGAACTACAAAATACACAAAAAATGCAACCAGTTAAAAATTGTAAATAGAGAACTCTGAACTTACATAAAATCTTAAACATGTGGCATCCACAACAAATATCATACATGAGACCACCAAGCCTTGATTATTTTTCTGAGAAAATAAACATATGTGGTATCATAAATGTCCTCAATGCCTCATAATAACAAGTCACTCAACCTTTTTACATACATGTATGACATGTGGCTATCTGAATCCAATCCTATCTTGGTGTTTGTCATCTGGCACCAACTCTAATACCCGTTTTCAAAAAATGGATTTCATGTGGCACCATGAGTTTACTCATTTCTAGTATATTTGCTTCTCCTCAATATATTTTTACCTTTTAAACACAATATCAGATTACACTTAAACACCAGGTACAGTGTTGAGCCATTTGTGCATATATAAACATTTCTAAAATTTGTATGCACGAATACAAATTTTACTGCACCGTCATAAAAATGCATATTCCAATTACCATGATTTTACCACCAATAAAATATCTGCCTGTCCCTGCGATCATTACTTCAATTACAGAAATTAAAAGATCGCAATAAAACATCATTAACACCAGACATTGGTTTTTTTTCCTACTGGTCATTCAGGTGATCGTGGCCACTACAACAGGTTTGTAATACTTTTAGGTTAACTTTAGTGAGATTATTTTTCACTCGCACGTGCAAACCCATATATTATTGCAAAGAAAATAAATAGGAAAAGTTTAAACTGGCCGAATCCACATTAATTTTCTTAACATTCCTACCAAAATGGTGGTCTTAACAAAACCATGGCTGCTCCTATTCAATCTACCAAAATGGCAAAAAAACTAGCACAAACAAACTTTCGTTAAAGTTAGAAAATTAACATTATGTTTAAGTAAAGAAGTTGGTTCCAAGAATTTCACCAAACACTGATGTTTGTCAAAGAAAAATGAAGCTTGTTTGCAACAAGTTTGAGTAGTCATCATTAAATTGCTCTATTTCAAAATTTTCCCGACTGCAAAATAAATTACTAAAAATGTCAAAGTGACGTTCCTGCATTCTAAAAGGTATAACATTACGAAATAACATATAACCAAGCTATCTGACATGTTTCTTCATAGGGAAACCCTCTCTCAATTCCAAGCTTCTAACCAATTTATTGGATTTGCAGGCCGTATAAATACAAAAACGACCATTGACTGGCTATAGGGGTCACACAATCCACCAATAGCGAACCCAGGTGTGATGACAACATTGATCCTTAGAGGGATTACAACAAATTCCACATGTTACCAAACAATCTGGTAACATGAAAATTCATTGGTATCTATGGAGAAAACTGATACCCCTTAAGAGGGGTTAGAACAATATACACATTACGACGTCAACCCCGATATTTCGAACGAACCTATCGTATTGAAGTTTTCCTTCTTTTACACTTGAAGAATGAACATGCCTGCCCTCTATCGTGTACGCTCTAAAGCTCCACTCCGCACCGGCACGACTGTCCCTTCATAGTGTTCTATGAGCTGGACGAAACCACATCGCTGCTCGTCGTTGGTTCGTGATTATTTTAATTTTAGGTTCATGTGCTAAATCAGGCCGTGAATTACACTTCAACGATGATCTTCAAGCACCTGTAAGTGTTTCAGAGGCATAAAATGTAAATAACATTATAAATTTAAATAGATCTAAAGTGTTTTCCCATGTTGTGCAGCACCGAACAAAATTTCTTCCTTTGGCATAAATGCTCGTTACGAGGTATGTGTTGCGTGTAGACCAAGTTGTATTGCTGGTAGAATGGGGGCTTAGGGGAAAACACAGAGACCACATACATATTTTTATACGTGCGTGAGTAACCTCAATGACAGTCAGAGCAGTACGCTGCACATATTTTCGCCTAAGGTTCCTCCTGGTTATAATCTGGTAGTGTAACCACAAAGCATCATTACGTTCCGGTCGTCGCGAAGAGAGCACACGAGGTGGTCGTGACAGTTGTCGACCAGCGCGGAGAGTTGGTGAAATTTCGAAACAAAGAAATCACACTATGCCTGCATTTGAGAAGATGGGAATAAGATTTACACTGACCAGAAGCTATAAAGGAACGTGTCGTGCAAAACCTACAGTCAGTATGTCACATGTCTCCAAGAAGTTAACACGCGCTAGCGATATTATCCTCTGCAGTCTCGGCTACGAGGTCGATTGCCATCGAAGATTTCATAAACTACGAAGAGCCAAACATTTTCGAAGACAGCATAACGAAGATGGAACTTCACACGTACCAGACATTCCTAATTGGTCCATACACACTATTATCGGAAGTTCGGATAGCAGTCCAATACCAAGATATATGCACTCTTCCTTCCAGTTTTTCCTGTGAATCAGGAGGACTCTGGTGAAAGAAACTGGGCCCAATCCAGCATCCATGAGCATAACGAGCAATGAAATTCTTTACCTGATCGATCGCATTGCCTACTTTCTCAATTGTGCCGAGGTTAACAATTCGCGAGATGTGGGCATAACTTCAACGATCAAAAATTACCTTTCGCTCATGCCGAACGAACTGTCTGCAGCCAAGATGGCAGGATGGGGAATCGAAGATGTCTACAGTGTTCATATTTCTGCAGAAGGCAAGTTGGGATTTGCCGAAGACAACAAACAAATTATCTTCAATTCGAAGCAAGAGCTGATTATAACGAGCGCCAATACGCATGAGGACACAACCGTGGATATGGGAGAAAACCTGGAGGCAGTTGAACTGGAACTACAGTCTATCGGAGGGATGCTGCCTCATGTGCAGTTCAGCACGGCAGAACGCATACACGTATTGCAGAATGTGGAAGATGGTAAAAACATTTATGTGACTTTTAGGTCCTGGAGTATGGAGACATACCCAGGATTGGCAGCAAGTCAGCGCATCAACTGGATGGTGAAGTCCAGCTTTGCTTCCGAGAAACCGAGGTACATCATTGTTGGGTTACATACCGGAAGACAGAACAATGTAAGAGTGAACCGTTCGCAGTTCGACACATGTCTAATAGAAAATGTCAAAATATTTTTGAATAGCAAAAGCTACTATACGTTGACATGAACACAAACTTTGTAAATGGACAGAACTTGTTGGCATATCATATGTACACTAAATTCCAAACTGTGTATTATGTATGCACCCAATCCCTGATATTGAGCCCTGATGCGTTCAAGAGTTTGGCCCTGCTCATGGTATTCGATGTGAGTAAACAGGATCAAATTCACTACACGTGGAAATATTCTTGCCAACACATACGCATCCTGCCTGATACTTCACAACCGGCTTGTATCTTACAATTGTTGAGACAAGACCGTCAAAATACTTTCGTGAGCGCAGTGGACTGTTCACACACTATAACTGTTTAGTCGTCTTCGAGCATCGCCAGTTTCAAGGTTCGAGAAGGTGCTGAAATGCCACAATGGAAGGGCGGACTTCTAGTGGTGGTGTTTTCCTGCCCCCTTAAATTCCTGGGTCGTCGAAGCTGACATCGAGCTATGAAAGTCAAAGAAGATTAATAAACCTGTATATTTTACTATATGTACAATAAAATGTATGTAATGCGATATGCTGGGTTTCATTTTTAAAAAATCCTCCTTGCTTGGTTTATAAAAAAATATTATAACAAAAAATATTTTTAATTAAAATACTCGCATTAAAAAATAATAATAATGTCAATTTAAGTACTTTTAAGGAATGGCCAATGTCACCATTCTGTACAGGCCGATAAGAAGCGACATAATCGATACTACCTATGTGATGAAAAAATATCATCTAACGTGAAGGGATTCGAACTCCCAACTGGGTAATTGATGGAACGAATGTGGTGAAGGCTTGCTGACTAAATACTTATTAGCCAAGGAAAATCATTGGCAGGGACCGACAGTGCAACCTATACTTTATACTCATAAACAAATATGGCTGTCACCTGATGGTACACAGGAGATGAAATCATATTAAATCTAATATGGTTGCCTCACGAAGGTGAGACGCAAAATATAAAATAAATAATAAAGCATGGAGGACTGCTTCTAGCAAGATGGCTGCCTCCCAACTTGGCAGCCTCCAGTAACATTTATAAACAAATGAACGAAAAAAATTATGGTCGCCTCCAGTAACATATAAACAAATTATGTACGAAAAAAAAAAAACAAGTATAGCCACCTCCAGTAATATGTATTATCAAATGTGGAACGAAAAAAACAAATATGGCGGCATTGGATAGAAAACAGTACAGATGAGGGGGTATAGTGAGGGAGTCAGTCGTCTACTGAATGTGGTGCTGGGAAGACCTCCAAAAATGTCTTTTTAAAATAAACTTTGAAATAGGTTTCTATAATTTTTTTCGGGATTTTTAATTTTTAGGGAAAAAGTGAAGTTTTAAGGAAAAAGGGAAATTTTAAGGGGAAAAGGGAAATTGTTAGGGAAAATTCGCCACTGAACTAGAATTTTTAATTATTTATAATGTCTTTTTAATAAAAAAATTTAATAATACATTTTTTAACGATTTCTAATTAAATTTTTTAAACAATTATTAATTATTTTTGTAAGAAATTTGTTTATAGTTTTTTTTAAGTATTATTTCGCATTGTTTTGGGTTGTTTAGTTTAATTGGGTTTTTGGGGTCAGATGTCACCGGAATCAAGGTCAAGGGTCAAAGTTAAAGGTCAATGTCATGTGGGTCCAAAGATGGCAGACGGTAACGTAACAACATGGTGGCCGGGCGGCTCCTGCTCTCCTATCCCCGATCCCCTTATACCTGAATGCCCATTTCGGTACTACTATTGTATTATTTGAGCGGAACATCCGCCGTGACGGCATTCCCCGACGATGGTGTGCAAGCGGAGATAAGGAAGCAGTGGTCCCAGCGCAGCGCAGCGCAGCCCAGCCCAGCCCAGCGCAGCCTGGATGGCATGTGACGTTACCTCCGGCTGCACTCCAGCTTTCTTGCCGACTCGGAAAACATGTGCAGCGCTCCATAAATATCAGTTGACTCGTGGGCTCCGGCGCCGGCATTGCTGGTGTGTTTGCTTCGTATAGAAATACGTTCCAAGTGGCAACTTTCCTTTCTTTGTTGCGTATTTTACGACTTTGTAGTTGCCACATCGTCAATCAACATGTAAGTATATGTATGAGTGTGTGCGTACCTCAACGTGTACGTGTGTGGAGAGGCCGATGTCCTATTTAAAATGCAGGCTGCTACCAGTTTGCTATATTTTTGTAAGTGGAAGACATTTTGTGGAAATATGACTGCTCTAATTGACGGCACATTTTTGTACCATGCTCACATGAAGTAAGCTGCTTACATTTCATCGAATTTCAGAATGTTAACTATTTATAAATACCTACAGTACTATAATGCAAATAAACTGTTGATATTTTCATGTTAATATAGCCGCTCCGTAATTATGCCGCAACCAAATGCTGTATTACGTTAAAAATAACAGGAAGAACCAAATATTTTGTGTTACTGCAACATTAAAGTAATGTTCCACGAACACCAGATTACACTGACTCGATGTAAAATGGCAGACAAAAGTGAACAGCGATAGTCTCGTAAAAAGAAACCATTATATTAAAATTGTAAAGCATAGAATGAGAACACAATGTAGCCTACATCAGCTCTCAAGCCTTGCAAAGCAGTTTAAGTGTGCCAAATATGCATATACTTCTACATAACGAAAGATAATTGTAGTTTGCTGTTGTATTGTGCTGAATACCTACAATATGAAACACAATGATGTTAAAACAGAACAGTTGGTACGGCGTTAGGTTTCGTAAAATGGAGCACGTCAATCACTCAAGGCGCGGGTTCCATTACACTTTCAAGTGTCATCTCTTTGTCTTCGTTCGTAGGATATTAAATTGTGTGACAAAATAATTGTAGTTATGTAACATCGGATTTTTTTTAACAAAGAAAATACAAGGGAAACTTAACAACACAAATGTTAACATAAAATCTACACAAAATGCATTTTGTCGCAACATGAACACCACCTTAATGTTGACAGTGCAGTAAGGAGTTACCGTAAAGTTGTTACAAACGCACTTAATGTTACACTTACATTAGTAGCTTAACAGTATATTACATTAATAATAAGAGTATTAGTTACTGACGGCTCACAGATAGCAAAAAATTAATTTAGTAGTACCATTAGTACTGTTGGCATAACATTATAGACATTTATCTGTGTAGATATCGGATTTCAATAGTAAATGTGAGGGAATCTAATATATACACCTTATCGTCCAAATCAGGTGAACTAGAGTCCAATGGCATTGCTATCGACTCGGACAAGTGATCCGTCAACCCTAATTGTCATATAGACTTGTTAAGTGTTGGATTGTCCTTTTGGAATATGCTACCTTTTCTAAGCAGGCCAAACTGTTGGAAATAATGCAAGACATCGATGTTTCTTATGTTAGCTAATCGAAAAATATGCGCAGATAACGTTCAGTTGGCACAGACATTTTTAGACGTTCGAAGGGTATTTCCCCTTCAAAGGTAGCCTAGCATGTAGAGAGTACAGCTAAAATGCAGAAATACCCAGTAGTTTAAAGTAAACATTTGTGACATAAGTGTACCTAATGAAATTCGTTTATCGTTAAGATAGATATTGACATTGCTAACTTTTGACGGTTCCGTTAAAATTTTGGATTTGGTTTTCATTTGTGTAATACGTACAGAATGTTAAATTATTATTGCCCCATTAAAGCTGTAGTTACATAATGCTATGAGTGTTCATGGATGTTAAAAATAACCCTGCGATTGTTCTAAGTAAGCTTGTTTCAGGTTAACGCTCAAGCTTGCGTGACAATGGGGAAATTTTTTCTAAATTATAAAAATAAATTTTTATTTTATTTTTTTATTTTTTGCAAAATATTGGCATTAGCTACTGGACAAATCGTAACTTGAGAAACTGCCTGCTACCAAGCTTACTCTCTTAGGGATCCGGCTAAAGAGTATAATTTCCACTACGGCCAAGATGGCCCTGGAAGTGAATGTAATAAAAATCCTGCACAGAGGAATTGACAGAAGTACATATAGGCTATATAATCTTTGCTTATTAGGAAATAGGTACAGCTAATTTTTTATGTGATGAATAAACTTACTACATGCAATATTTAACTACCAATCTCGAGGGGAAAAAACCTTGTAATATGTGTACAGATGCGAAACCTAAATGTCTGGCTAAAATGTGTTAAACAACAAAACCGTAGGAAGCAGTGAGGTCGTTATGTAAAAAACCATTTATCATGAGAACGGACAGTGAGGCGATATATTATCCGTAATCTGTTTAGATTAAAACATTTTTTTAACAATTGTGATGGGACCGCACTCTGAAAAACGTCCTTATTTTCGTCTTATGGCGTACGGAACTGAATATTATTGGTTCGAGAACGTGTTATATATTTATAGAGCTCGCAGATTTGCAACATTTTATCATGAGGAAAGAAACGCTACTTGAGTCGGCCAGTTGTATAACTCGGCTAATCAATTTTAGGACAAATAGTGACAATTACTTCATTAGTATTCTTTACATGGCTCTCTTTGAATCAGTGTTATGAAATGGGTTGCAAAAACGCCCTACTGTATTTTAAATTTACTCCAAAATATCACCAGAGAACCAGAACTAAATGTGTCTACCAAAATCATGATAGCATAACCGTTTCCATCTATTCCTTTGACAGTGCTGCAAACCTGGTATCCACAACCACAGTATACCTGTAAGTAGATGGGAATAGTTCCTTCGGGCAAACAGGGATCAAAGAGTGACTCCGTGGCTCCACCACCACGTTGGCAATTTCCCGGTTTTCCCCCCAAAATCGCTCATTTTCACACAGAATCGTAGGTTTTAGTTCAAAAATGTCTTTAAAAAATTTTTTCCCCCTAAGAAGGTTCCATTTTACCCTAATAAGTGCTTCTTCCTCAATGTGACTGAGATAACCTAAACTCAGTCACATAATGAGAAGTTGACAAAATAAAATTATTTTAATAATGTTTTTTTTTTTTTTTACTGTCCTATATTTTTATAAACAAAAAAAAAATTACAGGCGTATTAAGTGTTATATATCACCGGACTCGTCCTTTCAAGGCACATACGATCATGATTGCATAATAAATTTATTTTAAAAATGATTATTTTTATTTTAAAATATGTTTTTATAGTTCAAAAATTAAAGACGTAAGTATTAAGTGTTATGTATAACCTGACTCGTCTTTTTAAGACACATACGATAGTGGCCTGCCACCATTGTGTTTCTATTATTCATGCTCAATCATTCCGTTTTGACTCTCTCTCTCTCTCTCTCTTTCTCTCTTGCCTTTATCTTTCAATCTATTTCTCTCTCGCTCTGTCTTTTTCTCTTTCATTTCTCTCTTGTCCCTCTATCATTCCATAGGTTTTCTCGGAGTCCTCCCATTTTTTCTCTTTCATTCCATCTTGTCTTTCACTTTCCTTCCTCATTGTATCTCTTACTCGATTTCTCTATTTTCTTTCTCTCTTGTCTCTCTCATTCGTTCGACCAATTACTCTCACTTGTTCAACACCTGTGTCTACATAGTTCCTTCATCGCCTGCTGAAGTGAGCAAAACGTCGGTGTATAAATTTATTTACGAATTTAAAGATGTAATTTTCCATACACGAGAAGGTATATAAAAAATTATTTTTAAGTACGAGCTATGCAGGGATTTGTAAAACATACTCGATTTTCAATACTTTTTTTAAATCAATATTTCCTCTTAATATATTATTTTATTCAACTTGTTTTTACTTTTGTATGAAAATTAAGTCGCCTATTCTTGCATGCAGGCACGCATACACGTACTCACACATAGACAGTTTTGCGAAACAGCTGTGATATGCGCGTGCAGTGATGGCAGGTACCGTGAAGGGAAAAGGGGCAAAGTGTAAATGACCCCGAAACAAGTGCTAGCGAACTTAAGCGATCACTCCCACTGCTGGGCTGCCCTGCCAATCATATTTATATGAAGCGATACATTTCTAAATAAGTAAAATGATTGAAATTTATTTTATTTATCATTTGAAAAATGCCAAAGAATTTTTTTCTAAAAATACAGTAAAATGTATTTTTAATGTATTTGTAATGGAAATTCAGTTTAAAGAACTTAAACTTTTGTAAATTTCACAGTTTTCCATGAAAGCTGCTAACATTTAAATTAAGCTAAATTCTCATGCTCGGACAGGATTCAAACACAAAATCCCTCGATTACAAGTTGGGCATGCTAGCCCCTACACCACCAAACTCATACCAAACTAGTTGCTTAAAATTAGAGTATATACCAAGAGAAATTGGCGATTTCCCTCTCACAGTTACAGAAACATTGTTAATGTTTTTTATATTTATTTTCAATCAGCGCATATATGGCTTATGAATACTATATATTATAACAGTTTTTATGGTTTTTTAAAGACAAGTGATGTTCTGTATTAAAATAATTTCGTTATTTTTAGTCAGTATCTGGTTCATATATACATATAAATATTATTCTTAAAAAATGATGTAGCAAGTCGGGCTGTAAGCATTTGAATATGTACAGATATTTAGGTAGACAAATATAATTTGCGAACTCTTATGAGGCAGGCAATCTCGCGAAATTTTAGTTTGAAAGAATAATTTATAGTTCCAGGAATGTCTTTTAAGCCCTATATAACCATAATAATTAGCTTAAAATAATATTTCGCTTTTTTAATGAAATTTGTTTATAACAGACTGGTAATCCTACAATACGGGATTCAAGTAAGAAATAAAATATTCAAGTATTTGGATTTTTTTTTTTTTTTTTTTTTTTTTTTTTTTTTTTTTTTTTTTTTTTTTTTTTTTTTTCCAAATTTTATTAAAATATATTATTACAAATCACCCTTAAAAATATTTTCAAGCTCGTCTACATGCTTATACAAATTTCAGTCCTTCGTTAAACATGAAACCGGCTATTCTGTCACTTGTAAACTTCATGTCGTCGTACAGTAAGTTTGAAGGCAAAGTCCTTGCAGCAAAAGCGACACTGATTAGCCACTGTAAGTTCTGTATATGATATACATTAGCCACTGTAAGTTCTGTACATGATATACTAGCGGGTCCAGATGGTTCGCCGGTCGTCGTGTCAGAAGGAGCAGGAACAAGGAACGGAGTTGTCGATCACGTCAATGATGAAAATTGCAGCAACCCAGATGTAAACTTCTCAGTACTGTAGGTCCCTTAGAGATGTAACCTCCTTTAATCCAGAGGCTTCTCACTTTCCTAGGCTCCTTACATATATACACTTTTTGATATTATGAGCTGTGAATATTTTCATGTGTACGCAATCTATACCAAAGACAAAAATATCGAAATATTGCCTATGTGTTGAGTGGACTGAATCCGCTCGTTCTCAGCTGTAGATGATCAACTGACTCGAGTGTCCAGCCAGAGCCCTTCAGTGCCATTTCTTCTTCCTCGCGACACACGTTCTTTATAATATTTCAACACTCTCTTCGATGTCATGAACTCTTTAGATAGGCACATTAGATGTCTTGAATGCTTTTCTTGCATACTCATCATTGTATGGCTCTGGTTTACTATAACTGCATTCGAGCCATGTATTATATTTACACCATCATTTTTTTCCACCTCCACTGTAAGTTGGTTTATTAAAATTAATTTCATGTATGCAAGAATGGAACTAATATCTTTCGTCGAGGCTGTCAGATTCGGAGCAACATAATCTTTGAGAACACCTCTGAATGCAGATTCCTTCAGAAAAATTATTTGTATTCGGCTTCAACTCACAGGTTATTTTCGTAGGTTGCGATGACTAATTGGTAGGTGTAGCATCTGATTCGCTATTGTAAGCTGCACTAGGGCCAGTTTTCGCTTTAAATTGCACAGAGGAAGGATGATCTGCCCGTTCAACATCGGTAGATGATACATCAGTTTTGCATTGTTTAAAATGTCTATTTAAACTGTCGATGCGTGCAAACAGTTTAGAGAACTTCTCACACCGATTTCCCATGTGGACGGAACTACTTACACATGCATTATTTTCATACCTTCGTGCTTCACTGACGTTGGCGAAAGTATTGTCGCAGTAGCTGCATGGAAGTCTTGATGGAAGCAACGAACTGCTGATATCATTAACAGCCAAAGTTTTTTGATTCAATGATTTTCCAGTGCTTGTCGCATCAGTTACCTCCCCAGTACAGCTCCGATGCAATGTTGACAGATAAAGCTTAGCAGAAAGTGAAGGCAGACCGGTACAGGTTTCGAGATGTCTTTTTAGGTTGTCACTTCGGCAACCAAACTGCAATTTTAACTTTTCTTATTTAAAAGTAGCACACTTCGCATTCTCAATACAGTTGACCTCATGTCTCCGAGAATTGTAGCCTTTACGAAGTTCTCGGTATCAGCACTGCTGTAGGTGATTCATCTGAAGAATTCGATGGTTCAGCCAATGTCATGCCTGAATAAGTTGATTGCGATGCTTCTGCCCCAGGTGTCCCATCCGAAAAAGTCAATAGCACTGCGCTAAACTCCGGCATTGATGAACCGGCAACCTTTAGCTCCATTGTATATTCCAGTTGTTTACAGGAGCTGAGATGAAGTGTTTTTCACGACTGTCACTGTTAAACTAAGCTTCCTAACTGGAACCCAGCTGATTATATGTACTCGCAAGAAAGCAACATACCGCCCAGCATAACTCTAGTATGCAGAAACTATAGAGTTGAGACCAGCCAAAACACAAACACCTCTGCCATCTGCTCTACCAACAGTCACAGACAAAATATACTCATTGTTCATACCTCTTACTATAACTCAAGCATACCTCAAACATTCGTCTACACAGACCATATAAATAAAACATACAGCCCATACCAGTGACACAATCCAATTATTCTGATACGATCCACCATTCTGGCTGAAACAAGTCAAAATACAATAACCAATCATACCAAACACTTTTAACTCAACCACGACTTAGCATTACAGGTCTCACCGACACGCAAATACTATCAACACTTCGACATACACCAACAATAGTAAAATTGATATTATGGAAAACATATTACCCTTCATACCCTCCACAACAACTCAAGCATACCAAGCAAATGTTATAGTCCAGACCAACCTGCAACATAAACACTCTTACCGCCTGTCAAACCATTATTACTGACTGATACAAGAGGAAACCAACATATCACTTCCTGTAACCAAATAAAAACTCATTTCAGTCATACTACTACCACCACCACCAAAACCACCATCACCACTACAACCAACAACACCACTTCTCAGGCATACGACACAAAATATGAGTAACCCTGCAGTGATACTGGGTACTATCCGAAAAATAACCCCAGAATACTTAAGTTATGCAACACAGATCAGATTGTATATGCCACGTAACTCATTTAATACCACCCCACACCTTCCATTAACACCACCAACCAAAATATACTAGTTAACAACCCTCCAGCACACAACGCATCAATGTTAATAACTCTAGTAATCATCCATACCAGGTAAAATACCTACAACATGCTTATCAACCATATAGATAACCCATTGATACTGAGTACCAAAACATATATAATTCCTTTCACTATGACATAAGCTTGTCTCAGTCATGCATCGTCAAAAACCACAAAACCCTGCATTTCAACATACCATACCATCTGAATTATCAACGAACCAACACAGCATATAACCATACCAACCAAAAAATGCATACCGCCCAAACCATATTATTCGCTCTAACCCAAGCATACCTCATTCATGCTGTTAACGATACAGACCATTTCAACCACCATACCTCGGACTTACTAATCAATCATAACAATTAACTATATTGACTACCATTTCAGCCTATCTAACTTCCCCAGTTACACATATAATCAAGCCTTACCAGCAGCTGAGCTAATCAAAATATTCCAATCATAAGCTCCAACCATAATACCATAATATCAAAACTAATAATTTAACCTTTTGTGACATCCATACAATCTTAATTCCCAGATACCATATCAAACCATCTAATCATGATATCCGACCATATCAGCCTAGCGTTCTGCTCCTCTCATACTAACTAAACTTCCCATTGAACAGTTCTGCTCTTAGAAACTAATTACGCAATTAAACCATACTCCACACACCATCGAAGCTATACTTTTGTCATACTGCCAAAACAACCGAACTTGCAATCAGGCCATACCAATCAACTTAACAGCTAATCCAAACATACAAACTAACTAACTGTAAAACCAAGACACAGCAATAGGTTATGCCATCAAGATGTACAAGCCATAAAAATAAACCAAACCATACATGCAGCCCACACCGGTAGACCATACCATCATGTTACTCCATCCATTTCAGACATTCCAAGAGGCCATACCAAACAACACATACTAGTCAGACATACTAACGAAACAAATTACCAAAACAATCTACCTATAACAACCATGCAGTGAGGTATTACAGTACAAACATTCTAAAATACCTCTAGCAATGATGAGCCGACATAAAATTCACATTATCATACTGACAACATAGTATTCAAACCATACATTTCGACCTTCTATACTAACCATCACACCTATCATCATACCTCCTGCCCTCCTGCCATACAGACATGTCACAATAAGAGACATAGCTATTCTGGCAAAATAAACTTCCTCCTACTGTCAACCTAAACTACTACAATATCCCGATCACACCTTTCAGACATCGCTTCTATCGTACTGATAAGCCATACAAGCAAGACACACCACCAAACCAGTCAACCAATGAATATACCAAGGCATCATATAGAGTAGTTAAAAAAACAAGAGAGGCCAAGCTCTCAACTCTAGCAAATCTCTCGAGATATTAGATCTCTCGAACGATAGATGCGAGTACGACCGACCAAATAGCAAAGGAGATGAAGACGAAGCGAGTAAGAGTAGGGTGAGGTAAGTTCCAGCACTGTCACTAGGGGAGGTGCATGTCGACAACAAGCCATTTGTTTCCCACCGCCTGACCAGATCACATTTACCTAATATGGCAGCCCACGAGGGTATCCATACAACACTTTAGAATAGCAACTTTACCTTTACCTACAGAACATATCTACCAAGCTATCCCATTACATAAAACATACACAGATCTCGTCCACCACACACAACCCTATGAAAACGCCTCAACCGGCGAATAACTGTCACTGATCGTTTTGTCAACGACTCATGCGAACCAACATTTATAGGGTAAAGAGTAAATATCCATTCTTACTATACTGCACACGCTTGCACACACACACACAAACACACACAAACAGAATGAAGTAAATACCTAAACCTTCATCGCTTGCTATCAGTCTGGTTTAACTAAACATACGAACAATTTATACCTTTCGTGAACATAGTCAGACCTTGCTACGATCTTGAACCCAAGGACGCAGCAAGGCTGAAATTGAAACAAAATCCCAGTAAAAATGTCTGAACAAAATGGCACAAAGTTCCAGCAGTAAGAAAATCCATTAAGCAAGTTAAGGATGAATAAAAGTGAAAGCTCAAACTAACACAAAAACTCATTAGGTATGTATAATTTTTTTTCTTTTCATTTTATTTGCCTTTTGGTTGTATAATATTTTTATTCCAGCAAAATCACATACTTGCTATAGTTTTCCATGTACTAAACATTTTCAAAAGAAAACACCAGAATCAAGTATAACATGCAATTATGCTACAAAGCGTAGCTAAATGTAATACTATACATTATTTTCCACCACACTTTGGAAAACTTTAAACATAGTCAGGTACAAGCTGTATTTAAAAAAAACGGCATATTGATTCTGGCTATCACCACGAATCTTTCATAACACTGACATTTAAAATTGTGATATGCTTTCGACTTGACAAAAGCTCCTGGCTTATAGGCCATACAGAGACCATTCACAAATTTTCTTTAAAATAATGTTTTGCCATTTCTCAAGTTCTAACTTTTAGGTAACCTGTACATGACAAGAGCAGAAGGCCCTTATTAAAAATTGTACATAAAAATTCATTTTTAAAATTTTCCTCGATTCCACAATGACTTGCAACTAGCAAGCCATAGCCTCCGGACCATCACCAAACACAGCGTGCAATAACCAGGTTTGAAGTTTGAAGTATGTGTTAGGTGTTTTTAACTAGTCCCAAGTATTTTTCAATCAATGATCTTTCAGTATTTTTCCCGTGTCGGATGTTGCTCCGTACGTTGACGTGTTGAACGGGGCAGGGCGAGAGACAACGAAACACATAGCTTAGTAGAAATTGTCTCATAGTAACATACGAGAGACGAGTATATCATATTTAAAAGCAAGTAGTGGGTAATTAAACAGATCATAAAGGTAATTATGCGTTACATTTTAAATAACATTTATGCAAAACACTTTTAAAAATAAGCATCTCCATATACATCTCACGTACAATAAATATATAACAAATATAATTTAGTTGCATATCATGTGAAGGCCAATAATATATTTATACACATATCCGGAAGGAAATAGGTTAAAACATTCTACCAGCCCTTACCTATACACATCCAAGATATTTTATTTACAAGAGAACATTCGCTATCAGTATACCATTGCATCTCTCCTGTGGACAAACAAGGATCTGCATGCCTGACACCGGACAGACAAGATACTTGCACAGAAGCCGGACGAAATAAGAAAATCATCAGACACCGGGCTCAGAGAAAAAATAGCAGCGTGGGGTTTTCCAACTTACTGAACATCAAAGTGAATATGGACATGGGTTATAAGAGCAAAAGAAAGGCACAAAAGAAATTGAAGGCAGTTCCAAAAAGAAGGAAAGCATGCAAGGGTAAGAAAATATCTACCAGCATATATGTATATTGTTTTTGCCTGCACTTGGGGCCCTTGGAGGCATAATCGGAGCCACGAGTTGTATTGCCCGTGCCATCAACACAGCATCGAATGAATGGAAGCAATTGTCGGAAGCACAAAGACACAATCCAAATATGGAAGCTGTTGCCATGGGCAAAAAAATGGCCAAGGCCTCTACCAAAGACCATACCCAGTAGGAGGCATAAGTGTGCAAAAGTGTCTCAGCAGGAAGAGGCAATAATGATATCTTTACCAAAATGTGCACTCACGAATATGGATTTTGAACTGCTTGCGCGCAAAATTGAAAATACCTAATTTTAAAGGGGTATTTATGAGAGATGGTTTGCCTGCTAAACCTAAGAAAGAAGAATGTGCCATAATTAATATGGATACAACAGCCAGGTCTGGCACACACTGGGTACCTTACGTGAAAAAGGTTAAACACGCAGACTATTATGATAGTTTTGGGAATTAGCATCCTCCGCCCGAACTGCGCGAGTACCTGAAAAATTGTAAATTAATATAAAACAACGAAACGGAGCAGATTCCTAACACGTGGAATGGTGGATATTTGTGACTTCGCTTCCCGGTTCGCTCGTACAAATAATTGTATAAAAAAGCTATACACCGTGAGGAAACCATCAGTCATGTCGATAACGCTTACCTTGACAGGTCGTAGTTCCGAGCTGTGTGCGGTACATTTTCCGCTACTCGACCTGGAGGGGGAATGGAGCATAGGGCTTGTCGATATTCAAACCTACAAGGCCAACTGCAAGCTGTATCTCATAAAAAGGGGTTATGTATACTATGAAGTTTCGCTGCCCATAATCTTTTATGAAATAGACGAAATTGCAAGTTACATTGAAGATTTACTGTCCCCCGACACAGAATTCTAACTACATGGGATTCTCCATACTCTGAAGAGTGTTATCAGATGCAGCGAAGTAATAGACTTTACAAAACCGGATACGATCTGACTGGTGTTGGGGTTCGAGCCATGCATCTATGAAGCTGGAAAAACACGTGTGGTCACAGCTCATAAACATTTTGCCAATCAATATGATATAAATAACGAGCAATTTGGCGAGCTTCACGTACCTCAACAATTACGTTTTAATAATAAATTTCTAATAAATATTTAACTATTTTTATTAATTTTTTTGTAATACTTTGTTGTAATTTTTAAATAATTATTTTGCAATTTTTAGGATTTTGGGGTCAGAGGTCACCTGGATCAAGGTCTTGGGTCAAATGTAAAAGTCAAGATCCTATGGGTCAAAGATGATGGATGGGTGATGTAAGAACATGATGGCTTCCCCGGCTCCGGCTCCGAATCCAGAATCCGTTACGTGTGAACATACTTTTCCCTACTACTTTCGTTAGTGGTAACATTACTAATAATAACTTCAGTGTTAACGTTTTTCGCATTGTAATGAGTTTGTTTCAGTGTATAATATAAAATGATGTGCTGTGTTACACTCCTGTAACTGTGAACACACATAGCTGCCAGTTTTTCAGGCCATAGCCACTAATGCACATCATTATAGTAAACATAGATCTTACAGACACGACAAATGCATTGTCGCTTTAAAAAAAATAATGTGTTAGAGTTGAGCCTTATACACTATCATAAATGTCCTTTTTCCGGCAGTATGAATAAGGTTTTCTGCTTTTTGAGATGCGCACACTTAATACAGCGTTCGCATTCGTCTACGTACGTAAATGTTTTACAAGTCTCTGGAATTGACATACACACGTAAACGGGGAAACGAATGTGTGTAAGTCTCGCGCCCTTACAGCCCATAGGCTACTATTATGAATGCGTTTTATATATAGTTCATAATTGTTATTCTTGAAATTTATTTTTCAAAATAGTGGTATGGAGGCATTAACTTTCGAAAAAAAGCCACTGAGATATGTTCTGAACAATGTTTACTCTTTAACATTTAATCATCTAGAAGAACCGGGATAAACATAAGTTTTCTTCGTGATTTTCTATAAGCCGGGCGTGTCAATGAATTTATAAACTTAGTTAATATGCAGGGCAGTGATAGCACTGCCATTTTTTACAAGGCAAGGCATGGCTGAGCAAAACGTTTTATCAGATTTCAAAAATGAGTTTTCTTTATACTATTATTATAGTGAAAATAAAATTCACCCCACAGTTTTTACCAGTATTAAAAATATAGTTTAGATAACTGCGTTTACTGTGTCAATTGCTTATTTATTCCTTTCTTGACAAAAGTCTATGATTGATTAATAGCAAAACATATATTATCATGAGCTTTTCAGCTCATAATGGGTTTATAATTTTAAATCTATGAGCCTACCTTCCAGAACAGATTCAATATTGGGTTTCCGTCAAATGCTTGTTCAGAATCTTATCAGCTGGTTAATTGTTGTAACGGATGCAAACAAGTATGCATATTGGAATGTATCAAGTACATGTCAAGACGAGTAAATTATGCTTATATACATATGTGCCTTCCTATGTTCGGAAACACCCTCAATGACTCTTGATCAATTTGACAATTTGACAATCGTCAAATTTAAAGTACTGATTATTTTTACTAACCGTCACCTTTGTACTAGATCACAACACCAAACTGTAAACACTGAGTTACGTTGTAGACCTTTGTGTGTCTAACAAATATTTCTCGACATAAGAACGGTATAAAAACGCTACTATGATGTACATCATTCATTATTAATATCAAGTTTGTAAGTTTGTAAGTGCTAACAGTACTGGTATTTTATATCGAACACCTTAACTATAGTAAAGTATCAGCACTAAAAACATTGACCGTTATATAATTATGATTATAATTAATTTTCCCAGAGGTAAATAAAACAAAATAGTAGTTGATATTGGTGCAAATTTCAGCACATACAGAATTCTACGACAGAAACGAAACATATGCCATGGCCGCTACTAGTAAATCATGAGATAGGTATTCATAGCTGCAACCAAAGCAGATAAATCGCGCGTGATAGGCTCGCTTTAGCTGAATGTGAACGAAGATGTGGGTGAGCCGAGGCCAGGGTGACGACCTACTTTTGCCGGCTGAGAAACTTGAAACTTGACTGCTGCGTCGTCTGCTGCCTACTAACGCCCAGTCGAGAATACTTGCGCTCATCTGGATCATCCCAAGAACTAACATAAAATACTGGTCAGACTTTTCCTTATCCCATGGCCGCTCTAGTGTGTATCTTTACTCAATGGAGTTACTAAGACATAAATCTGGAATGTATAGAAATGGAAAGAAAACTGAATGCGGCGAAGTTAAAAGAGCATGCACATGTATTGGATTTGCTGTTCCGCCTTACATCCCTTTCAGGAACTACAAATTCAGAACTCATTATCGACCTTTTGTAGATGCAAGCCTTAGTAAATGCTATTTTTTCCCCACAAAATATTACAACTATTCTCACTAGACATTACGAACACGCCTATTCATTCCATGTTTTATTCATATTTAAAATAAATGAAATATTATTTATTGCTTAACACAAGTTAATGTTCAGTTCAACCAAAAGTAAGACACGTATATGTTAACAGAAGTATTAAACGCTTTTAAAACACAACATATTAATAAAACAGCTAAACATCCCATACAAGGAGTAATTTTTTCAAAGCATTAATTTAAAAAATGTGAATAAACTGCGAATAGACTATATACAGTTTATACACACACGCGTAGGAAGTATCCAGTCGTGACGTGAGTAGGGACTTGAGGACGGGAAGGGAAAGCGAAATTTGAAGTTTAAACGAATTAATTAACAGCTACCGTTACGGCGATAAGGTAGCAAGACCCGCGAAACTACACGTTTGCGCGTAGCTTATTGAGAGTTGTCGGAGGTGACATCAGCAAAGTGAACACTTGAGATCCCTAATTAAGTTTCAGATTGTCTTTCTGATGAGAAAATAACGACCGTTGTCATTACACCAAACGGTGTTGATAAAACACTCATTATTGTGTGCGGACGACACTGCTACAACTCGTTCCGTTTGGCGCATGGCCAGCCAAGCGTGGTGTAGTAGACGCTTAGGTTTGTGTCTCTCTTGCAGAACACGCCCACCTTGCTGGAGATAACATGGTGGAATTCACACGGGAAGGAAATACCACAATTACAGTGCCGGTTATTACAACACGGAACGGACGGTGTCAGGCTCTGGGATTTTTGTTCTTTTAGGCTACCGCCTACGCTGTAAAAAAGTGAAAAAATACATGTACAACCATTTGGTAATTTTACTTTTTCTGTGTGTAATTTGTAAAAACACATACAGTACATGTAAATTTGTAGTAATGTAAAATTTTATTCATAATACAGTACAATAATATTATAAAAAGAAACCAAATGTATTGGTATATTAACAATAAGACGGGTGTAAATTTACAAATTTGAAAGTACGTGCAAGAATTCAAGAACATAAAGTATTAAAACCCAAATCTGTGTATTTTTACAACTATGCCAATATTGTATTAAAACATGTACATCGGTGTAAAAGTACATATTGTTCTATTTCATTCAAAGTTAGTACGATCTTACTGTAAAGAAACACATATGCACTGGTATATTGACATTAACATGTGTGTAAAATTACAAATTCGAACGTATATGAGCGTATATTTACACATGCAAATTTACAGTAACTTTACAATTTTATTAGTAATTTCCTAAAACAAGTACAGTATTTGTAATTTTACACTAATGTTCCTGTACTTGCTTAAAACATGCTATCTAGCGGTAGGGAGTAGAACTACTTCGAACTCCTTTTTTGTGTTCAAAAGGAAATCATAACTACCACTGATATAATATGCTGGCTTTTAAATATAGCTACCTATTCTATATCTGTGCAGCCTTTGGTTCGGAGATGGCCCTGTGATTCACATTGCATCAACACTGCACCACACATACATGTGCTACAAAGCTTCTCTCATCCGACAGTTGTCTGTATGTATGGCCCGTCGCCACTGTCAATTCCAAGGCGGTCACTTGCAGCACATACAGCCGTATAAATGCTCTGGAAGTTAATCAGCAATAACTCCAGAGATTGGCCCGCAGCGAGATGGCTTGTGGCGTAGGGTGCTCTCTGCAGCAACTGGTGAGGGTTGTGGAGTGGCACATCTGCACTATCACTCACTCATCACCCACCAATACTCACAAATCCTCGCCTTACTATACACACTACACACAACTGCAAGCGAGATCACGTGCAAGGTGATGAGCACATTAACCCTACTTAAAATCTCTCTTTTGCAACTCTTTACTGTAACATTCTGACACTTTTCAGACCTTTCACGGAAAAATGTTCCACTTTTAAAAATAGATGTACTCGTTTTTGTAGAATACTTCCTACAATCATCCCCAATAGGCTGCGTCCGGTATTATGCTCCACTGTTTTCGTTGCAGTCTGTCATGGTCAACTCGGCCGTCAGTCACGACTTTGGGACCTTGCAGCTAACAAAATAAAAATTTATATTTAATTTTTATTAACTAATAGGTTTTGTTGAGTCATTTTATTTCCGTGTGCAGCAAGTGTTTCGTTGTGTGATGTTTTGTTAAGGAGTTTTTATAAGTGCTGCGGTAATTCATGTTGTATTAAGAAAAAAAATTGAAGTTTGCAAGGATGTTCATTGGAAATTAATGTTGACTATTTATTGCAGTTTGCAGAGGTGAGCTTGGTTTAATTTTTTGTAGCTCACACATAGCATTAGCATGCATAAAAATTATAAATTGCACAAATATCCATTCAATTTAATGGTTTTTTTGTATAAATTATCCATTATCTATGCAACATATGTATCACTATAAATACTCCAATAAACTTTCACTAAGTGGATAAGCACAAGGTTAACCCCCCACCCCTCTTTCCAACCAAATAAAATCCTGCGTACGCCCCTGGTTGGGGATGAGCGGACGAAGGTCTACTGACCTTTCTTGTTTGCAGAAGACACTGTTACAGGTAACACATACCTGGATATGTTACAACAATTTCTGGACCTACAGTTGGTGGATGATGGAGTCATGGACACTCTTTTTTACAACATGATGGTGCATCGTCCCATTGCTCCCTCACTGTCTGCGACTACCCGAATCACGCCTTTCCTACACTGTAAGAAAATTGTGTAATTTTACACTAAATGTATGTGGCAGCAGTGTCTCCACTGATGTCAGTGTAATTTTACACCTAAATGTGTCAATGTTTTTTTCACTCCATGTTCATGTAAATTTAGCTTACAAATGAGTAAAATATCATACTTTTTACAACTAACTTTATATAGAACGGTGTTAAACAACTATTACTATGCAGCAGAAACTTAACTGCAACATTTGTGTATTTTCGCTCCACGGCAAGTAAATTTACACGGACATCGAAATTGCAATTTCACCTCTGTGCAGGTGTGTTTTCTCACTAACAAAAAATAAAATCGCAGATTCACTGTAATTGTAACTACACAAATAATGTACATTTTTCACTATTGTACTAAGAAATTTCACAGTCATCGTATGTCCTTTTACAATTGCGTCATGATAGTTAATATACTTCGTAAATGAAATTATATTTTTCTAACTCGGTAGTTTATCAGAGTTATAATAAATTATCTCCAAAATGTTGGTAACGATTGACTTCAGATATAGAATACGTAATTATATACAAAAGCCAGCATATTCCATCAGTGGGAATTAAGATTTCCTTTTGAACACACAAAAGGAGTTCGAAGTAGTTATACTCCCTACCGCTAGATCACATATTTTAAACAAATACTTGTAGTTATATTTGAATTGACAGGAACATTAGTGTAAAATTACAAATACTGTACCCGTTTTAGCAAATTACACATACAAATGAAAAATTACGAAAAAAATGTGTCGGTGTAAATATACGCTCACAGATACTCCAAACAGTAATGCAAGTTTACACACACACACAGATATATACGGTCATTGTAAAATCACACAATTGAAGATGTGTAACTATAAAATGACACAGATATATACGGTCATTGTAAAATCACACAATTGAAGATGTGTAACTATAAAATGATACTGGGTGTTCATACAACAGCTATGTAGCAGTATAAATACATTACTTACTGTTTTAATGCAATAAGTAGGTGTATTTTTACACTTACTTCAAAATGTGTAAACCAACACCAACATTGTGTTTATTAAGTCATACATTAATGTATTTTCACCAAATACATGAATTATTCAGTACATTTGTGTAAAATTGCAGGTACTGTAGTTGTTTTTACAAATTACACACACAGTGTAAGATATGGATCGATCGTAGCTCGCAAAGATGTTTGCGTTTACGCCGCAGCAGCTGCGATTACACCAGCTATGTCGTAGTGAGTGTTTCGGGCTGTGGTGGAGTGCTGCAGGCTGTGCCAAGACGTAGGAGGCGGTCAAATTGAAATGCACTGACCTTGGTTCCTATAGTGGTGTATGGTTCAGCCATAATATTTATCGTGTACTGCAACCTGTTCCACAGAAAAATGTATAGAAATTTTGAATCATACATTGTTAATAACTATCAAACATGTGCTGGACCAGCGTGGCACCAGATACTTCCCTGTCGAAGTATTCGTGGTTTGAAGATTATTTGTAATAACTCGGAGCACATTTGCAGCAGAATAACTTGAGGCCTTTGTCCTGTTCCATGTATGTTCGTACCGACGTTGTATATACAGAAACTAGGCGTCCAGTCGATGTAACTAAGGTTCCCTTCGTCTGCGGAGCAAGTGGGCTGTACATTACCCTGATTCAGTGATTTAGTAGTGACTAATTTTCCTTTAGTGCTACTGTATAATGGCATAGATATATAGAAGAATATATTCTAGGAAGTCTGGGGAACTGGGTAAAAGACAGGTTAACCGCGCCAACCTAGAGACTTCTTCGATGTAGATGTAATAGAACAAAACGTGGTCCCGATAACAAGCCAAAGACAAAACAAAAAAAGGGGAAATCAAAGGAAAAGTAAACGGTAACCCCTATATCACCACATCCAGAAAGGGCAGAGGCGCAGGGGTGTTAAGAAAGCGTGTCCAGCCTTTGGTTGGCCACCCTGTTTCAATTAAAGGACAGTTTAAATTCTACTAAATTTACAAAAGCAAATAACTTAAAACCTCACAGTCATGACTCTGCATTTGAACACCGGTACCGTTTGGGGAAAGACCCAACAACAAAAATTTCTTTCACTGCCACATTTAGAAATTTCTCTGAGGAGCCGTCTACATTTCAAGCACTACGTATGAAATTTTATGGTCTCATGTTCGAAATAAGTAAACTTCAAAATATATTATTTAGACATAAAATAATTTTATCCTTCAGGAAATATGAAGAATATTTTGGGGGAAAAAAAAAAAAATGTTCATCAGGCACTGATGTAGATGAGTTTCAGTAATATCGTTACCGGAATAAAAATGTGTGATATTTATTGCTATGGAAAACAACCATCACGCCAAAATAATTTAACTTGTTAAAACGAATATAATACGAATATTTCTTTACTAATATAATAAAGAGGTAATATGAGTTTGTTTGTTTATATGTTACTGCTAATCTTTGAAACTACAGGGCCGATTCTTATAGTTAATTCACTGTTAGGAAGTTACATTCTTCCAGATGGACATAGTATATATTTAATTTAAAAAAAAAAGATGAGGAATTTCGAAATTTGTAAACCAAGTCGAAGAAAAAAATGAGGCACTTGGCTGCTTACTAAGACTTATTAAAGAAAATTAAAACAATTTTGGAAGAAATTGTGTATCTTAATAATAAAAAATTCGCAAGTAGTGGCAAATAGTCGCCGGTAGTCGCAGGTAGTCACGGGTAGTCACAAGAAGTCGCAAGTAGTTGCAGGTATTCACGGGTAGTCGCAGGTCGTCACAAGTAGTCGCAGGTAATTACGGGTAGTCGCAGATAGTCACGGGTAGTCGCACGTAGTTACAGATAGTCGCACGTAGTTACAGGTAGTCGCAAGTAGTCGCATATAGTCGCAGGTAGTCATGGACAGTCGCAGGTACTCACATGTAGCCATATATGGTCATTGGTAGCCATGGGAAGTCGCGGGTAGTCTCACGTAGTGACGGGTAGTCACAGGTAGTCGCAAGTTGTCGCAGGTAAATGCAGGTAGTCACAGGTTGTCGCAGATAGTCATAGGTAGTCACGGGTAGTCACGGAGAGTTGCAGGTAGACATAGAGAGTCACAGGTAGTCATAGAGAGTCGCAGGTAATCATAGAGAGTCGCAGGTAGTCATTGAGAGTCGCAGGTAGTCGAAAGTAGTAACAGGTAACCACGGGTAGTCGCGGGTAATCGCAGGTGTCGCAGGAAGACATTGGTAGTCGCAGGTGGTCGCAAGTAGTGGCAAATGTGAGGTACTTGGGTGCTTTCTTAACGTTATTAAAGATAAATAGAAGTAGAAGAAAGTAGTCGCGGGTAGTCGCAGGTAGTCGCAAGTGGTTGCAAGTTGTCACGTATAGTCTTAGGTAGTCGCAAGTTGTAGAGGGTAGTCACGGGTAGTCACGGTTAGTAAAGATACATCTTATCAAAAAACCAAAACTAACACGAAGATAAAACTATTTCCAATAATAAAGTAAAAATCTTACAAACCATATTTAGTTATGTTTTTTATAACCCCAAAAAACCTGAGCGAAGCGATGGTGGGCTGCTAGTAAAGATATTGAACATCAAGAGTATATCTTATATTAATTTGCACTACAAAACGTACATAAAACGCTTGTCCGATTACCATAATTCTGTGTAAAGGCGTACCATGTAGCACAAATACAATATAAGCCATGAATGGTTACTTCACACTGTTTAAAGCCCTGCTAATGTTCTACATTTGGTTACCGATTACGTATCCTTCCGCAACATGTATACATTAACACTGCCATGTGACTACGTTTCAACTACGAAATGCTGGTTTACTGTTTTCGGATGTACAAATAATTTGGTCATTTACAGAACCAATTCGTATAATGGTCACAATTTAGGCCTATAACCATATTTAGGTCACCTTTATGACTTCTTAACAATGTCTATTTTGACGATAGTTCTTACGGTTATTATTTTAACATTTGGTTATATACGACATCACATTACATATAATAACGTTAATATTTTGCCGCGACTGTGTTTAACACTTTACATTTGCGGGGGAAAGAACTGAAGTTCTGAACCTCTTGTTATTGATATGTGTTGGGTTAGTTCGTTAATAGGATGGCCTTAGAACAATTAAAAATTAAAACGAAGGAATAACCAGTCGAACGATAAGACGCAGTGTATTCATGCACGCAACTCTTTCGGCTTATTTTTGTATGTAGAATAAACAAACATAAAACATTGATAAGCCCTTCTCCTCAAAAGTGCATCAAAGGGGCAGTAAAACCACAGTTCAAAAGTGTAAACATCATAAAGATTCTAAAACGTGTAGAAAAGTAGGACCCTTTTTCCTTTCACCGTCTACCTCTGTTTGAGCTCCAACAGACACCGTTTGCAACCCAGTTTATTGTACCTGAACCACCGGCACTACTTCGGGAACGTCAACCTGAAACTCTTCGGACTCAAACATCCTCGACAAGGCATCAGCTACACCATTGAATTTAAAACAGGTCAACATAACTAGCCATGTAGCCAACCTACCTGTAGGTATATTTGGTACTTAAAAACCAGCTCAGTGCCTAATTATCGGTGTGCAATTCAAACTCTGAGCTCTCCAAATATTACTTGAACTTTTTCATTCCGATAATTGTAGCAAGGATTTCTTTCTCGGATGTCGAGAATTTTTGTTCAGCAGGAGTCAACAGCCGACTGGCATAGGATACTGGCACCAAACTATCTCCTTTAATCTGCCAAAGCACATCACCCAATGCCTTAGAACTGGCATCTACCTGAAGAGTAAATGGCTGCTCAAAATGTGGCAACTGGAAAACAGGAGGTGTAGCCAGCTTCTCTTTCAACATACAAAATGCTTTATTCTGGTCTTCCCCCCAATTAAAAGATGCCTCCTTCCTTTTCAGGGTATTTTAAATGGTTTTGCAAGATCGGCAAAGTTTGGTATGAATTTCGCGTCTAAATCCACCATACCTAGAAAACGGCGCACTCCACGCACGTTCTTAGGGACCAGAAAGTTCACCACCGGTCTCATCTTTTCGGGATCCATCAGCAACCTACCTTCTGAATTAACGAAGCCCAGGAACCTGACATAGCTTTTCTCCCAGGCAACCTTCTGAGTGTTTACAGTGAGACTGGCCTCTCCCAAAGCCTCCAAGAAAAGATGTAGATGCTTTACATGATCATCAAAAGTTTATATATATATAAACATCATCGATGTAAGTGTAAAGGAAATCATATTGAAATTTGCCCAGGACTGTGAACAACACACGTGACATTGCCTGCGGACCTCAATTCACTCCCATTGACAATCTCTTTTATTAATATTGCTCTCAGGGGGTGACAAATGCCAATACTCCTCTCGAATCGGGGTACTAATCGCACTGCAAGAACACTGAATCAAAGTCGAAAATGGAGAAATACTTATCTTTTCCTACATGCTGAAAAAAAAATTCAATTGTAGGGAAAGGATAGGGGTCAACATGGATTTTCTTGTTCACCTTGCGATAATCGCAAATGACACAGTACTCTCCTGGTACCTTATTGGGCAGCAAAAACGCTGAATTGGAGTAACAGATTTCAGAAGGCTCCAATATGCCTTCCTTTTGAAGATCACGTACAATACTCCGAAATATTTTTAGTTTCGGAAGGGTCACGCGATAGGGAACTGAGGATAGTGGTTCCGTATCTTTTACTTTCAATATGATAGGGTTCTTGCTGTAGTGGCCTAATTTTTGGGTGACCACATCAGCAAATTCCCTTTGCAACTGCATGATCTGTTTCTCCTGACAATATTTTCCCACATCCTTAGATGACATAGATTGAACAGTTATCTTATGGAAATCAAATTTCCTCGAAATCAACACTACAGGTTGAGCTTTGCAAAAGGCAAACCCTAATTCATTCCTGGACACAGAAATACATGCCTGGGTTTTCCCCAGAAAGTCAACTCCCAACATGAGATCGTGACTCAAGACAGGAAAGACCCTTAACTAAAATTTCCAAGTAAATTTTTATATTTTGAGTTTAATTATGGCTACTCCATGGGAAAAAATTATACCCCCGTTTGTCAGAGAAAACCCCACTTCATCATTCTTCCTTACCCGCAAGAGATTCTTAGGAATGTTTTTTTAACAAGTACTCGCAAAAATCATGGTTAATGAGTGAACAAGATGCACCAGAATCCACCAGTGCAGGTACCTTTATCTGGTCAGCTAGCACAACAGGAACATATAACAAATCATATTTCCTCTCAAAACTCCTGACATTAGCTATATGATCTCCCACAACCTTCTCACGAACAGGGCATCTTGCCTTCACATGGCCCATCTGTTTACAAAAATAACACACCAAGTTCTTAATCTTGTCTTCCTTTAAAATTCCCTGTTTGGGAAAACCAAGAACGAGTGTTGACCTTTCCCTGGTCTGAATGTTATGTGGCAGCAAAAATAGATTTGCGGTGAAAACAGTCTTTCATTACATGATTGCTTTTACCACACAAAATACAAAACTTGGAGGAACCCAATTTCACAGGATCCTTCTCTATTCCCTTATTTTGATCTGAACTCAAAGGATCAAAGGAGCAATCAGAGAGTTTACGCTCTACTTGCATCACCAAACTCAGGAGTTGCATTAAAGTAGTAGGTCTAGTGGTAAAACAAAAGAACCTACTATACCGATGCAGTAAATTTAAAAAAAAAAAGTCTGCGTGAACTGCTCCTCATTACAAGGATACCCTACTACATTCACTAAACCCACAATGGATTTTACAGAGTCCTGCATAGACTGGTTTACATTCTGCCTTTTTTTCCAGAATCTTCAACCGGAAATTTACCAGAGCTAGCTCACTTGCAACCAAGGTGAGAAAAGTTTTGATAATTGGCAAAATTCACAATTCTCATCCCTAGCTGAAACTAAATAGGTCTGAAAAATGCCAGGTGCTCTAAATGTGAGTAACGCATAGACCACTTGTCCGGGGCGAAAATTTAAATATGTTACAGTATTCAACTATGCAAAAACTGGACAGCCCCAGTCACAGTAGAGCTTTTCAAATGCGGAACCTTAGAGGATAATTCTGCTGGAATATCAACATCCTTAAGTATCTTAAAAGTTTGAAAGGACTCGCCGCTGAGAGCTCCCCCGACGGTACCGCTACTCGAGACTGCGATATTCGCACCACGACGCGCCAGAGCTCCAGCTTTGCTTCTAAGTTCGTCGATCCCTTCAGTATCTTCTCCTGCCTCCTTAATAAACTGGGTGAGTGAAGCTTTGGTGAGCTTCTGCAACCAACCTGTGGACATTGTGAGAGAGATCAGACACAAAACACATACAAATCCCCAAAATAATGGTCGCCACTGAAATAGAGACTTATTAAAATCAGTTGGCAAGTAAAATCTCAAGTGTTTTACTTTTGACGCAAACCGCACGCCACTTACAAAAGAGCAGAGTGCGCAGGATCTCTTTGGTGCGCCCTTCTCCTCAAGGTTGCATCAAAAGGACAGTAAAACCACGGCCCAAAAGATTAAACATCATGAAGATTCCAAGACATGTAGAAAAGTAACCTCTTTGCAAGTAGCAGAGTTGAACATCAATATTAATGAGGTGACCACACCCATTCCCCAATTTACAACACATTAGATTGCACTTCATGAGTTATGTTTATTACTAACTTTGTTTATGTTTTCAATTCATAGCAAATTCACACAAAATACAACTATTATCACAATATGAAAAGGCAACATTTCAAAATGTCAAACAAGAAATATATTGAGACATCCTTATGCCCACATGGCATTTCTTTGAAAATTCTTGATTTTATGTCGCCTCGAATACATTAATTAAAATGGCGATCCAAAAATTTTGTTTAAGAAAACAGTGGTTTTCCAAAATATTACACTTAAAATCCGACCTGATCAAATTTAAAAAAATTTAAGGCCAACCATGTAAATTTGAGTTTTTTTACAATATTATATGTCCTGGCCACAGTTGAAGCAGAAGGCTAATTGACTATATGACTGATATAAATATAAAACTGGAAACCTCCTGGGCATACAAATATACAAACGCCAATTATTGAGAATTTACTACAACTTGAAAAATAATTAAGTTCTTATGAAATGGACCCCTGACTCACAAAATTCCTGGTCAGATAACTATACAAATGCCTAATCTTGTGATAACTACAACTTGAAAAATAATTAAGTACTTTTGAAATGACACCAGACTTACAAATTTCCTGACCATTTAACATTACAAAGGCCAACTATTGTGATTACGTACTACAACTTGTAGATAATTAAATCCTTTTGAAATGGACACTTGACTTACAAATTTACTGGCCATTTAACTATACATGGGCCAATTATTTTGATATTACTACAACTTTAAAATATATTAAGTCCTCTAGAGTACATAGTCTTCATACTAAAAAAACTTTTAAGGTCGCTCTTATGTTCACTTAACATGACCATGGCCATTGATTACTCTACTTTAAAAATTTGGTAAAGGAAATTTAAAGTCTTAGAGAAAACCGTTCTCAAATCATGCAACTTTTCCTTCCTACTACTACTAGAAAAGTTATCCTACAAGGACTCTTAAAATAACGAGTCCTTTCTGGAGACTAGCAGAATGGCATACCGTTATTTTCTATTAAATTCATTTTTGGGGAGATTACTTAACTCCATTAAAGTGTTTCTGCTCATCCTCGGAGCCATATTCTCTCTCGAGACACAAAACTCCATGGGTTATATACCCCAAACGCAATACATCCCTGGAGGGGAGTAAAACCCCTGAGCCTATCGAATGGCTCGGAACTCTTTACATCATACTACTAGGGAAGGGGAAAATTTTCGATATTTTTTATTTTAACACTTTTTAAGATCACCCAATCACAGTTTAGCATTTGGGATCACTTCCGCATGGCAACAGCTGGGCCCGAAAACGTACCGGTGCTGGCGTCACTGCAGGAAAAATTCGCAGAAGTCCAGCAAGCGACCACCACTGCAATGCAGTCTTAATTTCCTGGAAGTGGGCGCCACAATGTGCGCTAATTAGATGTCACCGTCACGTGACATGTGACAGCAGTGTAGCACCGGCTGTCACCTTCAGCCGCCCCGCGCAGTAGCCAGAAGGCTAGCAGGCAGGCTACACGCATTCGTTGCACCTGCTTTATTCCGCGCCGCGCGTACGTAGCTGACGCTCAGCTACCTCCACGATCTTCCGTCGATCATGGAATTGCTGGTTGGTTACATAGTAGAGTAGAATTTTAGCATAGTTAGCAGAATTCTTAAATCCGGGTTGCTAAAATATCTACTTCCCAAGCACGCACAGAACGTGACGTACATTGCTAATTGAGGCGCTCGGCGTCTCTTGATAGTGGTGAATAGTCAAACAAATAAGCCTACCGTAACTTTTATTCATCGCATATTTCTGTGAATTGGTACTTAATATTTTCTGGGTATATTTAATGGTTAATTTAAATTTATATAGCTTGACTTAGTGTTTTGTTAGAGTTGTGGCAAACATTCAAATCACAGAAACGTAAGCAAGTTACAGAATTGTTTTGCAAACCCCTATGGCGAATTAACAATGTTGTGATAAACAGATATGACTTTCCAAAAAGTAATTCGTCTTAAATATAATTAATGGTTAAAACGTATAAATTTCACATGTCCGATATTTGCAATCACATACACACTGGTCCAACGTAACGTAATGGTAACAATACTATTTCACATACAGTGGTCAAGACACACATTGCAATATATTTATTCCTGCCGGGGAAAAGCAGATATATCACAACATCGTAACTGGCCGAGGTACAAGGTTTAAAAAATATAACGATTACGAATTTGACGCTTTGTTTAGAAACACGGCATGTCATGTCGGTATCGTCAGTTACCACTTCTGTCTACTTCGGATTTGTAAGTGTCCCCTAAGTACATCTAAATATATTAAAATAAGAATTAAAACAATAAAATGTCGTTTCAGTAGTAAATAACGAATTCAAAAACCATTATTGCTGCTGTAATACGTATGAAATATGCTCAAATTGAAAACATAAATACATTTTTCGGCTACTACAAGTGGTGCGAAATTTCCCGAGAGAAAAAAATAGAAAGAAAGATAGAGAGCGAAAATTTCAGCTTCGCCTGTTGAATTTTCCTCCTCGCCTATGCACGATAATTTGCGCTTATATTTTTAACTGTGAAAATTAAATATGTTTCCATTAGTGCTACCTAAATATTCAAATATATAAATAGGCAACCTTTAATTTACAAAGGGCATACAAAATAACAATGTTAAAACAATATTTTAACTGTAAACTATTTCTTGTAATAATTTGCCAAAACATCGTTGCATTCACTGTTTTTAAATCGTATTAAATACGAATTAACAATTTCAAGTTAAAGTTTCATTAATTCAAGAATACAGTAATCTAAATTTGATCAGAGTGTTATATATTTGTAGCACACAAGTTATTGGAAAAAAAAACAGGTTGATATGTTAATCCTAGGGCAATTTTTCAAAAGTTCGTTTCAAAACAAAAGAAGAAACCGTGAATGGACTATAGTAAATAATTCAACACGCATAAATAATAGTAATTCACAAACAATACGTCTCTACCTTCTGATTTATCATCTCTATGTATAAAATGAAATGTCGCGACTGACACACTCATCAACGCACAGCCCAAACGCTGGACGCAAGAACATGAAAACTTGGTTGGCTTCCCCTTTGAGGGACACGCCCACTAAAAAGGAGTTTTTTGAATTTCGACCCTTTAACGAGTGAAAAGGAGTAATGTGTCTTATCGAGAACTCCTCAACAGATCAATAACCAAATGAGAGATCGGTATGTTATTTGCTTCGAAAGGCTACGTGTCGTAAATACAATACTAAAAAGCAGTTTTATGGGATTATTTTAAATCATCCTCTAAGAGGCTCAAAAGAGGTGAAATGCCTTTTTAACTACTCATCAATAACTCAATTAACCGATGAAATATTGTTGTGCACTTAGCTTCAGATAGGTAGCCTATTCAAATATCTTAAACGTTATTTCAGAATTTTTGACATTCAACCAATGGCGAAAAGAGGTGCTTTTTAAGTACTTCTCAATAGCTCGTTAACCCGATAAGATATCATTGTGGGTAAACTATACAAATATCTAAAAACTATTTTGTGGCTTTGGGAAATTTAACCCTTAAAAGGGTGAAAATTGTTTCAGGACTCCGTGATACCACATTAAAGCGAACAAATATCGCTTACCTCTTTTCTTCTAAGGGCTCAATGTCAAAAAATTCATTTCAATATTTTTTTTAATTCTACCTTTAAGAGTGTGAAAATGAGCAAAATGTGTTTACGAGGACTCCTTAATACCGCATTAAATATAGGAATTCGTTATTCTGTTATCTTGTAAAGGTGCCTACGTAAGTACCTAAAATTTAATTTCAATTATTTTCTACATTAAACCTCTTAAAAGTGGTTAAAATGCATTTTCCATGACTCATCAATAGTTCAGTAATCAGAAGATAAAGTTATGATATTTCCTTTAAAATGTTGGCTAAAAAATACCTAAAAAATTATTTCAGTATATTTCTAACTCCAATCAAGATGGTGAAAAGTGTTCGAATCGGTTTTCTATTACATCGTTTCCATGTACGCAACTAATACATTTTGTATAAACTTATCAAACGAAACTACAAGAAGTATTAATAGTAATGAACCCTGTCTTTAACTGAGGAAAAAATGTTTAATTTCTCTTATAGCACCAGAAAATATTCTTAACTGAGCAGGGTCGAAAACTAACTATCTAATTCACGTCCACTGCGTGGTTAGTAAAATATGTCGCGTTATGTTCTTTTTCCTTTAATGTTTCTAGAAACTTCTATAAGTAGTACAGTTTACATCACGGTTATTAATTTAATAAAGTGTTTTCGATAAAGAGTGAATTATAATACAGTACTTTCATTTCAGCTGCACAGTAACCAAACATTGTGTTGCGTCATTTAATTTGTTCCTTGCAAACATAACTTGCAAAACTATAAACTAGTCAGTCACCTAGAGAACTGTCTGAATCACATGAACAGCTTATTTCAGAAAGGGATCCGAGTCACTTTTTTGTATATTTTGCGTTAATGGCAGATGTTTGCTCTCCTATTATATACGCACAGTTTTCTGCAGAATGGTACCGTATTCGTAGTGTAATCGAGGATTCGAGAAATGTATGTGCTGTAGAAAGGTACCTAAGTCAATGACTCGGGCACTTTTCTGCAATAAACTTTGGCCATACTGTATATTACCATATTAAAATCAAAGTTTGTCACTCTGTATTCATTTTGTTGACAGTTGACATATTTTGCTTTGAAGTGCATTGAAAGCAAGTTTACTAGTAAGTTGCAGTCTTCGAAATATTTTGGTTTCTTCTTTTATAATGGATTGTGGTAATGGTTCATCGCCACAAAAACGTAAGAAAGGAATTAGACATCCCGTAAAATATACGAGGAATGTGATAAAACAAAAGGGTTCATGGACAAGGGTACAGCGATTACGGAGGGAAAACAAGACGAGCAAAGAGAGTTCGATCACCATGCAGGTAAGACCATAAATAATTAAAGATAATAAAGTACATTGGGATTTGACAATGTCATAGTATTTAGTGTAAATATGAAATGTAATTTTATTCGTTAAACCCAATTGTTATGTCCTCAGCTATCATTATACTACAGTATTGTGTGCAATGAAACATGTCCTGTTTAACTGTAAATTTCGACATCCATATAGGAAAATAATCTTTTTTTTATAGTAGAATAAAGTGTGCATTTTCGGTTAGATAATTATTATTATAACAAACAGTTATGTAATGGCTAACAGTAGGTGTTATAGCATATCATGAAATAGTCAGGTTATATTAATAACGCATTTAAAGACTGTGAATATTAACTAATGCATTTATTTAATTTCAGACGCCTAAGAAAATGTTGTGAGAGACTTGATGATATAGACACACAGTACAAGCTACAAACAAAAGATGAACAGGACCTTCATCTACAAAGAATGATCCATGTTGAAGAGATGAAGCAACATCGTCCCCGAAAAGGAGATTCCGTGCTGAAGGACAGGCGGTTTACATATAATGTTCTTCTTGGTGATGAACTAGTAGAGGTCTGTAGATAGGCATATTTTAGACTGTATGATATTACTGACAAAGAGTTAGGCGTCTCCGAATTACTTGAAGGAAAATCCCCTCTAGACAAGCGTGGAAAAAACATTAGTGGCAACAAGATAAAATGTGATGAAGTTGTTAGAGTGCATGTACACATAACTTCTTTTCCAGTATCCGAAGGCCATTACAAGGACATTAAATATATGCATAAAGAATTGTGTGTCAAAAAAATGTACGAATTGTTTAAGTCGAATTTTCCGGATTTGAACATAACGTACAGTCTTTGCAACAACTATTTCAAAGAGAATTTTACGTTACGATTTTTTAGGCCACCAGTACATATTTGCAACTTTGGTGAAGAAAAAAAGGTATTAGCCTCATAAATCCTAATCTCAATGATCATGCTAAGAGAGTTGCAGCGACACAGTTAATAGTGCACAAAGGGCGTGCTAAACGGTTTAATACAGCTCTGCAAGAATCAAAGAAACAATCAGAAAATAATGAACACATTCTAGGGTTGGTATTTTATTTCATGCATAATGTAAACTTACTCAAAATCCCAGTTCAGAAGTTGTACTACTTACGACAGCTAGCAGTGAAGTTATTTGCTGTCTGTAACTTGAAAACGGAACACACACAATTTTCATTTACCAGGAAGGGACTGCAAAAAAGGGGGCATATGAAGTGCCTTCTTTTCTAACTGACTACATTGAAACGTATATTCCTAACACTGCGATTGAACTTCACATTTTCTCTGATAATTGTCCTGGGCAAAACAAAATTCACACTTTCGCCAGAGTCTTGATAGCTTTAACGGACAATCGGAAGTTTAAAACAGTGAAACACGTCTTCCTTTTGAGGGGTCACGCTTTTCTTCCATGCTACCATAAGTTTAGTGTAATCAAACGCTCAATAAAGCGTTGCAGCAGAATTTGTACAATCAAACAGCTTTGTCAAAAAATAATAGCCATGGGCAGTTTTCGGAATACAAACAAACTTGTTGAAACTGAAGACATTATTGACTATGACAAATGGTGGCCAACTCTCTGCAAAAATAACTGTCTCATCAGAGGAGACAGCGGACTTCCATACAAAGAGAGGGAACACTTCAGTATCTCAAAATACCATTATTTTGAATACAATACTGACAAAAACGTGTCATCGTGACCTCAGATTTCATTCACACACTGAGTTATGGAGATAACCAGGGTTATTTATACTCTGCGTTTCTTCTGTCCAAAGGAAAATAACCAAGGTGAATATACACCCAACATTCCTGCATATTCGTCGGGAAGTGTACCCATCAAGAAAACCAAAATGGAGAACATAAAAAAAAGCACTTAAATTTGTGCCACGCGAATTCCAAGACTTTTATGACAAAATTATGCAACTGCCTGAATGTGACTGAACTCTGAAAGAACAGACTACATAATAGTCAATGCAGTGATAAAACATTTCCCTGCTTTTTTTTCCCCCTCGAAATTATGTAAAAGTGACTCAGATCCCTCTCTGAAATAAGCTGTTTCATAAGCCATTTATTTATATTTGGTTTTCCAACAGATCTGAGGTATTATTCATTTAAAAAATAACCGTAAAATGAATATGTTCCAGTAGTAATACCACAAAAATCAAAGAAGTCTTCCGGTAAAGAAAAATTATACGTAGCTAGTTAGTATAATATACACAGGCGAAGCCTTGAGCAGAAATCTAGGTGAACATGGATGAAAAACCATGAAGCCATTGTGACGAATAATAACAACCAATGCCCGTTATTTCAAGTGAGCCGTTGTCATCAGTGGGTCGGACAAGAAAATTACATCCTACAGATCGACAAACTGACTACATTGAAACGTATATTCCTAACACTGCGATTGAACTTCGCATTTTCTCTGATAATTGTCCTGGGCAAAACAAAATTCACACTTTCGCCAGAGTCTTGATAGCTTTAACGGACAATCGGAAGTTTAAAACAGTGAAACACGTCTTCCTTTTGAGGGGTCACGCTTTTCTTCCATGCTACCATAAGTTTAGTGTAATCAAACGCTCAATAAAGCGTTGCAGCAGAATTTGTACAATCAAACAGCTTTGTCAAAAAATAATAGCCATGGGCAGCCGCCGCTGCGGTGCTATGGTGCGAGGGTGGAGACATGTGGGCGTGGCTTGTTGTGAGGCGAGGGGAGGGGGCAGTTGAACTATCTCCCGCTTCCGGGAAACATCGGCCCGCGGTTACCTCGAAATCCTGGTTACACGATCCAACGCTATGTATAGGATCGACGTCGGGACATAAGTCACGGATTTAATGCGGCACGCCGTTGGGGGGACAGGCTCGGGAAATCGTTTGCAATGTGGCAACACGTTTGAAAAACAGTAGCGATTGCACAATTTGAAGTATAACATTGCCGAAGCGACAAGTGCTGCAACAGAAGTTTTTCAGACAACGGTGAAAAGAATTGTGGCAGAAGGTAAAGTTAAAAGCAAAAATAGTTTAAGTTTCTCTACACGCACGGGGAAGTATAAGTAGCGGAAAAAAAAAAGAATCGAAGTTGATGACTCTACGCGCGGAGCTATACGGCGGAAAATTCTCGAGTTTTACACCATTAGGAAAACACGAGAGGACGGGGTTTTAAATTGCAGTAGAGAGTACTTCCGGAGTTTGTTGAAAAGTCTAGGGTTTACGTGGAAGAAATGCCAATCTAAAAGAAATATTTTGATAGAAAAACCACAAATTACTGCATGGAGGGGGCAGTATTTACGGGAAATTCGTGAGTATTGAAATGCTGGTAGAAATATTGTGTATGATGACGAAACGTACGTACATGAAACACATAGCGTTAATTTCTGCTGGCAGTCGAGCACTGAAGTATGTGCAACAGAATCTATTGGCAAGGGGCCACGTTTGACAATCGTGCATGCTAGGGGAGAAGAAGGTTTTGTTTCAAATGCTTTATTGATTTTCAACTCAAAGCAAAAGTCTGCCGACTATCATGAGGACATGAACTACCAAAATTCTTCCACCTTGGTGAAACAGACGTTACTTCCAAATTTACCTGGAAATAGTGTCATAGTTCTAGACAATGCCAGCTACGACAATGTTCAAGTAAATAGAAAGCCTACATCCGCTACTGTGAAATATCGCATCCAAGACTGGTTAAAAGCCAGTAACATTCAATACTCTTCTCACATGTCCAAAGCAGATTTGCTACTTTTGGAAAAATAACCCATCACAGCATAAAAACATTCAAAGTGGACCAAATAAGCGAGGCATGTGGCCATGACGTAATTCGTTTGCCTCCGTACCATGCAGATTTGAATCCAATTGAACTAGTGTGGGGGATATCAAAGTAAAAATCTGCGAGGAGATATCATCATCTCTGGAAGATAAACGAATGCTGTGTGAAAAGTTATTTCGTTCGTTTACGGTGGAACAGTGGAAAAAGTGCTGCGACCACGTGAAAAACATTAAAGCCGAATATTTCAAAAACGATGCAATAGTGGACATTGAAATAGACAAGATAATTGTGAACCTTGACATATCTTCTGACGAAAATTCCTCAGGTGACACGAGGTCGAGTGACACAGAAACGGCTGACAGTTTCAACTCCGGCTCGGACTCGCAATAGGCGATGTTACAAGTCGTATTTGGCTATAGTCCATTCACGGTAAAGTGAGCATTTAGCATGCCACTAATTTCAACACTGTACACGTAATACTAAGTTACAACTTTGAACTACTTTACCTAAGATTTAAATAGGCTATAAATTGTAAATTAATTCGCAGGTTAGTACCTCTTTACTATTGGTTATATATTCATATAATGATTTTAAATTTCATTTTAAAGGTGTATTTAGTAACAATTATTATTAAAATTATTATGATGTGATCAGGAAAAAAAATTAATTGTTCTATCAAAGGTGATGCTCTATCTTGTAAATATAAATTAGGTCAAGTAGTTATTTCTAATAAAAGTTTAATCTTTATATATAGATCTTAAATCACCTAATTCACTACTAACTTTACCAGAAACAAACAAACCAACATTTGTGTTATGTCAGGCAACAAATCTGTGTTTTTTTCCTTCAGAAATATTGATTTCAAAGTGCTCACATTACCGCGAATGGACTATATAGTAACGTTGTTTGTGGTAATATAATTAATATATCGAAATGCTTTTTGCTTCAGAAGGATGCTTACAAAAATACCTAAAAAGTAAAACTAAGGACGTTTCGAAATTATACCTTTAAGGGGGTTAAAATACGTCAAATGTGATTCGATTAATCATATCGAACCAGTTGAAATGTCGAGGTTTTTTTTACTTCATAATGATGCTTACGTAAATATATAAAACGTAATATCAGGGTTTTTCACCATTCAACTCATAAAGAGACGAAAAGACGCAAAATATGTTTTCGTGGAATACCGAATATCTCTTAAACCCGAATAAATATCACGGTTCTTTATACTTAATAATATAATGTTATATACGTAATGTGGTACAACCTCGGCGCAGTCGTTTGGGGTTGCGGTCTATGGTTAGGGAGGTTCTGGGTTAGAATCCCGTGCAAGGCATGGTTGTCAATTTTACTTTACGTCGTAAGTTAGGTCATAAACCTTCAAGCGTTAAAACTGTGGAAGGTTATTCATCACGTGTGAACTTTAAAACGTTGGTCTTAGTTTAATTGACAAGAAGGTCTTTCAATAAAAGTCAATATTAGCTGCCACGAGTATTACACGCGGACCGACAGCTATGTTGTTCATACATAGTTTACTTAGCAGCTGTGTACGGTACCGCAACCGCGTTCGTGTAAGTTGGGACCAAGGACAAGGGAGGAGTCACCACCCTTACTGCCCCTAACCGGTTCCAGGGAACTTGCGCCTGCGCAGTAAAAGGTCCGTTTGCAGCCTGTCACTCTATAGCACATACCTTAGATCTACGTCAACATTACCTTACCAATATGTGAGTACTCAAAATAAATAAGAGAAGAGTGGCAAGTAAGTTCCTACGCGTCTTCATAATCTTGTGTTGTGGAAATGGTTGATTCTTCTCTTTAGCCACCAATCATGCCGTTTTTTCTTATTACTTTAAAGATCAAAGATCAGTATTAGTTGAAGTGTTTTTACCGTCAGTATTAATAGCGGGTGGGTTTTAGATTAAATTAGGACCCTACTGCGATGCTACAGTCTCTCCAAAATGATATAGGAATGGGTGCAGTAGCGTAACATGAGACTGTGGGTCGGTAAGTGAGGCGGCAATCTATCCTCTCTCTGCTCCTCCGACTCTCTACTCCGATAGCCTGGCCTAACACCACCCAACCCCACATCACACAGTAGTGGGAGCGGGTCGCTTCTAGGCCACCTGGGATTAATTATGAATAATTGATGGGTTGTCAGAAAAATTAAATTAGATTATTGGATTGAGTGAATGGAATAACGCATGTGGATGTCATGGTGGCTAATCCGATGTAAATGACTAAGTGTTTGAAGTGATAAGCTTTTAATAGTTTATTTTTTTATTGTTAATTTTTTAATTTTTGTTGAATAGATTAAATTTCATAAGGGTTATTTTGGGAGAGCTGCATAGGTATTCACCCTTGGATCTCTGGCAGGTGATTAGCTCTGAGGGGTGGGATCAGCAGTATCTTTGTATTGACTTTGGTTCAAGAGTATCCTGAGGGTAATTTATGGCAAGAATGGGATAAGAGTCAATTTAGTGGAGGAGCACCGACATAGGTCTCACCCTTGGATGTCCGGCAGGCAATGGGCTGGGGAGAGGAGGAGGGATTGTTCTGTTGTTGTTGATGGAGTCAGACTGTATAGTGAGTTGATGGATAGGTGAGAGGAAGGGAGAAGAAGTGCCTGCATTAGTGGTTGTGATGTGCAATGAAATATTTCGTTTGAACAAACTACTAGCACCTAAAAATTAAATAATTATAAATCCTGCGACATCAAATGATTACCAATCACGTGGCATTAAATATTGGCATTCTATGCGACATTTAATAGGCAACAGAGAAACTAAGTACCAAGTCAATAAATAACATATTTACTAACCACGAGCTCAAAGAAAAAATTAAACCTAATTGCATGCAAGAAACGTAAAATTTTAACTACAGACCACACGTGACAAATGAAACATAAATGGAATATTAACCAAATAATAAGTCAGTTTACAGCAATTCCCTATTTTACAGCAATATGAACATAGTAACAACGTTCATTATTCATCCACAACAAATACTGATTGAATTACAAATATAACAAAAATATCAATTATGCACAAAGAAATATAATTTACCACAAATTATTATAGCCCAGAAATATACAACCAGCAGTAACTGTTTTTAATTTTCCTGGTAGATCGTCGACCAGAAATATTATAAAGAATTACTAACCAAATGCAAAGAGACAAATACGAAACAATCGAGGAACGAAACAAAAACGAGTTAAGAAACACTGTATCTCAAAACAACAGCTTACATCTGTATCACGAAGCCTAACACTCTCGGGTCTCTCATCGGCTCTCACAAATTCATCGCCGACCTCACCTGCAGAGACCAGACCAGGCCCCGCCATACTGTTCCACACGCACCTCGCTTCACCTTATTTGCTCTCAATTCAGGGCTGTCATATGTATTCTTGCTATTCAAAATGCTAATAAATGTACAAACCTAACTACCGTTCACACGGGCAAATATGACTGTGATGTGTGAAGAGGATCTCAGCATGTCCACTATCTTTACCAACCACAGGCCAGCCTGGCAACACATGCATATCTGAACTTAACCGTTATAGCTGCATGTGGTAGAGAGCACTCCCTCATTGCATCTCTCCCGCACTCTCTCTCTCTCACCATCAGCTGTAGAGTGGTTGCCAGCTTGTGGAAAATTCAAGTATCATGTCCCAACTGATATTGAAAACTAAATTACTTTCCAACTAACTTTAACCGCCACAATTCCAGGAAATATACCATTACAAGTAAAGAAATATAATGAATTAAATATAGAAACAGACTAAACAGAGATCATAAATGACACAATATCCCAGGGCAAATACTCCACAATGTGTCCCTAGCTAATGTTACTAAATTAAATATTGCACTATTCACTGGTCACCCTCGTCGGTTCCCAAGCCATGACCTACACATTGTGTTTTAAAATATGTAATTGCTGTTGTTCTATCATAAATGTGTTTACTATTTAAAATACTGTAATAATTTTAATACATTTTAATCTAGTGTCACATTTTTAATATAGGGTGCATGTTTATGCATGCATTATATTCAAAAAAGTGTTTTCCAACTGCCAAAATATGCGGTGTTATATATCTTTTTCCATTTAAGGGTTTCACATGCAAAAATCATTAGATTCTCATTGAAAACCTTATATATGTCTGCTAACATACATTTAAAATGTATTTAACTTCACACATTATATGTTACATAACTCGTATATTTGTCTAACATTATTAAAATGTGTAATACGATCATGTCAGTTTCAAAGTATGCTCTACAAAATGTTGGTAAATGACAAGATACGTATTTGTCAAACGAAAACCCTCATTAACTAGTATAACTCTAAGTTTTTTACAGTAGTTTGTCATCACCTAACTCGTAAAAATTTCCTTGGATATTCCGATCAGTCAGCCGAATACAGCTTAGTGGAATTTGTACCCAGTATAATATTCCAGAAATGAGTATACACATTTCCCGCTCAACCCGATATGAATCCCCTACATTTAAGTAATGTATTATTATTAATAAAAGACCATCTATCATGTTTCCAGCCAAAATTTAACTCGGAACAGTATGTAATATGACAAATATAAGAATAGTAGGAGGAAAATGTATGTTCAAACATAAGGGTGTGGGGCGTCGTAGCCTGAGCCATCCGGCCGCCATGATGTCACCATCCGCCATCTTGGATGTCGTTGACTTTGACCTCGACCTTAGACCTGTGATGTTCACCTTGACCATGATGAACTCCAAAAACAAAAAAAAAGCGAAATAATTCTAAAAAAATTCTAAAAAATTTTTAATGAAAAAATGTCATTAATAATTGGTAAAAAATTATTTAAAAATATTATTATAAATTTTATTTAAATTATTTTAAAAATTTATTCCTACATTATTTTATATTTAAAAAACTTTTACTAAGAATTTTTTCCCTGGTGGCCAATTTTCCTTACTATTTCTGTTTTTCCCTCAAAATTTCCTTTTTTCCTTAAAAAATTCCCCCAGATAACGTTATTAAAAATTGTTAAAAAAATTTTAAAAAACTTATGTAAGTTACTGATGGCCACCATCTTTGTCGGCGACAATTTTTCCTAACAATTCCCCTTTATTCAATCAATTATTTTTCCCCTTATGATTTGCCTTAAAAATTCTTATAAAACATTTATTTAAAAAAAACTTACATTTACTGAGGCTCCCTCCCCAGCCCAACCCAATTACTCACCCCCGTTCGACTCCAGAAGACGACTGATTCCCCTCGCATCCACTCCCCTCACCAATACTCATTCAGCCATCTTGATTATTCATTAGTCATTGGTTTACATGCTATTGGAGAGAGCCATTTTGTTTATATGTTACTGGGTCGCCATATTTGTTTTATCGTTTGTCATTTGTATGCATGCTATTGTAGATAGCAATATGTGTTTTTATGTTACTGGGGCAACCATATTTGTTTGTCATTGATGATTTGTTTATACATTACTGGAGGACATCATATTTGAGTACTGTTACTGAAGGCGGCCATATTTGTTTTTCTGTACACCATTTGTTTATATATGTTACTGGAGGCTGCCATGTTGGGAGGCAGCAATCATGCTAGGTGCAGTCCTCCACATTTGTTTTTTATTGTCATTTTTTTATAGTTTGCATCTCACCTTAGTGCGACAACCACATTATATTTTATTTGTTTACATTTCTGATATGATTAAGTGAAAGCCATATTTGTTTATGTGTTTGACGTATAGGCTGCTCTGATGGTACCATCCAGATTGGATTCTATGTTCAACACATATGTAGTATCGATTATGGCACCTGCTATCAGCCTGTTCCTAATGGTGAGATTAATCATTCCTGAAAAGTACTTAAATTTATTTATTATCATATTCTTATATATAAAGAGGAGAGGTTTTTATAAATAAAACACAATATATATATATATATATATATATATATATATTTTATATAAAAGTATTGTACACATAAAAAATACAGGTTTATTAAACTTCTTCGATGTTCACTGCTTGATGTTCGCCTCGACGACCCAGGAATTGAAGCAGGCAAGGAAACACTACCACTTGTAGCTGGAGATGACCATTCGACTCATCCCAAGTAGCCCGCCTCCTTAAGTTCTTCGATGATTGAAATTATCTCATTTGTGTTGGAGTAATTTCCAACACTTTGCGAAGCAAGTAGTAGCTGCAGCCTATCCGCCAGCTCGTTCGGGTCGCCCCAGAAAATGTAGTCGAGATTCTTGCCGTCGTCTATCTTCTTCAGACATTCGCCGCTTTTCAGTGCCAGGCAGCTGAAGAGGTCTGTGAGAATGTCGATTTTTTTCGTGATTTTCGTCCTTATAAACCCCGGTTTCGGTATCGTTATCTCGATAAAGTGCATGCGTGAATTCGAACAAAGTCTTTTATTCCAGGTAGACGGATACTGTAAAGTCCCTGGGCTCCTTGCGAAATAAAATTCATATAGTGCGGGGGTTCCATGTACCACGTAATTGCCAACTCGGATGCTCCCACTCTGTTGAATCTCTATTTTATCAGCTCCGAGGAACTGTTTATCATTATGCCTGTATATGCCATACATCCTATCATTTTTGCGATATGTGTACGGTCGTAAGTACCATCGAGCCAAAGCATTACATTTGAAAGCTCTCTCTTGAACTTTCTTCTTGTGTGGCAATTTCGAATCCGATCCATAGTCCTGATCTAACTGTACTTCAACATGCTTTCTGCAAAGGCTTATCAGTATTGTCGATTTTGGACCTTAAATCTATGGATGGTCTATACCTCCCCCTAAGTACACCGAGACGAGTAAGGGGCTGAAAAATCTTTTCATTTATATGACCGATTGATATTTTGACTATCCTGGCGAGCCAATACTTTAAGCAGACAGGCTGAATCATCTGATGTAATTCGCTGGCAATGTACATGATCGTACTGAATAAAAATTCTGTCTCTCTTTTATAGGTTTAGTCGTGAGTCTCCACCCAAAATATTTCCGATCTTACTCAGACGTTCACTGTAACTTTGAATACCTGTTTTCGTGGCGAGGTGGGAAATCGAGGTATCGAATATAAGTGTCATATATACGTCCAGGTTTATCAGATTTTCCTCGTTTTTTCGCAGTTGCTACATTCGATCTGTCGATAATTTGCCACTCGACCTGGAGGAGGAATGGAGCAAAGGCCTTGTCGATTTTCAAACTTACAATGTGATACCGAACATTGATGAAAAAAACTGCAATCTGTGCCTAGTAAAAAGTGGTAATGTTACCCATGAAATTTCTCTGGCCATAAACTCTTATGAAATAGACGACATTGCAAAGTACACTGAAAATCAGCTCCCCCCCCCCCCCAGGAGTCGAACTATGTGGGAATCCCAATACTCTGAAGAGTGTTATCAGATGCAACAAAGATATCGACATTACAAAACTGGATACTATCGGACCGATGCTGGGATTCGAGCTAAGCATCTATGAAGCTGGTAAAACAAACATGTCTTCACTGAATGTTAACCATTTTGCCATCGATGTGAAACAAATAACCTGCAATTTGGCGAGCGGCATATACCTCAATGCCAGGTCGAGCAATACACTGCACGAATTTTCGCCTATTGTCCCTCCAGTTTATACACTGGTTGTGGCACCATAAATCACCATTTATGTTCTGGTCGTCACAAAAAGAGCACAATGTGGAAGATGTTAAAAACATCGATGTGGCTTTCGTGATATGGAGTCTGGAGACATACCCCAGATTGCCAGCAAGCTAGCGCATCAACTTGATGGTGAAGTCCAGCTTTTCTTCTGAGAAACCAAGGTACATCATTGTTTGACTACAGATCGGAAGAACGCACAATGTAACAGTGGACCATTCTCAGTTCGACACATGCCAAATAGAAAATGTAAAAATATTTTTGAATAGCGAAATCTACCCGTACATAGACATGAAGTGTCCCAATTTAATCCAAAAACCCGTCCGCTATTACTACTATCGTCCCTTCGCATTTATCAGTCTTGCTATCTGTACTAGGAAAAGTAAATCATTTTGTAATTCATAGTTGTGGTTTTGCAAACTATCCCATGTTATGCAAATTGTTATTTAATTCAGACGTTCTTGTACAACTTTACGGTTTAATAATTTCTGTAACTTCTACTTGAACAGAACAGAAGAAGCGATATATTGTGGTAGGTTGACATCATTATTAGTAAGGACAATGTAACTTGCTAAATGTGACGAAATAAAGGCGCTGTGGTGATAAGTAACACAGTGTACGTAATACAAGATAACTAAAAACAGAAATTACGAAAGAGTTAACAAAATATTACTGGAACTACGATCAACTAATGTCGAAAATGCATTTCTTCGGGGCCATTATCAGAAAGTTAGCACAGCAATAAAGTATTATTATTAGTGGTTGGCCGTAACGATACGTAAAGATTAAACACTAATTTTCCAGTGTTTCTTTAAAACGCGAATCAGAACTGTAACTTAACAATGAGAACTTTTAACGAGAGTACAAACTAGTCGTCAGTGATTTGGCCCAGCACTCATTTTGAACGTTACTACTGAGGAATTTGCAGTTGATAACTCTACACTCATACTTCAGCGCATGTTTCAAGTCATCGGCTTCCTTTACAAAATTGCCCTCGCCTCGAAGGATCTATGTAGCACCCCATATTTGCTGTTTTCGTTGCTAACATCTGCGTTGGCTCATGTCTCTAATGTGGGGATAGTGGTTACTTTCAACAACGTGCTCTGTTCCCGTACAGCTAACAATCGCAATCTCCGAGAAATGTTGCTACCCATTACCGTGCTGCTCCTCACACAAGCACACTAAAAGAAAGTGACGTTATTTCGTCTCTCCAGACCTTCTTTTCTTGGACGAAATTGTGTTATATGTTTAGCGATTCGTTGCACCCAATCAAGTGCCATCATTCGAACGGAAGTATTCAGGCAATGATGTCTGAATTGTCTCCATAGGTTACGAATTACATGACAGCAAGATATGGCCCAGTCTGTTCGCGGTTTCTTCACATTTTTTTGTATCAAACCTGTGAAAAATCACCCCATATGTGACGTGCTAAGTTGCTTCCTAAGTAAGCGCTTTTGAAATCCACCTTTGGAAAAACTCAGAGCCCATCCTACGTGATATGCTGCCGCACACAACGACGTGCTGTTTCCCAGTTAAGTTGCCAGCGAATTACTAAAATTAGTTAATACAATTGAATTTATACTGTGAGTGTACCGTTTCAAATTCATAGTCACTGAAGTTAGTGGAGTGGAGGAGAAGTGGAGTTGGGGCAGCGGTTAACAGTGAGGTCTTGAGAGCCGATGAGGGTAAAGCGAGATGAGAATGGAGTGGCGCCGGAATGATAAAGAAGGGGGGGGGGGGAGAGATCTCCGAGAAAATCTGGCGACCAGCAAAATCGAACGGTATGATTCCCACTTGCGAAAATTCGAAAGTGTCCCCGCTGGGAATCGAACCCATTTTTCCTAAGTGGGATGCGAGCACTCTAACCGCTATTTGGATGAGGTCCCAACTGAATTCAGTAGATCTTTATTTACACACTTTGATGGCACATGAATTAATTTCTTATGACAATGGCATTGTTAATTTCACATACATCAAAACGATATCAAACTATAAATTAAATTAAGTTAAATATTTTGTACATAATCCAGTGCTACACCATGCCGACATAGAAAAAAAAGTCTTTGACATGAAACTAACATGAAAAACCAGCCAAGAGTGGCTGTAGTCAAGATATATAAATGAAACTTATAATAAATCCCACGAGGAATTTTGTCAATTAACAAATAAATAAATTATAAAACAAAAAATAATATTACTGAACAAACTTAATTTTATAGTTTTTAATTTATAATTTTGTTATCTATTTTACAATATTCATTTTGGTATTTGTTGTACGTTTTATTTGCATATTTAGACTAGAGCCACTCTTGGTTTATCTGTTTTACGTCTCAGACTTAGTTTTCTCTGACAACATAGTGTAGCAATGTAGTAGGTACATATGTTCAAAATATTTCACTTAAAACACTGAACCCCACTTCTAGAAAGTAAACCCTTAGCAGGACTTTTAAATAGCTTGCATTAGGGTGAAAATGCAGCAGACCTGTGAGCCGGATAACACTCACTTGACCTGCAAGGGGACAGAGAAGTTTTTGTATATTTATGACAGTTCTGCTCTCTCTAGCCGTTAATGTCTTCTCATTCACATCACTTTATCCTCACTCGCTCTCCGGGATAACAAAAGACTCAAGTCTGGCAACTATCTCCAGTTAGTATTTATTACCTCTCAACTTGACAATGAAACTTCTAATTCTGCTCTTGTATGAACGACGCCAAATACTTGGCAGTATAACGAGTTTAATGAATATGCAGAAGTCTTAAAAAAGTTGTCACTGATCTATGTCATAGAAACACTAATCAGAGTTTCAGTTTGAAACCTATAAAAAATGTATCAATATTATTTTTACTGGTTTCTGCTGGCGAATTGAAATTAATATTTGTTTTACCTTATTCTACTGGAATGCGTTTTCTGTTTCTATCTGCAATGCATGTTTTTAATTGAACTAGACTTAAAATAACATTATCACCGTTATTTATAGGTATTAACATTATTCGCCTTAAACCGGGGTTATTAGTACCTGCTGGGGTAACTTTGAATCACTCCAATGTTTGTTTTGGCGTCAATTGCTGAAGGAATGTTAAACATTATATGAGCAGATAATATTCAAAATTTGAAACACGCTGATAAAATTCGCATATGCATTTCCAAATGACAACAAAACCCTAATTTCGAGTTGTTCGAATTTACACCAGCAAGTAAAAAGTAAACCCCCTTTAAAGTAGTAGTACATATTTATAATAATACATGGTCGCGAAGAATGGTGTTTATTTGCGTTATCGCATCATAAAACAACAGTGTTATAGAGTGTTGTTGTAAATACTGTGCGCCAGGTCAGTTCTCTGCGTAGATGCTATGATGATGCATGTGGTGCGCATGTGTTCGTTTAGGCCTCGGAGGAGCTAGACCTCCTGACAGGTAGCATACGCGATGAGTAAAACATTTAGACTAATATTGAGTAATATTAGCAATAGAGTATTGTAGGCAGTGAGTCATGGACGTCCCCCCACCCCTCCTCTTTCGACCAACCCAGAGTAAAAAGAGAAATAAGAAACCACAGCTGTTATTCGATTTATTCAAAAAACTCTCTGCATGTAAGCTGAATCTGAATATTGCGGAACACAGAACAATGCGAAAAACCGTACGAAAACTAGATACCATTTAACATTCTCTCAATGACAAAATCCCAGCCCAATACCTGACGGGGTCTACAGGGTATAATTTTTCGTAGGTTTGTTATAAATTCATTGAGAGTATAGTATAATTACGGTAACGCGTAAATTAACTTTAAAAGTATTTGTTTGCACTGAGCAATTGCTTGTTCACATAAGTAACATACATCTGCATTTCTTCCCTTGTTGAGCCAATCACTTATTTGGTTTAAACGACATATACGTGTGTTTAGTGCAAAACATTATTTTATAAATACTTGCAACTTATCAATTTGGCTATCCTTAAAAATTTAAGGTCATCATGGCAGAGTCAAGTAATTATTTTGTGTGGGGTGAACCAGAATTTCATTAGCTTAAAGAGTCTAATGTATTTGTTACTACAGAATTAATTTTTTTAACAAAATCAGCTTGCTCTATTAGTGACATTTGTCTGGCTTCGTTCGGAAATACATCTTGAGTTTTTGTCCGATTTCCGTGACAACCATGGTAATAACAGCGTTTGTTAGTGTATTTTTAATGTTTATAATGTTATAAAATCTCAATGACACAAGGTCAACATGAAAAAGAATGCGTTTAGCTGTAAAACATTAAAATACTTATTTACCTACATGTACTCTATTTGAATCTTGTGTATTTCAAACATTCGTATTTCGTTAGTAGTCACTTTAGACGAGTCCACTACGGCGCGGCGTAGCGATCAGGTCCCAGAAGTTCTGGGTTTGAAAGTAGATTGCTTTAAATATTCTTCATTGATAAGCCAAACTTTTTAATGTACATAGACTCATACAAATCTTCAGTTGAATCAATTAAGTCTTTCAAGTTTGGGACGACCAAGTAACAAGAAGAAAGTAATTTGTTTTCAGCAACAAAATATTTAATGTCCCCTGTACCGAAATTTAGTTTAGTTACATCAAAAATACTTTGTTTCGTTCAAAAAAAATTTGTCAGTCAGTGTAGGGCAGCCTGGCAAAAGGATAAATAACAGTATCAAATAGCATATTCATGATTACACACATGAAAACCACATATAGGCAATAGCAGAGCCTTCATTCACAACAAGACATGGAGTAGTTCAGTCATTTCGAAACCATTGTAAAAATCAGTAACAGGATAATACTGTGCGAGAGAAGATAGATATAATGAAATACTCTGGAAATACAAACAAAGATGTTAGTTACAAAATGAGTATAGTCTAGGAACCAATTTATCGCAAACCGTGGTAAAAAGCCTTCCAAACCAAAACCCGAAATACATCTTATCATGATTGGTCGTGACTATAACCAATCAGGATAGGTCAACACTGATTAGTTGCTATCGTAGCCAATCAGGAGGTTACTCTTCTCTCAGTGGCCACCTGGTCAGCCAATCACAGGTAAAGATGGCTCTCTGATGCCTACTGTGTAAATGCCTTCTCCATTTTCCGGCTTCCAGCCACACCTACACGTAAAGTTTTAAGAAAGCAACAGCCACTATAAGCTTTCCGTGGTAAAGTAAGAACTTTTAAAGTCATCCGTTAAAAAAATTTCACTCGGGCATTACATATAAACAGGCTCACTGATTGGTTTTCATCCAGTAAAGTTAGCAACGACGACGAAGGAAAGTTGTTCCAGGCTTTAACGTCGAATTATAAGTGTTAGGTAAACATTTGTGAATAGTAAATTATTTATTTTACTTTGTGTTTTTTAATGCCTGTTACTGTAAAAACCCGCAAATTGATGAAATATCTACTTTTTCCAGTAGTTTATAACACTCTCACTTTACCAAAGCATCAATATTTTGATACGGCTTATGAAAATGTTAATTTTACATGTGGTGGAATAATAGACGATGTATATAATAAGTAGATCTTAAGCAGGGCTTTCAAAAGGGTTCAGTTTACCGTGAACAGCCTTTAAAGGCTTAAAATACGGGCTCGACGCTCAGCTCAAGGGAAAAACAGCTGCCCACCATCGGCGTTGTGATTAGACGCAAGTTTGCCGGACTGCAAACTATATTTGTAAACTCACTCAAAACGAGTTAAGGGGACCTAAGTTCGTGGTCTCAAGCCAGCAGGGTGTCTGGCTGCACATGAGATATTCGCGGCAGTGACTTCCAGTCTAGTTTGAAAGATTCAGAAGATTCCTACTGCAAGTTACAGCGTCTCCGACCAAGAAGCCAAGACAACTAATGTCCAGAAAAAAATACCGAACAAAAAATAATAATTGCTTTTCAGTCGAATTCGGGGAATAACCGACCCATTCCAAAAAAAAAAAGTTAGTTTACAAATAATGCAAGTAACCATTATTAGAATTTATATTTATTTGAGCTATTATAGTTTTAGTCTGCAAATGACCTATAAATAACTTCCCCCCCCCCCCCCAACACCGCATATCCTACAGGACCCATTAATAATTAATTTTTAGTAAATGTATTTTTTTTTTTTCGTTTCGCGTTGTTAGGACGGTGGAGTGAGGATCAATACGTCCCAAATGCACTGGGTACCAAAGTGGCGAGCAGAAATTAATTATTTTTACAATTTTTTTATTAAAATAATATTTTATGAATAATTTCAATTCGCTAATTTGCTACCCAGTGCATCGAGAAATGTATAGATCCCCGTTCACTTACCCAATAACCTTTATCAAAACAATTTATTTATTTTAAAAGATATTTAAATTAAAACAATTGTTTATAGATTATTTAGAGGTCATTTGCCGAGCAGGAGGATTCATTTAGGGGTCATTTACGGAGCAGGAGATGTCATTTGCGGAGCATGATGTGTTATTTAGAGGTCATTTAAATAACAAGATGGGTCATTTGCGGTGAATGAGTTCAAGCTGAGCAAAAAACGTGTCTGGAATAAACTCTTGAATATGTAACTTCATGATAATGTGGTCAAGGAACTAGATAAAATGCCTGGTTGAATGGATGTATAAAAGTGCTCAAATCTCACAGGTGAAATATTTTTGTATATTTATAAATAAAACAGTAGCTAGGCAAAGCAGATACAAAAGTTGGTGCTAAATAAAGAGCTGAAGTTATTTTTTAAATACGACCCAAGCCAATGATTGTACAAAGACTACTATAAAGCTTACCTCTATGGATGTACCTTCTCCCACTGATGGGAAACTACATGGGAAAATAGTTTTGCTACTGTGGAAGGATCTTCAGCAAAAGCTGACATGCTCGGCGACATGAGAGAACCACCTATACGAAGAGTCCTTTTCGCACGATGAAGCATTGTGCTAATGGGCACATACGGTTTATACATGATGATACATTGAAGAAACACATAAAGAAATGCAAAGATTTGTCTTTTGAGAGCCAGCAAGTTATGTCAATACCCTCTGCTGCATCAATGGGTACTGATTCCACAAATTATTATGATGGGACAGTTAATGCTAATGATGGAATGAGAGATCTAAGAGGCGTGGTGGAGTGGGTATGTGTGGAATGTACACTTACGAGTTTTTCGCGTGAAGTCGACGAACTTCAAAGTTAACTGTTGTCGGCTCTAAAAACTGATGATGACCATACAACTCCTGCTACAAATATAAGTGAACTTGATATTGAGAATGAAACAGGAAGTAAAGGTGTACATGAAGACAGCAGAGATGAAAATTATCATGAAGATGATTACGTTATTTTACTATTCAATGACACACACCTCTACAATATTTGCTACAACGAGAAATGTTAAGAATGTAAAAGATGCTGAGAATACTCGTTACATATTTCCCAAAGAAACGAATGTGTTTGCTGATAGACTCAAATATTTGATTGACCTGCAAAAACGTGGGGATTTCTCGCATAATTTTGAGATATCTTCAATCATTAGATAACTGAAGGTTACGGGTTATATCGTATGATGTTATGAACTGCTTGCTTGTGAAATTGTTATTACAAAATAATATATTTTATTATGAAATAATATTTTTCTGTATTTTTGTGTTTCTTTTCTTTTCCCTCAAAACTTCATGGTTCTACGAACTCTCGAATAATAAAGTACAGAACTACCTAGAGAAAATTTATGAATACTTAAGTATAAAAATGAATGGGTAGTAATTAATGCAGTTGACAAGTACAAATGTGTGTAGGCAGCCGGCGAATGAATTTAAATTCTATGCATATTGGCGCGGACAAACCGAAGGATTAATCAAAGGATTGAACAAGGAATTGGGAATTGATTGAAGGCTTGGTGAGGGTTGTGGAGGATTGGTGAGTATTTTATATGAGGATTGGCGAGGATTCTGAAGAGGATTTTTGAGGATTGCAGAGGAGGATTACGAAGGATTTTTGAGAGTTTCGAAGGACTGCTGAGGATCGCAGAGGCGGATTGGTGAGGATGATTGCTGAGTATTGATGAGGATGATTGCGGAGGTTTGAGCTTGATCAAAGTATAGATGTCTGAAAAGAGCACAAAATATATTACTGTTTATCACCCAAGCTGAACTCGTAAATTCTAAGTCTTAAGAGTCAAGCAGTATTAGTATATAAATTAATGCCAAGTATGTTAAGACTGTAGGTAGATGCTGATCCATACCGTGATTATATCATACTTGGGCAGGTCGTTGCTACTCGTATAGTGCACTTGGATTGGTCGCATATAAAAACATTTTAAAAATCTGAGTGCCATACTTATGCCTACAAAGCAGTGAAAGCAAATGAATAATTGAGATATTCTGGCATTTTATAATAATTACACTTCAAGAGAGGGGACTGGATATGGAGTAACTGAATGAGAGACATATGTATGCTAGAATGTGGGTATGTTAAAAGATAAATTTTTTAACACAAAAACAGTTCTTAAATCGGATAATAAACACAGATATATTTGATATGACATATTTTATGAATATGAAGCAAATATGGCTGCCACAAACATAATGCATAGTATTGAGTGCGCTTTTGGACTTAACGACTGAATGCTCTCTACTGCGCCTACAGGTTGCCTTGGGTTCCCGCCTGCTCCTTGATCTTTCCCTCTTCTTTCCACGCGTATATGACGGTGCAAATTCTGATTGATTAATGTTATATTCCGAGCTTCGGGCTTTCTACTAAACGCTCGGCTCTGACACTTCTACTCCGACCAGCCTGAGAAACTTCACGTTTCAGATGCTGCTCCAGGCTCACTATTGGACTTAATTTAATTAGGCATCGCTACATATACCAGCTTAGTAGCTGATAGTGTATCGAAGATTCGACATGGTCGAAGGGCAAATGCACAGGTGGGTTCGCCGTTCAATGAAACATAGTTAGATGAGAGTTTCAAGTTTTGGGCTAGTTAAGGATATCTAGGTGTGTCCATGTAGATGTAATATTCAAAATTTGATTTTGGAAGCCCATTGTGCAAATTTATAGTTTGGTTATAACTTACTCAGTTTATGTGTTGATCCTGTAGATGCATTTGTGTAGTATATCTGGTCGATTTTTTAGCTGTAATATTGCAGTTTAAAATTGCAATCCGCCTGGAAATTTGATGGCGTGTTTGAATGGAAGCGCACAGGTTTGCGCATTATTTCAGTTTGTAATAGGGTAACCCTCCTGCGCAAAAAAAAAACATGATTTAGACTGAAACCAAATTGATTGTTTGTTGGTTTTTTAATTTAATATTTTAACAGTGATTATCTAAGGTAGTCTTATTCCACTAGATTTTGGGAGGCCCATCATGCGCCGTGTTGGGAATTAAGATTTTATGTGTTTTAATTGCTTACTCTAACAACTATCTGTAATAGTAAAGGTTTCAGCTTATCAATTTTACAAGCTTTAACATTTGGCCGTGAAAGGTGTTTGGGGCTACTTCAATTTAAATTTCTTTTTTGTAATTTTTAATATCTGTTTTATGAGAGGCGTGAGTTTAGTTGGCCTTTTAATATTTGGTGCCCGCGTAGCTATTGTGATTTTTTTTAAATTTAGGTTTTATCAGATCCAGGTTATTTCAAGATTTGAATGAATTGTTATTATCTCGAGTACAAAAATAATGTGCTTAGAATGGAATTGTTTGTCTATAACTTGTGTCTCGACGTCGCAATACATGTATGTTTGAAGTGTTATTGGTCGTAACCACTGAGATACTTCGATTAGGTCAGCAATCCCGAGTCGAACCGAAGTAGGAGTCCCAAGGTCTCCCAGGCCTGCCGAACACTGACGATTCAAGCAGAAGAATCCCAGCCACGGCCACACACTTCTATTAATAATACATTGCCCTAGAATCCACACATATATATATATAACTCTTTACATAAGATCACAAGAACTAGTGCAGTGTACCAAAATTATATAGAGAGTTTTAAAAAATTTAGAGAAATTGAACTTCCCCCAAAGAGTGAATTTTACAATAAATTAAATGAATCTGACATAACTGACGACGAATATGGACATGCAGAATGTGTATGGAATCAATTTAATATGAACATTTTTTGGGACTATCACGATTTATATTTAAAAAGTGATGTGTTATTATTGGCAGACATATTTGAAAATTTTATAAATACATGTATAAATGCATATGTTTTAGATCCTGCATGGTATTTTACAGCACCAGGATTATCATGGGATGCAATGTTAAAAATGACTAAAGAACAATTAGATTTAGTGCATAGTTATGATATAATTTTAACAGTATAAAAGTGTATAAGAGGGGAATATCTCAATGTTGTAAACTATATATAAAAGCAAATAATTAATATTTAGAAGATTTTAATCCAAATCAATAGTCTAATTATTTAGCTTATCTCGATGCTAATAAACTTTATGGATGGACAATGTCGCAATTTTTACCATATGGTGGTTTCGAGTGGGATAATTATACAGCATTTAATTTATATTTATGGTACGAAAATAAATTAAATCTGACTGATGATTCACAACATTGATAGATATTAGAAGTTGATTTAGAATATCCAGAACAATTACATATGTTACATAAATATCTACATTTTGTCCAGAAAATCAAGTTTATAAGCTGATGAATAGTTCTGTGTTTGGTACAATAAAGGAGAATATTATAAACAGAGCAGATATAAGACTGGTTTCAAGTGAAAAAGCGTGTGAAAAATTAATAGCAAAACCAAATTTCAAAATAAGTACTACATTTAATGAGAATATTGCTGCTATATACATGAACAAGACAGCTGTAAAATTTAATAAATCCATTTATGTGGATATGTCAATTTTGGACATATGACAAGAATTAATGTGTGAGTTTCATTATAAAGTAATGAAACAAAAATATGGAGATTAAATCGAGTGTTGTCAGGATACTGAATAGTATATTTATAACATAAAAACAGAAGTTTTTTTTACGAAGATATGAAATCGGTGTAAGATAAATATGACACAAGAGATTTTCCAAAGGACAATATATGTAACATGCTACAAATAAATAAGAAAGTTTTAGGTAAAATAAAAGACGAATCTAATTGCAAAATAATGAAAGAGTTTGTCGGTTTAAGAGCAAAAATGTATGCATACAGAGTTGATGACAAAGAAAATAAACGAGCACAAGTTGTGAGCACAAGTTGTTAAGAATAGAATTACTTTTGACGATTATAACAAATGCATGTTTGATGAGAAAATACAATACAGAACAATGAATTTAATAAGAAGTGAAAAACATATAATATGTATAATTGAAGTTAATAAAATATCATTAAGTCCTTGTGATAACAAAAGAATCATATTAGAAAATACAACTGTCTTTTTAATCTACTTTTTATTATATATTAGTATATTCTATATCTATATTTATAATATATTAATATATTCTATATCTAAATTTATAATTACATTTATTGTATGTTAATATATTCAATATCTACATTTATAAAAAGTTTATTTACTATATATTTACTTATTGTTTACAAGATGGGCGAATCGTTAGAAAACAATTAGAGAACTTAATCTAGATGACGACAATATTAGCTTTTTAAAGTAAAATTATATTGTTATCTTTAAAAATTAAACATGTGTTCAACTGTAAAAGTTAGCTTTTTTAAAGCAAAACTATATTGTTAGATTAAAAAATAGGATCTGTTCAGTTGTTGATTTTATAAATAAAAACCATTAACTTCTTAACATAAAATTATATTGTTAGCTTAAAAAATTGAACGTGTTTTCTATTATTAATTTTTGTAAAATTAAATCATATTGTTAGCTTTTAAAAGTAAAATTATATTGTTAGATTAAAAAATTAAACATGTGTTTGATTGTAAATGTTAGCCTTTTTAAAGTAGAATTGTATTGTTAGCTAAAAAAAACTAAATGTGTGTTCTATTGTTAATTTGATAAAATTGAAGCATATTGTTAGCTTTTTAAAGTATAATTATATTGTTAGCTTTTCACTCTAAAACTAAGGTTTTTTACCTCAAAAACGAATTTCGTTCGAAGAAAATGCTCTTTCCAAAGTAAGAAAATAGCTTAATTTTGGAGGCTCCGGCAGATATGTTATGAGCATATTTTCGCCTAAGAGCACTGAATTTCCATCGAAAATTGCATTGTTATTTTATTTCATTGTTTAGATAGGATAAGAAAATATTAGAAAATTTAAGCACATGTAATCTGTTTTCTAGCCAAGAGAAGGCAAACATTTACAAAAAAGTAAACAAAAGTAAGCTAATTTTTAAAATTAAACACATTCTTTAACTTTATAAGCTAACAATATAATTTAACTTTATATTTTTTAAACGGTTGAAACGCATGAAACAGCTGGTAAACGACCATTAAATGGCTATTGAATGTTAAAACGAACGTTATAACGAATGTAAAAATGAACTTCAAAACGAACATTAAAAGGATACAAACAAGTATTGAACGTCAAAATAAACGTTAAAACGAACGTTAAACGGCTATAAACAGTTATCGGACGTTAAAACGAACATTCACACGAGCGTTAAAACGAACATTAAAGTTTTTAAAAATATATTATTAGTTGTATAATATACCATGGAACCATTGAAGATATTTTAAAGCAGAACATAAAATCACAATACTCATGAAGTAGTTCAGTCATTTTGAAACCATATAAAAATCATTAACTACAGGACGAAACAGAGCGAGAGATTATGTAAATAATGAGACACCCTACAAAATACCAACAGCGCTGATGGTTTCAAGTTGAGTAAAATCGGGGAACCAATGTACTGCAAATCTGGGGAAAAGGCCAAGCAGAATAGTTCGCAGTGATTTGATTCTACACCAGATAATCATGATATTCCTCTTCTCTCGGTGTCCATTTAGACACCGAACCACAGATAAAAAAGGTTCTCTGATTCTTACCATATAAATGTCTCCTCCAGTTTCAGGGCTTACATTTACACCTACACATAAAGTTATGTGACAGCTACAGTCATTAACAGCTTTTAATACGGGCCCGTAGTCCAGCTCAAACAGAAACACAACAACAAAATTGTGAACTGTATTCAAAATGGAGGATGTATGTTCTAAATTGTTACGTTTCCTTATTAAACTATCAATAATTTAGTATAACTTTTCATCAACTACACTACTATAACTCGTCAAATTTGATGTAAATTACGCTATATAAAAAACATGCTACAGAAAATATGGAGAAAAAAAAATCTTATCAAATTGCTTGGACATACACCGACTGGAAGAAAAATATCTATAACCGAGAAAGAACATTCCAAAATTGACGTAATTTGACACAATCACTTACTATGACTGGGTGTATAAATTATTAGAGCTTTAATGATTCGTAATGTCCAGAACGGCCACCAGATTGCACCACGATCACAGCGACGTTATTAGGCTTGTGCGAAGTTTCGACGGACATCATAGTTATGGACGCTCACCGAACACAGATGTATAAGAGAGATTTATCAAGGTTTGACGAAACTTGGCGAGGGGAGCATTTGGTGTCTCTGGTAGACATATCGTGCGATTGTCAAGTAAGCGAGGCATTCCTATGTTACAGCGGCCCGGTGTTGGAACCAATCGTACGTAAGGCCACCCGCACTCGCCAAGAAAGTTCCTCTCAACCAGAACAGGACACGCTGAGGGAGTATCGCCGTATCATGCACTTTGCATTACTCGATACTTTTACACCGGCGGCATCTGCCATCCGGACATAGTTATTGAACATTGAACAACGCCACGTGCCATGCCACGCCGTGTCTAAGCAACTGGACTACGGGTTCCTGGTCCACTGTGTATACTGACTTTTACACCTGACAGATTACTGAGTTTGTAGTGATGCTGTAATCGGGAGGCATAGAGATATGACGGGTGACGTTGCAACATGTTCAGCGATTAATCTCTGTTCTGCACTGACACGAATGTTGGTCGTGTGCGATTGTGGCCACACATACTACAGTTGTGTAGAAATTTAAGTTTGGAACTTGTATTTCAACTCCAAGTTAGTACTGATCTTCAAGATATCGAGGACCACTTAACAACTGCTGTGCTCCCAATTGCCTTATGAGAAGAAAGAACGCCTTGCGTTACTTTCTAAACGGAATCGGCGTAAGAACCCATGGCCGAAGATATGATATGGGACAGGCAGTAACTCCGCACTGCCAAATATGCTATTCACGTGATCTTATATTGTATTAATTTCAATATAGTAACACGGTCCTTCGATACGCACAGTATAAATTAATTTCCATTACTCCATATGCTTAAATTTACTTGCGTCTTTGACTATAAAAAATTTAATTTAGTTTATTGATCAAATCAATAACATCTTACTTAGAAGTTTTTTCTTTAATTTTCACAGGTGGTGCGAGGTTGCACGCATAAGTATAATGTCAAATATTTTGAGGTGGCAACATAATACGTTTCAATCTTTTGTGTATGCCCTATAATTCCAGGTGAATGCTAATTATATTAGTTGTAGATAACCGAGAACTTTACCTGTGGTAACCTTGGTTTTGACTTCGAGAATTTTAGCTATGAAACTATGCTCGCATCTTGGAGATAGTGGCTCGTAAGCTCTACTCTTCTTTCCTCTTCTATCATGCTACAAATAGAAATGTTCGGGGCTCCAGTTTGAGATTAACAACCTTGTCTTATATTGGCTTTAGCTTACAAGTATTCTTTTTGGTGATAAAGTAAGCAGAGAAAATGATGAAACTGCATTTCATAACTTTGAATTATATGTGCTTAATGGAGCGATACACAGTTTGTATTAAAATTGCTAATGCATTTGAACACCTGTTTTTTTTTTTTCATTTATGCTTATGGTCATTATGTGGTAATCTAATTGTCTTATGACTGAGTAATGCTTTTCGTACGCTTGTGGTATACATTTTAAATTTGCTTTACGTATAGTTATAATTTTGTCTGAAGTGATGATTAATATTTGTGTTTTTTCGTATGTTTTTGTAAAAAGTGGATAACGACTGAATTATATAAGTACACTGCTCTGATAATATTCATGAAGTATTTTCTGTATGCTAGCAGTGTGATTGAATAATTAATTTTATGTTAGTAGTGTGTTTGCAGTACGTGTGATATTTCTAATGTGACAATGCTTCCTTATGCCTCAAAACTCTAATACGCCTGTTTTAGTAGTCTGTGGTAGGACTGGAGAGATTGCTTTATATTTTGATTTCGTATCATTTATGTAAAACATATCAGATGAAGGAAATTAGAAAAAATTGAAACAAAAAACGCTATTGTGGTAAGCATTTATGGCTTTGGTGACAATTTATCTGTAAAATCGGTAAAAAATGTCTTGTAAATTTAATTATCCAAGTTGCATGTGTATGTAATTAATATTTATTTCATATGCCTTTGTCTTGCATCGCTTCATGGGTAGGAACAAGTGTTTACTGACTGTGACTGTTGTGTTTAGGGCATTATCAATTTTAATATCGTAAATGTAGCAGAAATATTGGACAATTTAAAAAAGTAATTTCTTGAGACAACACAAAGGACATCGAGAAAATAGGTCTTTCAGACACATAAGTATAATATGAGCCTAACCTGTTGGTGGTTTGACAAAGACTTCTTTCAATGAAAAATATTTACATTCTTTTAAGTCATGAAATTTCATCTATGCTTTCAAGCTACAGCTGCTGTTTTAGGTGGACACGCATTCATAATCTCATGCATGCATACACACTAGGGTAGTAACATTATATCACAGACATTATTCATTTTTGAAATACTCATAATCTAAGTACCAACAAACCAGCACGTACAATACTTAATTTTTTTAATGACATTTCTCGATTCTGTCACAAGCTAGCGACCAAAGTTCGCAGGAAATGCGCTACAACATACGTATAGTTATGTCACTGTAAAAAAGTGATAAGGTCGGATGCAAGGTCGACATGAGACTCTAACGGTTGTGATATAACGCGCAGCGGTAGTGAGGTCTGCCCACGTACTATACATAGCGTGTTTGCCTCTAACTTTGGCCTTCAGCTAATATCGCACTGCAGTTACATATCCGGACATAAAAGTCGCCGTCCTTGGAACACTGGCTTGTACACACACTTACCTGCAAACGGTGTCATAACAAAGAATACGTTTCAAACGTTAACCACCAAACCCTAGGTTTAAATTTAAAAAAATATATATTATAAGGGGCCGCAGTGGTCTAGTGGTTAGGCTAATTGAGAGTAGGGTTCGATTCCCGGTGAGGTCGCCCCCGGATGTTCGCATGTGGAAATCGTGCCGTTCGTTGCAGCTGGGCAGCAGGTTTCCTCGGAGATCTCCAGTTTTACCTGCCCTTGCATTCCGGCGCCGCTACATACTCGCCTCGCTTCACGCTCAATGGTTCTTACGACCTCGATGTTAAGAGCAGCCCAAATATCTTCACTCATTCAAATATGTATAGTTAATGAGTTCTTCAATATTGAGTCGATGCATATTTACAAAAAAATATGCCGGAGAGTATTTTCTTGGACACATTACTAGCAATGTCCTCTTATATAGCCAATATACAAACAACACTGTAATCTAGCTAGCTTTAGAAGATGGAATATACAATTATAACTAAATATTTTACTGCTGACGGCCTACTAAGATTTCGAGAGCTATTTTTCCTTTACCACAAATGTGATCATTTTATTTAATATTACACAATATATTTGTTTAATGCCGTGCTTCTTAACTATTTAAAAATTAAAAGTAACAAAAATTAATTTCACCATTTACTCTGAGTTATGAGAAAAATTTTACTCTATTTGACTTCCTCGTCACTTAGGAATAAGTAATCACATGTGTACATATTGCTAATATTTGTACTGATTAAGAAAAACTAAATAAATGTTGACATTCACTATTAGGATTTGGTAGGTCCTAGGATACGTGGCATCTGGCAGTATACCAGTAAAATGATTTTTGATCTTGACATTTGACCTTGGCCTTTGAAATTTGATATTGACCATTAACCTTTACCTCTATCTCCATCTTGTATTGCATCGCGGCCTCCATCTTGGGAGCCAGTATGCCACAATCTTGGATGTTGCCTCATTCTCTATTATTACACACATGCATCTGGCAGCAGACCAGAGGACTAGCTGCTATCTTGGACCCGACATCTGGATAATTATACATCAACATGACCATTATCTTGGGAGTCAGTATGCTGCCATCTTGGATGTCACCTCATGCTCTATCATCTGGCAGCAGACCAGTGGACTAGCTGCAATCTTGGATGACCTTGATGTCATCATTGCCACCATCTTGAGAGCCAGTATACCACCATATTTGATGTCACCTCATGTTCTATCATTCCACATCGCCATCTTGTTTCTAGAATTTTACTTTTTCCTGTTCTGCCATTCTGCATTGATACCTCCTGCTCTGTCATTCTTTCTCTCCTCTCTCCAACCGGATATCGTCTGCTGATGGCTACTATCTCGGATGTCTATAGACCACTATCTTGTTTTATCTTCTGCCATCTAGGTGGTGCTAGCATCGGCCAACGTCTTGGAAGTTTCCTTCATTCCTCACCAGGGGCGCCTTCTTAGTTCCCACATTATCTGCTAGGCAGTGCTAGTGTCACTTGATGTTGTCATCGGCTGCTAGAAGCACTGGTGTAATTTGGATACTAAGGGCGATGTTGAATGTGTTGTATGCTGACACTCGTCTCTATCGATGTGATATGGTTTAATAAAGTATAAAATACTGCGAACCTGAGGAGCAGTAAACTACCGGACCTTGGATTGGTATACAGACACCCTAGTCGACAGAGCCACTAGGACATGGGTGCCAGTACAGGTCTAAATTATGTAGCCTATATATAAAAATAACCATTGGAATATGTCTATTCGAGGAGCATTGAAAAATATAACGTGCCAAACATCATTAGTTTATAAGCATGTTTATTCATAAATGGGGGTGGTAGGGTCGATTATGCCTTAAGTCCTCTTAAACTCATAGCAAGCCATAATTTCGGAACTGTTTAATATATAGCCACCAAATTCATATCATAGGCATCACCCTTGACGTCGTTGAGGGTGGTAGGGTCAATTATGCCTTATGTACTCTTATAAGCATAATTAGATATCATTTCTGAACTGTTTAAGAAATAGCCGCCACATTCATACCCTGATATAGATGAGTGTGGAATGGTTGGTTATGCCTCAAGTCCTCTTGTAAGCATAGTAGGCCATAATTTTGAAACCATTTAAGAAATAGCCACCAAATTCTTAACATGGGCATCAACCCAACGATGCACAGGATGGAAGGGTTAAGTATATCTTAAGTCCTCTTATAAGCATAGTTGGCCTCCATTTTCCATCCATCAAAGCTATAGTTACCAAATTTATATCATAGGCATCAAACCTCGACTAAGAACTGAGTGGTAGGGTCACATTTAAATTAAGCCCTCTTACAAGCATAGTTGCTTGGCATTTCCTATCTGCTGAAGCCATTGTCATGAAATTTAAATCATAAGTATCGCCCCCGACACCGAAGATGACAACGGGGCAATTAGGTCATGATACTTCTTATAAGCATAGGTTGCTTCCATTTCCCATCCACTGAATCTTTAGCCACTAAATTCATATAAAAGGCGACGACGATCAGTGTGGCAGGGTTAAATTTTGTTACAGGATAATGTAAAACTGTTTGGATTCGGGCAGCTAGTATCTCGGTCGACCTAAAATGCACAAGCATACACACATGGTGATGTAATTACTGAAATTCAATAAATATATGTGTACATCGATCCATGCAATATTGAGGGTAGTCTGGGTTGTTATTATTCAGTATAAAGAGTAAATTTTGAAGATGTGCCGGGACATAAGGTTTGAAAATCCAATCAAAAAACATTTTACAAATATTTTTGACCTAGGATGCATAGTTTCCCAGATATTAGAGAAACAAGAAACTGGACATTACGTACCGAATACAAAAGTTAAAATTCAATAAAAAAATTATAAAATATGTTTAACTAAATATAAATGGTAGTTTGAATCTAGGTGATGAAGGGCATAAATTTTATACATTTGGTTGTAGTAAGCATAGTTTTTTATGTATTATCAAAATAATAACATCAACCCCAAGACCTATTACATAAGTGTTATAATAGTATTCATTATTCATATTATTCAAACAACTAAGCTTATTTCTTCGTGAGAGAAATTCATCTATATAATGAATAAGAATGATTAAGTTTATGTTTAATTAGAATTCTAAGTATTTAAACATTTCTACAGATTATTATCCATAGGGCTAGGTAAATGAATTCTCATATTAAAATATTAATCATTTTATACATGTATCGATTAGTTGTTTTTTTTACATAACGATCCAGATTATATATAATACAGCCAGAGCAAAACGGAAATTTAAAATAGAATTATTCTAATATGGCACAAGAAATTATAAACGTTCATTCTTATGTCTGGAGTTCCACTCATACAATTACTATACCCGATTTTTATAGACGTGGATATGTATTAAGGATTTTTTCAAAGTAGGCATTTGAAATACTTTATTTCCAGCCTTGACTCTTCAAAACAAATTCGTACATAAAATGACAACTTCTGATTGTGCATTAATTTACAAATAAAAGTTATGTATTAATATAAATTTATTTTGTATACTTTTTTTAATTTTGGAATTTATTATATAGTATGATATGATTACAGATATTTATTTTTAAAGGCAAATGTTAATATGATGTCACAACAGCTGATTATGCATAATTTTATAATTACATGATACGTATTTATTTCACTTGTTTTAAAACTTGGAAATATAAGTATATCGTGTGACACATATACAAACGTGTATATTAAAGGGGTGTACGAATATGAAATCGGGTAGTAATATGAGATTACTTGCCTCAAGTTTAGGTAAAGCCTGATAATAAGGCTGTGGGAGACTGGATGGATAGCATGACACAATTTAAGATGTTAAAACTCAGTCAGATTTTGTTACGAGAATTGGGTACATGCAGGATACTGTATACCGCTGACCAGTTCTGTAAGATTTTTACAAACCGTCAGGAGGAAGGACTGTTTGACTGTCGCAGCCATGACCAGAGCCAGTGGCTTTCTTTTCTACCATCCAACGACATAAGGCATTTTCGCTAAGACTAATATGGCAACATGAACGCTCATTATTCGACCATGTTCGCTACAATTTTGAATTTTCTAAAGTCATAGGTAAGCAATTTTTAAAGTAATTATGGCCACTATAGATAACCAGCTCGTTTCGATAATATGGGACATGTATTGCCTTACCTTAACTCATGTTATAAGCATAATATTCTTATGTCAACCTCACCAACTTGACATAGTTGAGACGTCTTTCAGCAACTTTTGGAGATAGATAAATGTCTAACATATACCATATCAAGCCAATTCAAACCCTAACCAATGTGATATTGTCCATTATGCATTACGCCCTTTTATAAGCATAGTTCCCCATAATTTAGGCACTTATTGAGACGGAAACATCAAATTTACACTAAAACGATACTCGCTGGACGTCACTAGGTGACCTTGAACTTCAACTGCCAGCTGATGCAGTTCGCGGAAATTACATGGTGTGGAAATCAGCGTGCATTATGCATGTATGTGGGGAGCCAAACTGTCAATAATGGCCCCGACAAGTTCTACTTTGCTCAACTGGATACATAAAGCCTCGTGATAAGCATAAATCGACTCCAAGAACTCACATATATGTTCGCCCGGCCTTTCAAATCTATAAATGTAGTCCCCGCTCACACTGGCGCTTCACGCGCCGAGGAAATAAAGCCTGGATAGCACGGCGTTTGAAACTCTGGGAAGTGCCTCCTTCTAAGGACATACATAGTCTCGCTCACGAAGTAACTCCCCCAATCTGACAAATTCCATAACACAATTGGCATAAAAATTATTTTCGCACCATTAAAATACACTAAATTCAAATGCCGAGAACGAGACGTTAAAATATTACCAAAAAGCAGTTACTGGTTGACTATAAATAAATAGGTACAAACAAAGGAGGGAGACAAACTTTGCTCTACCAAAGTCTCCTTTATATAAAATATATTACAAAAGGGTGATAACAGTTACAATAAAAAAAATATGTATGTTAACAGAGGCGGTTAGCAAACCCGAACATTGATCTTCAAGACGATAAATATTTAACTGACGATTACATTTAAAAACAAGTAACGCGTGAGTCGTGGCCGTAACATGGATACAACTTGACACTAGCAAGGAATGGGCAGCAGACAAACTAAACTAAACATAAAAATAAGAACGCTACAGCAAGCAAGCCGTTAGTTAAAGCCAAATAACAATTTAGAACGGCATCTGAACTATAACTTTGAATAACAACAATAACTACAAGGCCTCAAGAAAGCAAAAACTACGCCACAAATCTAATAATAGCTAAATGACCCTAAATTCCAAAATGAGGCAGCCACGTATCACCGTTCGTTTCGCTCCTTCATGTTTTACTGCATGGTGACATTGATTCTGAACAGCGGCGACTCTTAGCACCCCAACTATACGTCACTGACCATTTAGGTAATTTCGTCAAATAAATCCAATTTCTTGTCGTCAGCAGGCGTCGAAGGACATCTTCAAGTGCGGCGAAAATAATCCAGCTGGGTTTAGACGTAGGGAAGATGGGGTAAGGGGGCGTGCTACGCCTTAAATAATCTTGCCGCAGGTGAAGGAGGATAAGAAGGGAAACGAGGGAATAAGCAAGGGAAGGGAGCGGAACCTACCAAAGAGCATGCCAGAAGCCAGAAGCTAAACCAGCGACGAAGTGCACGAGGGTGCCACCGTCACATGGTAATCTAAGAAGAATTTGTAACAAGTCATCCCGACCCTTTGCCAATAAATTTCTGTATAAACAGCATACAATACAATACACCATGGACTGTGGTACGAACTGAGTGTTTCGGTAAGGTTTGCGTTCTGGCTTCCGAAAGAATTTATTTTAAAAAATTGTATCGGTTTATATGCATTGCTTATTAAACAAAAACAAATCACACTTCAGCGTAGATGAAAAGGTCCTACACTGTTTAAACAGGAATTTTGACCAAAGTGCGGCTTATTTTTGCTTTCATAGCACGCGCGAACCATAAATCTTTTATGTTAAATGACAGTAACAGGTAACATATTAACGCACTGCAAATTAACTAATTTAAATTATAAATAATGCTGTTCTTTGGCAGCTTTCTCGTTTTAATTCACAGTATAAAAATAGAACGAAACTTTGATTGCTGTGAGTTTGTATTTCCAAATTTATAAACTTATACGCCTCAGATGCAAACAAAAATAGTAATTTACAAATATTATGGAATTTGTGCTATACTCTTTTTCATGTTCAATTAATGAATAACATTCATAATGAAATCATTAATTATACAATTTCTAACGTCTCTAGAATATTGTCGGATAGTTATGATGTAATACGTCATCATGCTGCATAAAAAATATTAACTGCAAAATTATAGCTTTCAGATGATTTCACCGTTTAAAATGGTCGCAGCAGACTGACAATAACATTCAACTACCAGACTTTCCACATCTTGCATTAAGGACAATATACCTAAATTGAGTGTAATTTTGTTTTGATTTAATGAACAACGTACTTTGAAACACAGCCAACTCCTGTGGTAGGGACTATATATTGGAAAGATATTGCTGATTACACCAAACGCTGACGTATAAAAGAGAAGCACTCTGGATGCAAGACTATATCTCAGGAAATTTAGTTTTTGCAATATTTGTGCCGTAAGGTAGAAAATTTCTAGGCTAGTCAGTAAAATTTTACCGCTACATTCTATTTAATGTTATTGAATTAATATCTTAAATATAGGAACTAAACATTTAATATAAAGTACGTGTGTTTTTCATATTACGGAATTTCACCATATACAGAATGTGTCTAAATTCCCATTACACATTGTAAGGGCTTGTAGTAGGGACAAAGACGGTTACGTTTTGCATAGGAACTTATGTGCTGAAACGTACCGTTTCCCCGCGACATACAAAACACCGCCACATCATATGTTGACCTCTCCCACGTCTGCAACATACTGTACGTTGTTTTTCTTCAGGGTACACTTACAAGAAGAGCTCGATGTGACGAACAGTGACGTCTTACAGAAACATGGTACTTACGTACTATGTTCTGGTACGCATGGTCACCAATAACTGGACGTCCAAGATCCGCCGCCGTCATAACCCGCACCAGCAGTTTTTCCTCTGATTCCACGGAGGTCTGGTAAATCAAGCCCTTTATGTTGTGGCTCCACAGGAAGTAGCCTAGCGGAGTCAATTCGGGGGAACGTGCAGGCCAAGTAATCGGGCCACCTCGAACTATCCACTGTTGGTCAAAACGTTGATCGAGATGACGTCGGACCGCAAGAGAAAAATGAGGTGGTGTTCCATCGTGCTGAAACCACATGTTTTCACGCACATGCAGTGACACATCTTCCAAACTCCGAGGCAGTACGTGTTCAAGGAAAATCAATCACTCTTACGGGTGCCCGATTTCTTGGCCTGTACGTTCACCCGACATAACTCCGTTAGACTACTTCCTGTGGAGCCACATGAATGGCTTGATTTACGAGACCCCCGTGGAATCAGAGGAGGACCTGCTGGCGCGGATTATGGCTGCGCCGGATCTGGGACTTCCAGTTATTAGTGATCGTGTGTACCCGAACATGGTACGTAGGTACCGTGTTTGTGTAGACTTCGCTGGTCGTCACATCAAGCCCTTCTTGTAAGACGACCCAGAAGATAAACAACGTACAGTATGTTGCAGACGTGGGAGAGGTCAACATGTGATATGGCGGGGTTTAGTTTGTCGCGGGGAAACGGTACGTTTCCGCTCATAATTCCTCTTCAAAACGTAACCGTGTTTGTCCCCACTACTTGCCCTTACAATGTGTAATAGGAATTTAGACACTCTGTATAGTAAGACAGGTGAGTTGTTTAAAATATGCAGTTATTTTACTCGTAACTGTCGTATGTAAATAGTTTTTTGTTATATTAGTATTGCACTCTATTTGCTCTCTGTAATACTTCAAAAACTCCTTCCCTTAAAACTATTTATTCTTGACACGTAGTGTGTTTTGGACGTGAATGTATTCGTACGTTTTGAATATTTGTGTTAACACAGAGTTAAAACAAAGCTTTCGCGTGAGATCCGTCAATGTGCACCACCTGTCGTCGAAAGGCTGTGACGATGTCTGCCTCATCGAACCGTGGACAACCTCAGAGACTACTTTGAAGGATGTTAAACAGCTCGTACACGTACGATACGTACTTGTTCACATGAGTGTATACAGTTTGTAAGAAGATGTATTAATTAGACGGTGTTTTCAAGCAGCCAAGTTTGTCTTTATTTCTTTACGGTCATTTCTGCATCCATACCCCATGTGGTGTCACATTTATAACGTACACGTCGTGCATTGTTAACTGTGCACTGTACACAGTACATTTCCTGTGTTGGATCATTTTCGGGAGAAAAACAATACATGACATGACTTCTGAATCAGCTCTCGTATGTGTGTGTGTGTATATATATATATATAATATATATATATATATATATATATATGGGTTAAGTTGATTGAAAGGGTTAATTAAATTGATCGAAAGGATTTATTAAATTTATTGAAAATGTTAATCAAAAATGGAAACGGTTAATCAAAAATGGAAAGGGTTAAATTGATGAAACAATTAAATGGATTGAAAGGTTTTTTTTGTGTGTTTGATGGAAGAGTGTACTAAGGGTCAAATGTATTAGTTTCTTTCTTTCCTTTTGTGGGGAGCAGCAGCTCTGGTACGTCCTTACTCATGGAGCTCTTTCAATTGACTGAGGTGTGAGGTGTTGGGGAGTTTTGTGCAAGAGTGGCATAAGTCTTTCTCTGGAGGCGAATATGTTTGTAGACGGTTGATAGGCGATGTTTTGTTCATTCCACAGAAAGATACTTATAGTTAACACACGAGAGAAATCATTTCAGCGTGTTCTACCTATGAATAAATTACACTCATCGAATCGCAAATTTCAAACGAACACAACTACGTGAATAACATCTGGTGTCGACAAGTGGTAAACGATCACAATTATGCGACTCTCCAGTATGAAATTAATATACGAATCAAGAAATGTCCCTATTAATTAAAGAGCTAACGAACACAAGTACATTAAAATGACTAAACACGTAATGAAATCGTACAAGGAGCTCCCTCCAAAAACACATCCGTCCGCCTCGGAGGCTGGTGAACCAATGAAGCGAGCTTATGTCGAGAGCATGACTATATACGTGTAGTGCAATTGGAGGTGATAGAGTTGAATTTTATTTTTAAAGAAGTTTTCAATTATGATTTATGAGTTTGTATAAACTATGAGTATGTTTTTTCACCACCAGATATCGTCGTGTTGAATCTCCAACTGCAGCATTTGTAATCTGTTTTATGTGAGAAAAAAAAATTATTTTTTCCAAAGTTCGTTGGAATCTGCAAGCTGTAGAGTTGTAGGGCAGCGAGAAGCATTGCGGCGTGTCGGTAAGATGTCTTTCTACCTGCCCCTTGAAAAGGTATTTGTGTGACGCTCGGTTTTCTTAAATTCTCCAGACTTCTTGAACTTGACCAGCGGACCGGCAAAGTTTTCTCGATCTAATAGTCTGTCCCCTTTACTTTCAAATCCATTCATTCCGACATGTTCTATATTCTCCTAGATTTTTTGTAAGGTTCCTCAGCTCTTCAGAGTGTTTTTTTATTAAATTTTAATTTTAATTTTAGTTTGTTCCCCGTCAGATAAGTTGAATCAACAAACTTGTATATTTTTCCGTGAAAGTGAGCACACAAATAACCTGATTTTAAATTCAAACAAACAACATACCAACACCTACTCGTCTCAACTTACCAACATTTAATTTTCATTTAATATCCAGTCATATACAAGTACTTCGTCTTCAGACTCATCCAATCGTCAATCATTCACATAAAAATATATAATGACATGAGGAAAATTTTCAGTCCAATAAATACCAAGTCACAGTATTCAATTTTAACATTTAGGATTTCATTCAAAATTTTTTTTCTTCAAAAAATCATCCTTAAGAGTTAAAATATTTACAGTGACTTTACAACAAAAATTAATACACAAAAAGACATTTTCAATCTCAACTTTTTTAACAAATTAAACTAATATCTACATAAACCATATTTGACATGCTTTAAAACAAACATAACAAGTGAATGCAGTATACAAGAATCATTTAAAAACTTTATTACCAAACAAATTTTTCAAAGACATTTTATCAAAAACAAGACATTTTATCAATGACATTTTATGATTTAAACTTTCAAACATTTCATCAAAGTTATTTATATCTTAAACCTACTACTACAACTATTATTATTACTACTACTACTACTACTGTTTCAACATTACAAATTTGCCTTATCTAGATTACAAGAACAAAAAAAATATTAGCAAAACAAAAAGTTTAGCAAAATACTTAGAAATATAATACATTGTTATGGTTGATGTACTTTTTCTTATCTATTTACAGTAACGACATTCGGGTGGTGTATTCGTAGACACGCACAGAGGGGCGTTCATTTGTCACACCCAATAGTGTAACTTCCAATCACTCACACACACCGACGACGGGGTGGAACACACGCTCCACGTACACAGTTTCCAGTTGATGATTTGTTACACTGTGACTTTCTTCTTATTTCTCAAGGCGTAAAGAAAATGAATACAGTTGTATTCTTAATAGTGTAGTCATACCTTACTGATAGGCAATCAGGGAACAGCAACATTGCATGGTGACACAAGATGTGTGGCAAAAAGTTGTAGAAATCTGTATACAATGTGGGCAGCTATAGATAGCTGTGATGGCGGTTGTGGAAGCGGAGATGCAGACGGACGTCATCGGCGGTGTGATGTCGTGGGTGGGCTGTATTTATGGTGGTGTTAAATCTATTATAGAGAGGGAAAATAATTACTTAGCTATTCTGTAGTGCCCCCAAGGTAAGGATGATATTCCATCTGCCTCAATGCACCGCTTATCATCCATACCTGACAACACTACCTTGGATACGGGTTCGGCGTAGACTTGATGAGCTTGCGAACGGAACTGATATTGGGTCCCCAAAACCCTTGTGCAATTTTCGAGGCAATCTCGATAATCCTCGTACCTGAGTGACTGTAACTTGTTAGATTTTACACCCTTCATATTATGTATACACTGTTCATTCACTAAAAAGTATGCATAAAGGTAGGACGTAAACCCACAAAGTGTGTGATGACGCCCTCTGCATATTCATCTTTTATCACTCCGGTATGGCCTTTGTTCTCATGAGGGATTCCTTGCGGGTTATCGATCACATAGTTAGATGTGTCAAAGGGCACCTTTAAATCTGGTGTAATTATTTTATAAATGTCCTCACAAGCAACAGAATATACCAAGGAATCAGTGTCACAATAAAGGAGGTGTAAGACTGGTGGAAAAAATTTTGTACGTATGTACTAATAATGGAATTCGTAGAGGGTTAATTTTGATAGATCAAGCATGGCAACACCAGTGTACAAAGGTTTGTTGAACGCATCAGAAATCTTTGACATTTCGATAAGGACCAAGTTTTCATCGATAATCTGGCTTACCTGGAATGTAGGACGTCCTATCAACTCTGCAGCCCCGTAGATTGTGTCATACCTCGAAACGACTCTGATGTACCTTTCCCGGTGCACATTCTGCAAGTTTTTTCCATAAACTGAATTTTTCATAACTTCAATAAAATTTCTCGAATTCATTCGCAGCCTGGGCATGTTTCTCAATATTAAACTCTATGTACAGAGACAACATAGTCTTCTGCTCAAAGCGCAAAATGCGATGAACAGAGTCAAGTGTGGCTTCATACATCAAGTACTGACTCAGAGTTTTCCTGTGTATAACATATTTCTTTCGCTCCACGATTGTTAAAAGAAGCTTCTCATGCATGCCGTTCAGGGGTATGCCGTTTTCTAAAGTCAAAAGCAGATCAGATAGTGCATCATTACACTCCTCCAGAAAAGACAGATCAACTTCCGCGAAAATAACAAGTGTCACCATCATTCACTGTGTTTGAAAAATCCCATGTTGTAAACATATCAGCCTCAACCCATTCAAAATTGCCAATCGGAAGCTTGGATCGCACCGTATGTCAGTATAGCCTATTGACGTCCAAATAGCGTATACATTTCGATGGCACACTGGGGTTGTAGTCCTCATCCATGTAAATATTGTTGGCTTCCGCACTTCTTTTTGAAACCTGGGTAATGCCATCCCTAACTCCGCGTTCTACAAAAAGATACATGTCAGGATCAGTCAATATATCTAGCCATGCACATATCATTGACAATAAAGCATCCCATGAAAGAAACGGAGCTGTGACATACATGACAGGGTCAAGAATGTAATGAGCCAAACATACTGTCCTGAAATTCTCAAAAACATCTGTCAGCAAACAAGTGTCCACACATAATTATTGAATGGCATACTGCAGCAAGTTTATGCAGTTGAACGTATCCCATGCAGTTTGGGTGTGAGCGTAATCCTCATCACCAATGCCTTCGCCTCTCATCACATTATGAAATGCATCCTTTGATGGGAGTGACTTGCACACCAGACTATCTGGTAACTTAACAAAGTCATAAGGAAAATTGGGTGTTGTCTGGAAACATCGAGCGGTTGATAATCAATTGCGCAGGTAGTAAATTACCTGCCAAAGTTTCCAGAGAGCCATTCATGAATTGGAATGGATCAATTAATCGTAACTTGAAATATTGGGCCTTTCTATTGAAATCAGTCCGATTGGGAATTTGTTTGGTAATACATTTGGATTTTTCAAGGGTCATTCCAATTACTTGAATTTTACCCAGGTTTTCGATTACCACAGTTCTGCCGGGTTGTGGTACGTGATGTTCAGCCAATGGTTTCATGAGAAAGTGTGCATCATAGTTTTGCAGGTTATGAAAACCAGCAACAAGTTGTCTATTGGGTATTCTGAAATTCAAGTTGCACTTGTCATGTACACAACCTCTGATTTCGCCTGTCAGATGGTCATGATCGACCACAATATCATCTCACCGAGAATTTATTTACAAATGTCACAAATTTTCTGAGCCGCCAACCTATCTTCACCAGCAATGATTTTTGGCCACATTGGAACAATCGCGCTGTAGATTCCTGCAACCCACTTTGTAAGTTCAACTTATTCATCAACTCATTGGTGCATACAATCAGCACCCACAAACTCAAAATAGTTAGATAAACTTGAATTGAATGAACAGACCAACAAAATTCTATAAGCATATAGAACATTTTGGCTGATGGTAGTTGTATTACTCATTTCATCATTAGGCGAGCAAGTGGACATGGGTTTCAGGCAATTTTCAACATCGCAATAGGCAACGAAACCCAATCTCTGCTCTTTGTAGTAATCTTTAAATTCCAAGTACTTGTCGTTCCTAGTAGGTAAAGTCCTGCAAACAGCCTTTTGTTGCTGGCAAAGAAAAGTGTGACTTGCGAGTTTATCCTCAGTTCTGAAATACTGGAGGCAACGTGCGCAAACAAATTTCTTATCATGAGATTTACACATCTGACTATCAACCAGCTTTGATAAATTTCTAATACAGCTAAAATGCAAATGAGCAGCATTTCCACTTGCGCGAATGGCCAAAATATTCACATGTTTATCATGATTAGAGGAAATACAATGCCAGAAAGGAGTAATTATGTATGTTAAGATGGTGGATCAAATGTTTAAGTTGGCCAACATATTTGCACTTGTGTGTGTTGCATGTAACCGGATGTTGTAATCAGTTGCGATAGTGCATTGCACTTGGTTGTAACCGAAAGTTGTTTATTGCCCAGAAGTGGCAGTTGGTGGGGCCCGGAAGTACATCTGGTGATAAGGTCCCAGCACATAGCAGCAGCATTTAAAATATGGTTCACTGCCACAGAGATAACTCACTTGGATATAGGTTGCCAAGCGAGAAGGTTGAAGTAGTATGTGTGGACTGATCCTGGACTTTTCTGTTTTTGGTAATTTTTGTGATCTTACCTTGTTTTGAGGCATGTATCTGTGTTGTATTAATAGTTTAATTCATTTTTGCATATTATATTAATTTTCATTATTATTAACACTACTGATTATGTGTTTTTGTAGGTTTTATCCTGACATGTATCACAGGTGCATTTGTTATTCTGGTTGTTACCCATATTTTGTAAGTTTCGTCAATTATATTGCTATCTTTGTCCACCACAGAGAAGGCATTGATAGAAATAGAATTGTTCTCCTCAAACTTGCGAATATCCTGTATCATTACAGGTATCGACAGACCTTCAGTATTCAAAACATGGTGAGGTTTTGAAATTGAAGTCGTTCTCTTGGCATGTCATGTGGAAGGAAACAAAGATGCTATTACGGTGTAGTGGAAGCAAATTACCTCCGGTCAACCTGCATCAGCACAAGCTTGTCTATTTGCAATAAACTTTGTCATTTTAGTGTGTGCAGAACCGACAGTGAACAGCCAGTTTTGGGACACATGTACAACCATGTATGCCAATATTTGCAGACTCCTGCCAGATCCACACACACTAAACTCCTCAAGTCTGTTTGTGAAATAAGGAGCGATATCATCCTCATGGATTTAACCCACATTGGATGAATGTAGGTTCTTTGCTTTGAAAATAAAAGGTTTCTGTAGTGCCTTCCTCCAGTATGAGGGATTTCAAATACTTACTTGATACGGTAACTGAAACTCTAACTGGTCAGTGTGATGCTGTTATTAAGCTTAATAGAGGAACCCTTCACATCTGGAAATAACGAGAAAAATCTGCATCACTGTTAAGCCTTTCATCAAGTATCCATGCATAATTTAGTCTTCCTGCGAATGCTGTGGCCATGGAGTCATATGTCAGGTCTGGCAAAGCTTCCACTGAGGCTTGTGAGTCGGAAAACAAATTATTTTCTGACTCCATTGGCAAAATTTCTCTAATCGATTCGAAAGTTGGTTGTAAAATGGATTAAGCACTGTCAGAATCATACAAATTTTTAGAGTCTGATAGAAATAAGTCATCATTCAAAAGATCAACCTTGTAATATTTGGGGGAAGCAGACACATATTAACCTTTGGGTGTTGACAATCTCTCTGTAAGTGAATCTGTGCTCGAATTGCTTTAGCAGAGATCATCTTCCAGTAGATTAATTTGTGACTGCTTAGGAGAAGGGACACTGTCTCGACATCTTGCTATAAACTGTCTTTGCATTTGCAATTCAGAATCTGATTCACGTATGTAAATATCTTCCATCAAGTTGTCAATACTGGATTGCTTACTCTCACCTGTTTTAAACAACTAACTAAATTTTCTTTAGTTTCCCTTCTACAATAGCCACAAAACCACAATAAATAAATGCGAAATGTCTCGTCGTTCTGAAAATATAGAAAAATATGACCACTCTATTACTTCGTCATGTCATAGTTGAAATTAATAGTAACATAAACATTGTATTGTTTAATATAAATATAGTTATTTTTGAGGGAACTGTGGGTTTATTTGGGAAAGGTTATTACTACATTGTAATTCCAATTCCATACTACATCGACATGTTTTTACAAAATATACAGTGACAAGTCATTCGTATGCGTCATGTACAAAGCCATGTAGCGGATAGCCGAGAATTGGGTGTGTGAGGAGCGAGGTCTCAAAAGCTGATGAGGGTGATTCACGCATAGTTGGAGCAGCATAAAAGACAGTGTGGGCCGGGAGTTGGGCCATATGCATAGTGGGCGAGAGAATGAGAAAATGGTTAAGTAAACTGTTGCTGCCCACACCATGCACCACCGTTCTAGCATACTCCCCTTTCCCCGCACCACCCAACAACCTCTCATCCCCCGCTATCACATGGAGCCTAGGGGCACGCATGTGCTCCAGCAGGTGGGAGACTGGCCACTTTTCCTCTGGCCATGCCTCTCCGACGACTTCTCTCTGTGGTGTGAATTGCCATCTACACAGTTCTAGGCACTATACAATTCACCATAACCCAGTACCTGTCTCGGCTCGCCTGTTTCTTTTTTTTTTCACAAGTTTTGAATTTTAAAGCAAGCTGACTTTGTTTCAGAATACAACATTGAAATTAAACTATTGTAAATATATATACACACACACACACAGGGTGGAACCGAACTCTACCGACAAACTTTGGAGCCAGTAATTTCCCATCAAAAAATATGTCGAAACCGTGGAAAATTTATAGACGACCAACAAGAGCCTAAGACTATTCCGAAAGGGTTTAACCCCCCTTGAAAGTGTTGCTGGAGCAGTTGTCCAAGAAAGAGGGAATAAGTCTTCGTAAGATTTAGAGATAATATTAGTAATCCACTAGAAATAAGTATTATTTGCCTACTCGTTATTAAATAATGATATTGTTTTCTTGCTGTTTAGACAACTTACTTATGCTGCGCCAGTTTACAATTATTACATGTGTCCCGTTACGACTTCACAGCGGTTCTGTCGCCAGTTGGTGTCCTTGGAACGTCACCTCGCTGGCCTGGATTGGTTGTATCCATGTTTACACTTTGATGGAAATATCGACACCAACATCTTGTACACATTCATTCATTTGCTCGTAAATGACATTTATGTATCATAACCTTTGAATTTATATGTGGTCGAAGACATGAATAGATAATAATTTACATCCTTTTGTAGAACATGTCTAAAACATGCACATCGTAGCTTTCTTCTGTATATCACTGTTTAATTTCCATCGACATGAATTATAAATACATACCAAACACTTCCAATATATTTATCTTCCTTTCTTTAAATGTTTGTAAAATTTCCTTCAATTCTGCTTACAGCATTTAATTAAAACCATAAATATTAAGTTACTCAATAATAATTGGTATTTATTTCAAAGAATGTTTTAGAATGTTTAATTTTAAATAATTAATTGTTTTCACGTACCAGGTTTTGAACCAAACACAATGAAAATATTTTGTTGAATTTATTCAAAAAAATTGAATATATCCCAGTGCTATTTTACAATAACATTGAAGCTACAGACAAAATTGTAAAGTATAATAATGTACTTTTACCTGTGAAATGTAATTACAAATTTATTTCTGGAAAATGAGTATGCTAACGAAGGTAGTGAAAACGAATCATCATACTCCTTCTCACAATGTGTATTGTAACATAAAGTATTACCTGATAGGCATATATTAGGTCATAATTTGTATGTGATAGCAAATAAACTCTGTCACAATAATGAATAGTCAACTTTCTAAATAGTACCTGACACATCGATCCAATGTTCAAATAATTTGATACAATTACCTCCAACGCTTCTCTTTTCATTAATAATACAAAATATTATTCCTCATATAATCCTCCATAAAACCATACCGATAGACATATACTGATAATATTTCTTCAAGTTAATGTTATTCAGAGTTCCTCCCTCAGGTCTCAACTCCAACATACATTTTCTGCGGACAGACTCAATTAGGAATTCCCCATGCTGCTCTGACACACGTTCCCTTTTTAACGTTTCCATACACAAATATACATGTACATACATACGTTTGTACATATAAATACATACATATACATGCATAAACATACATATAGGCGTATCATACATACATATATGTACATATATACATACATATATGTACATATATACATATTTATATACATACATATAATAAATATACATATATAAACCGGGCTTATTTAATAACACCTACCAACTCCTGCCGGAGTTGGCCACGAAAATATAAGACGAACATGTACACAAGCTTTCCCTCTAAAATGATTTTCAAAGGATTTTTGCACCTTCGCAAAATCATTATTTAAATTACATCTTACCTATTTGTTTTGCTTATCTGTAAGGCAAATACTTTGGTGTACAAAAATTCGGAAGAAGGGCTATCAGTAAATATTTTTCAGAAAGCACTCATGTAGTAGGGTTTGGTTCCTTCCTAGACAACAAGCTTCAACCAGTGGCTCGGTGGCTCGACCTTGAATGACCTTGACCTAAATATGTTCCCATTTTTCTCCCAAAAACGCTTATTTTCACTCAAAATCGTACGTTTTAACCCAAAAAAGCCTTAGATTTTCATTTTTTCCTGTAAAAAGTTCCCATCTTTCCATAAAAATTTTCCGATTTTCCCTAAAAAAAACTTATACCCTAGAATGTGTAGTGGGAATCTGCAGATAGCCTAAAATTAGCAGATTTTAAGATTTTTGCTGCCTTCCTATTCCTTCTAAACCACACAAAGCGGTATCTGAACAATCGATAAAATAAATTATTTTAATAATTATTTTATAAAATTAAATATATATTTATAAATTAAAAATTTAAAATGTAAGTATTAGGTATTATATATTGCTATACTCGTATATTCAAGGCGCGTATGATAGTGATGTCATACCTTCATTCTGTCTCAATTTTTATGCTCTATCATTCTGATTTTCTCTATCCCTCTCACACTCTTTCTCTCATTCCATCTCTTTTACTCTTGTCTCTCCCATCCCATATCTTTCTCTCTTTCCCTCTTGCTTTCTCTCTTTCGTTTCTCGCTTGTCTCTCACATTCAATCCTGGTGAGATGTAAGTGTTCCTAGTTCGGTGGATGGGATGGGTGTGGCAAGATCGTCGGGCAGATCTTAATTTGTTATGTACGCTGACTTGAGGCGATCGAGAGTGTATGTGACCTGTCGGCCATTCATCTGGAGTGTTGTAGTCTTAGATCTGCGATGCAGCACTGGGAAGAGGTCTTCATAAGTAGGCTGAAATCATCACTTTGGCACCTCGCAATTGAGGAAGTCTTCTGTTGTTGATTCTAGGTCCTTGAATGCAAATGGCTTTTGTTAATTATTACGAAAGCCACCAACAGGTCGGAGTCCACTGAAGTACTGCTGTAACTCTTTGATAAGACCTGTTAATTATATATGTTGAGAACTGGGGTGAGCTACCAGGAATTCTCCAACCAGCAGAAGCTGTGGTTGCCCATACACCATGTCAGTGAAGATGCATGTAAGTCCTCTTTCTAGGCCACTCTGATTCCCAAGAGAATGGTGGGCAAAATGTCCACCCAGTGCTCTGTAATGTGGCAAGGTATGGCCACCTTGAGCTTCCGATGCATGAGCTCGACCATGCCATTAGCAGCAGGATGGAAAGCTGTGGTCCTCAAACGAGAACTCTGAAAGGTGTATGCTCGAACTGCCTACTCTGATCAGTTGTAATCTGTAGTGGTGTACCAAAGTGGGCTATTCAATTGGTGCAGAATGCTCGGGCCACAGTTGAGGCTTCGATATTCTCCGTGGGTGCTGCTTTGACCACCTGGTGAAGTGGTCAATGATCGTCATGCAATAGTGGAAGCCTTGTGAAACTGCGATGATACCAACTAGGTTGACATGTTCATGGTTTAAATGATCAGAAGGTGGCAGGAATGAGCCCACTGGTGATGAAATATTCCAAGATTTTTTTGCGTGCTGACAGGAAAGGCAGGAACGTGCCCATTGTCGGCAATCATACTTAACTGTAGGCCATACAAAGTGTTGAGTGACTAACCTGGTAGTAACTTTGATGCCTGGGTGCCAGTTGGTGAACCACATTGAAAACTATCTGGCGAAATGTCGCAGTGATATGGTCGCGTGATCGGGGTGGAGACATCACAGTAGACTTCGAATGGCGACTCTTACAGGCTTAACTTCCTTAGCTGCAGGCCAGAATTCTTCTGCAGGAAATGCTTTAAATCTTCATCCACTGGCTGTGAAGCAGCAAGAGCCTCGTAATCGAATATAGCAGTGACAGCATCAGCCCTCGACAAGGTATCAGCGACAACATTTTCTGAACCTGTAATGTTCCGATTGTTGGTAAGGGATTAGTTAATGAAGTCCAAATGACAGGACAAATGGGATGAGTACTTGTCTGGGTTGTGTGAAAATGCGAAAATGAGGGGCTTGTGATCTGTAAAAACAATGAAGTCTCTCCCCCGAACATATGGCAGAATTGCTTAGTCCATAATAAATGGCGAGAAGCACCCGATCATAAGCCCGATATTTCTGCTGAGCAGGGCTGAGTTTCTTCGAGAAGAAGGCTAAGGGTTGCCAACCTCCTGGCACATTCTGTTGGAGCACTGCCACGATTGCGAAGTCCGAGGCATCTCTTATCATTGCCAAGGGGGCAAACAGGATGGGATGAGCCAGGAGGGCAGCATTAGCGTGGCTGATCTTGCATTCATCAAAAGTGTTTTCACTGCCAGGTGTCCATGTCAGTATAGCTGAGCCTTTCAAGTCACCTTTGAGTAGCTCATGCAAGGGAGCATGTGACACAGCAGTATTTATAATAAAGCAACAGTATAAATTGAGCATGTCAGTGAATTTACACAGCTGTTTCGCAGTTGTTGGTCTTCTATAGTGCAGAATAGCATCCACTTTCTGTAGGAGAGGCTTCGTGTCATCAACAGAGATGCTGTGCTCTAAGAATGTCACTTGTGGTTCCCTGAAGACATGCTTGGAAGAGTTAAAAAGAAAGCCATACATAATGAGGCATTTTAGGAGCTCCTCCAGATGCTGCTCATGTTCTGCTTCACTACGCAAAGCCACTAAAGTGTCGTTCAAGTAGGATATGTAAAAGTCTAGGCATCTGAGAACTCCATCTATGAATCTCTGTGCACAATTACAAAGTCGAAAAGACATGAAAGGAAATTCATAGAGCTCGAATGGCGTAGTGATTGCTGTCATGTGGATATCTGCTCAGCAACAGAAATTTGGCTGTAGACCTTGACAAGGTCAACAACAGAATGAATATGTCGAATAGGATATCTGTCTGGAATTGTATGAGCATTGAGCATGCGGTAGTCCCCACAAGGCCTCCATTCCTCACCCTTTCTTGGGTATTATGTGCAGGGGTGAAGACCATGTGCAGTTAGAAGGCCGAGCTGTCCCAAGCTTGAGCATAGCTTCGAACTCTTTCTTCACAATTCGAAGCTCGTCTGGAGCCAACTGTCGTGGCTTACTGTGCTCGGGTTGCCCAGCGGTGGTATTGATGTGGTGAACTATGATATGCTGGGCAGACTCTAATGTGCCAAATGGGCGAGTGATAGTAGCATAGTTTCTGAGAAAATCACAGTAGCGAACTGACTTATGAATTGTCCTGATACTGTGCCTTGTGGCAGTCTGTGGCCAAAAATGTGTTGATGTCTACAAAGTGCCAGTTTCTGATTACCACCAGGAGACCTTAACAGTGGAGGAAATCTGCTACAATAATCGGCTTAGTTACAACAGCTATCACGAAGCACAACCCTATATCTTGCCTAAGTCCGAAGTCGAATGGTAATGCCACAAAGCCATACATTCCGAAGGTTGAGCCATTTGCTGTAAACAGAGTAGGTAGACTTCGGACACCTACCTGGTAACAGAGCACCTGGAAAAACACAAATTTCCGCACCTGTGTCGACTAGGAACTCTACTTTCGTCCATGTGTCCATGACGAAAAGGTGGCTACTAGAAGTTTGAGAGGGGTCGCTTGCCACCATCAACGAGTCCCCTGGTCATTTTCCGTGGAGTAAGTAGAGGGCATGGTACATTTCCATGCCTCATCACCGAAGAGCCGGTGGTACCAGCAGGCTCCAGGTAAACTCCTGCTGTGGGAAAGCTGGTAGCATGATGCTGATAGAGAACGGTCCTGGCGACCATCATATCGACCATAAGCTGCGACTGCTGTGAGCTCCTGTCATTTTTTTCAAAAATGGCCTCAAGTGAGGTGGCTTCTGCCACTTGCAGCTTCGGATTGGTGTCTGCAATTGAATCTGCGAGATCAGCGAGATAATCAAATATGGAAATTATTTGGGTGGTGAGGATCACTTGCATCGGTGGTGGAAGGCGGCCCAGCTCCAACGACTCGAAGAGCTCATCGGCTACAGCTGTTCCTACTTGGTTTCGGAGGTGCCATAGGAACTGCGGGGGCCTTCAGTCACCGATCTCTTCATGTTCTAGCAGTTGTTTTGTTTTCTCTTCCTGCGAGGCACTCAGTTGTTTAATAAGCTCTATTTTGGGTACAGTGTATTTATCCTGGGCTGGAGGAGAATCAGAATACCACGCACTTCAGTAGCATATTTACAGTCTAGGTTGCCTGCCACAAAATTAAACTTCGTCTGGTCGGAAGATATTCCAGCAAGTGAGAACGAATTTCTAACTGTGTTAACCACATGTCTGGTTCAAGGGTCCAGAAAGGCAGGATCCGGGCAGCGACGCGACTGATGGAGACAGTTGACGAGGGAGGGTCGGACATGACTGCTACTGTGTTCCAAGACCGACAGTAAAACTACCACGGGAGCAGGTGCAGTAGTTCGCGAGAGCCCAATACGAATGAACCGAAGTGTCCCAGAATCACTGGACTCCTTCTACTCATTTGTGCAATAATTCATAGCAGTTCCACATGACACGGAAGACAGATTAGGTCTATGGATGATCGCAGGAGCGTGGACGGTGCAGTTGACCGTGCTGATGCAGGACATTTGAGAGTGCATCGGCCCGTGGAGCTATGTAGAGGCGCGCGACGCGGACAACGAATGTGTCGCGAAAGTTGGAAACCCCCTCTACTCGCGAGCGCAACAGACCGCGGGAATACGACGGTGGTGTCGAGGCGCGTGCGGAGTTCCTCGCGCGACTTGACGCGGGCTGAAGAGGCTCTACTGGCGGGCACTCGTCGTTCGTCTTTGCGCCGTAGTCCGTCGCGGCGGGCTGTTTGTCACGGTAGTTTGCTACCTCCAGCGACGCGGCGTTTTCGTGTGACACATGTCACGAGCACGGCATCCCTACTTGCCTTGATCACGTCGGGGTCACTACTGTAGCTAACGAGCTACTCTAGTATAATGGCATGCGAGGGAGACAATGAAAACACGGTACGCGTCGCGTGCGTACAGATTTTATTTAGAACTTCCAAACAGTACACAAACCCAACTGTTCTACTCGAGTGGCGGCTAGGGAACTGCCAGCTGCTCTCTTTGTGGCGAAGGGCCTCGGGCCAGGAAATACCTCGACATCGTAAAGGTGCTTGTGTGTGCTCTTGCACTCACACCCCATTTTAGAAACTAGGGGCAACGTATAGTGTGGTTGCGTGCAAAAGAAATATATTGCAAGATTCAGAACACTCCAAATAGCTCAAATAATTTTAAAAAATACGTGACTGTTAACTAGCTACACAGAACTCTTAAAATCAAATAGACCTTCATAATCATCATTAGTATTTTTGTAGGTACTTGTAATGTATATTTATTGTAAAATACATCGCAAGTCAAGTTGTTCTTATTATTGAGGGCTAGCAATAAAAGGCGTGCAGGTTCTAATCCCCGTGCTGACAAAATGGTTTTTTTTTTTTTTTTTTTTTTTTTTTTTTTTTTTTTTTTTTTTTTTTTTTTTTTTTTTTTTTTTTTTTTTTAAATATATATTTGGCCTCGTTATTAGACAAATTTGATGTATACTTCTCATTGACGTAGGTTTTAATACAAGAAAATCCTTTGTAAAACTATAAAGAAAATATTTTACAGTGTAACTACTCTGCTTCCAAGTATATTTATGCACTGCCTAGCAAAAAGTCTCTTTAATTTTTTTTCATCAATGGGATTTACGCTGTAAAACAGAATAATATAGTTGTTTCACTGGCCCTTTTTTAAAGCAACACTAATTATTTTGACGGGTATATTTAAAATCCTTGCAAACAGTTTAGCATGTATACAGCAGAGTTACTTACCAGAAGAAGAAAAGGAAGACTGCAGTCACTCTCTCCTAACAACGATTGGCTGTGTTGCTAGGCACTACCATGAAACCTGCGATTTGATTGAAGGGGACTCTTTGACGCCCAATCACGGAAGTCACTTCACCTGGACAAAAGTTCTCCACATAATGTAAAGCAATTATATATCTTAAAAAATCGTACACACAAAATATTTGTCTCATAGTGGTAAATACTCACTGATTGTATTAGCGTGAATAGGCTGTGGTTTCCTTACGGACGTACAGGTTTGACCTAAAGTCGACAAATCAGCAACTCCAGGAATTGGCGGGACCTGCGACTGCTGACTGCGATGACCTACAAAGGACCATTGCTTGTTAAAACAACAAATAAAAAATATGTACATAACTTTTTATATCGGTACTAGTACTTACTTTCAAAAGAATTTATGACATGCAACAACTGACATTCGGTGTTGACTTGCTCCGATGTCGGCTGGCAGATCAAGCACGAACCTTTGGCTAGGGCTGACATACTGGCTGACAAGCACTACACAAAATAAAATAAACGTAATTAAAAACTCTGCATTGTAGCATGTACGGAAATAAATTTTATTTTAAAAAATATTTAGTATAAAAAACTTTTTAAAGATTTAGGGCTTTGTGGCAAACAATAATTCACTTATTTTTAAAATTTAAGAGCTCATTAGAAAAAATCGTTTCCATAGAAACACTTTTAAAAAATTAGGAGCTTTCTGGCATACAACCATCCAATTACTTTTCAAAATTAAGGGCTCATTTATTAACAAGATAAATTTAACCAGTTATAAAAAGATTACTTGAAAAACATTACAAGCCTTAGAGAGCAAATACTCGAAACTAAACTGGAAGGCGACTGTGAAACCTCGCAGTAACACACTAGACGTAAAATGGCGACTAAGCAGAAGGGTATTCGGATATGCAGACAGCAAGCGCTGATATCAGAGTGGGGTATTTGGCGATGTTTCGGCCTTTATATAGCCTAGAAAAATGGCGGGAGACGTAATTTAAGGAAAATAGTACCTCTAGTTACCATAGCATTTTTCATTGTTCTACTTCCACTCCCTCCCAGCTTTCGCCCACACATTTTCTCAGCAACTATATGCCATAAAAGGTAATGATTATTGACCAACCAAGTTGACTTACATCTCCCTCCCAGCTTACGCCAACACATTTTTTCAGCAACTATGTGCCATGTAAGGTAATGATTATTGATCAACCATTTTCACTGGTCGACTTACCCTCCCTCCCAGCGCAGCTTTACATTGGCCAGCTTCCCCTCCATCCCGGCCTACACATTCTCACGAGCCAGGTGCCTTCCCCTCACCCCTCTACTCATAAACTATGTAGGAAAATATACCAGGTGAATTTGTGACAACTAAAATAAAATGTATTAAAATAAATACTATTTGAGTGTTTTTCAATATTAAATTCTACTTGTTTTGTACAATACATTAGAGGAAGAGGAGTAGGAGGAGCGAAATCATTGCAGAGATCTCCTGCCTTTAAAAAAAAAAGTATTTTACAATTATCATCCAAGTATGGTCTTTTTCTGGAATTTATTACTGATGTTCTGAGAATTACTATTATAGATGCATTATCCTATCAAGGTATAGTGACACACACACACACATTCACTCACACTCATACTGACCTCTGACAGCAACATTTATTCACCTATAAGGTGAATCGTAGGGACAATACACCCTTGTGGTGTGTTGTCGTTATAATTTAATTATTTGTTTTCACAAAAGGCACTTATTACTCAACGACTCAAGGAGAACTTGTAAACTAACTCCTCGACCACCATTTGCAAAGTACTGTGTCAGCTGATGGTTGTTGTAGACATCTGTCTTGTTTAAGTATTTATGGCAAAAACACAGGCTTTTTTGCCTGCATTATGGATCTTAAATAACCCGTTTAATTACATTAACATGTCACCGCATGGGTGATATACCCTTAGTGAGTCCCCTGCGGGAACATGTATCACTGTCGATTGTCACTGGGATGTAAGTTAATCAGTGGAGGTGTATGCATGCCTGTCTGTGGAAATACCTATGTTAATAAATATATAATAAGAATAATCACAATTATTTTTAAATATAAATATTTTAAATATTACGACCAATACAGATTTATTACTTATGAATTAAAACACAATTTCAGCATGGCTCAATACATGCAGTAGTACCGACCAACTTCCGATATATCCGTATTTGATCCCCGAATCTCTAACTTAATATTCTTCCAAGAGAACAGCATGGGAGTAGAGTACACACTGATTATACGAAGGGCGTCTCCCCACTTAGCTATTGAGAACGCTGAAGAGAGGCACGTGTCGTAAGGTAATTTTCCCGTCCATATATGGGATTTTCCACTACCATGTACATTAATTTTATTCCAGAATGTGGTGAATTTACCTTACCTGTAAGGAAAACTATGTATCTCCCCCACAAGTTTGCGAATATTACCTTACACTTGTCCAGCTTTTTTCCCACTATTTTTTCCAGTGTATTATTCGAAATGAAATGGATTTTTAAAGTTATCACTTTACCATGAATAGGCTATAGTTGTGTGCTTAGTATTGCTGTATATTTCAGCCACGGTGTTCATTCGTGCTGTAAGATCTTCCTCAAATATTACTTGAGTCCTGCACCACATTTTTTTCTAGCACCATAAACAAAATAGTCAAGGAGCGTAAGATCTGGTGAGGGTGGCAGCCATGGAACAGGCTCACATCTGCCAGTCCATGGATGTACATACATGACGTCCAGATGTCCCGCATATTTCTGTCGAGATACAAACTTTGAAATTGAGCACATTGTCCGAGGACCTAGCTTCATATTGATGTGAGGACTTTCTTACACAGTTAACATGATTAGCTTTGAATTTTATGCAAGATAATATGACGACTACATACCAATATTTGTCTTACACTTCCACTTACAGTTATCTTCCATTGCTACTCAGAGAATAATAAATTCAGCGAATATCTAACAATGCAAGAAGGCTTTAGTTATTCTTTGTATATTGTTCAAAAATGAGCTGGGTCTCCGTCCTGTCGATGTCAATTCACGCCACATAATTCCATTTCCGCATGCTCAACAGTTCTGTGCTCGAACCGGCTAGCATGAACAATTATTTTTCTTGAAATAAAGACACACCAATTTTGCTAGTTTTATTCCGATATTACTAGGATACTTATAACAACACTGATTTCCATCAATACAAATAACACTGTAAAATTAAGTAAGCGAACAGCACAATATACTGTACATCAAGTTTTGCATAAAAGGATACTTAATATTAAATTCGTTACTTCACTAACTTATGTCCGACTAATAACAGACGTCAAATAGAACAGTTTGTGTAATGTTTGGGGTGGACCAACAGCATTGGCAGTTCCGTAGTGAATGTTTGTAAATATACAGGTGTCAATGTACCGATACTTGCTTTAATGGTATCTCGATCAGTGTGTGTGTGTAAAATGGAAGTGCTGTAATACAGTGGTCAAACAACTCACCTTCAATCTAGGCGAACCAGGTTCGATTCCCGATGCAGTCGCTCCTCGGATTTTTGCATGTGGGAGACGTGCCGGACGAAGCCACTGGTCGGCGGATTTTCTCGTTTCCCCCGCCCTTTCATTCCAGGGCTGCTCCATTCTCACCTCACTTCACCCTCATCGACTCTCAAGCCCTCGTTGTTAGGAGCCGCCCAAATCTCTCAACACAACTCAACTCAAACGCGGAAAATTTGAATGAACTTACTCGGGATAATATTTTAAGAGCCGCACAACTTCTTCATACATATTTTCTAACTACTAATGGTTAATCCCAAATGGAACTGAAAGACTCGGGAGAAGTGGGTTTTAGTGTCTTATGCGGGGGATGTTTCAGGCAGAATTTTATGGCTTGAAAGTGTAAAGCTCATACTTTTTTATTATTTAACACGTAAATCTTACTCGTCCGCGAATATAAAGTGCACATTCATTGTTCCTTCAAACTTTTTCTGAAGCCCTGCTAACGTTCTACTTCCAGGATATTCCTCCACCTGGTGCAAAAAAAGCTTACAATATTACATGAAGTTTTGTTTCATGTTAGCTTAGAGCAGCATCTGGAGCTGTCATGACATAATTGATGTGTATAGAAATGATGTCACCTCCCTGCTGTCACACTCGCATCGCATCAGTGCGATAGTATGTCACCTACACAACACTAAAGCACGTATGCTTCACCTCACGCACTGATAGTGCTATAATATCTCACCTTCGCGATGCTGCAGCATGAGACCCTTGCTGACGTAACTGCTGAAGAATGCCTTGGTTCTCACAGTGACGCTAAGGACTGTTTATAGAAACTAAGGCTTGATGATGGCCGACATGGAATTTTTAACTCTCGTACCTGTAACAGAGCGAAGTGGCGCAGTGGCAACTCACTGGACTCGCATTCGGTAGGACCCGGATTCGATTCCCGGTCCAGCCATCCTGATTTCTGTTTTCCATGGTTTCCCGAAATCACTGCAGACAAATGCTGGGACACATCGTTATTACAGACCATGGGCCGATTCCTTCCAAGTTCTTGCTCCTCTGAACAACTTGCACCGTCTCTAATGGCCTTGCTGTCAACGAGACCTACCCACCAACCAACCCATATAGACACCTACTTAAGTGATATTTATTATAGGATGTTTACAGTTAATTGATAACATTTGAACTCAAACTTAGAAAAATATCACTGCCCCTAGCTGCATGCAATTTAAAGGGCACTCTGCCTGGCCGGTGCCCAATAAAGTTGGTAATGGCGCAGTGAACGCAGTTCCTTAATTTACCATAGAATTAAAAGCATTAGGTAAACATTTGCGAATACTGAAATTATAAAATATGTTAACTTTCTATCGGACTTAGAAAAATGCAACAATTTTTTCCATTGTTCGGTGAATATTATAGGAATTTACATTAAAGGCGAAACGGAAGTTTTAGGCATTGTATATACGAATAATGGTAAGATAAGAGGATGGTAAATCGATTAATGACGTGAGTTTTCGAAACTTGTTAGCGAGGTTCGTGTGTGAACTTCTGGCTGATTGCGTACACTCGTTATAAATACCTTACCAATATCTACCGGCTAGGTATGGCATAGAAATCTGTGTTCGAGACCCTTAAACTATTTAAAAAATAATTTTTCTCCATTAGACTTCAAATTTCGCAATTTTTGCTCAGTGTTTCGGAGACCACGTTAGGAAGGTATAATAAACGGAAATATAAGTTTTAGGCATCGAATATAGGAATCATGATAAGATAATAGGTTCACAATTAGACTAGCAACCTGAGCAACCCAACTTGCCGAATTGGTTAGAATTGCCCAAAAACCAGCTGAAAGCCTGGCTTTCGGTATACAGGTCGAACTCGTCTACTTCTAAATATGTGTGGGACTTCTCCACACCCCTCTTTAACATAGGCACTCACTCTATGCTCGGCCTCAGTAAGAAAATGGCTATTAAATTCCACCATATTTGCCTCGCTGTCAGCAATCTTAGTCAGGGCAGCACCAAGACCTAAAAATTAAGCATCCACAGGCAAGGAAAAATGGTTTTGTAAGTCCACTAGATACAACGCAGTAGCTTCAGACTACAGCCTTTTCAATAAAATAAAGGCAGTATGCTGCTGTGGGCCCCACTGGAATATCTGATTACTATGCTTGAGCTTATTCAATAGGGCTGCTATGTCTGCAAACTTAAGGAAGAACTCGCGTACAAGCCCACCATCCCGACAAATCTCATTACGTACTTCAGGATCTTAGGCCAATATAAAGCCACTATGGGAGCAACTTTTTCAGGATCTAAGAGAAGCTGACCTTCCATTATTATATATACATAAAACTTCACACTTCACATCAACATAGTTAGTCACGAAATTAATTTTAAGTCTGACAGGACATGATCCAACTCAGGAGCCAATGCCTAGCTCCCAAAATTAACACCCTTAGAGATTCAGTTGAATTCGTACTGTGCCCATGGGGCACAGAAGGTAGCGTACTTCCTGCATTCTGGGGCCAAGAGGCACTGATGAAATTTGTAGTTCATGCAGATAACAGAAAAACCTTTGCCTTGCCTAAATACTGAAATGCAAACTATATTGCGGGTGTGGGGCATGGGTCGAGGTTAATCTGGTCGTTCAATTTTCCGAAGTGACCATGACTTAGTATCCCACATCGTCTTTCTTCTTCACTAGAAATGAGGGAGGCGAATAGTCCGAAGTGGAAGAAAAAATGACTCCCGACATTAACAGCTTGTTGATGATTGCCCTAAATGTTTGAAGCTTCACCGTGCTACACCCAGTGTATGGAACACATAGAGGAACTTCGTTCATCAGGCAAAAGCGATATGGGAGAACATCACACCTCCGATCTTTGTGACTATGTCTGATTATTCCTTTATGGTCACCAACCGTGTCCTCTCCGCTTTCCTTTGCAGCAAAAACTACGAGCTTTGGATGAGCCGTGACAGCATAAAAGACCCGTGCAATTAACTCAACTGGTGCATCTGGGGAAAAATTAAAACTCAGACAACAATTTCGTAAGTCCACCATAGCTTGGTAAAAGCTTAAAAAAATTAAGACCCAGAATGATGGAAATTCGATTGGGTACAACACAAAACTGAAAAGTCCATGAAAAACCCTCAATTTTAGAGTCAAGGACAACATTAGTATCACAAATGACAACATTACCTTCAGCGACACATGTAAGAATGTTTCCCTTATCAACCCTCACTCGCAAGTGAGGTTGACGAGACACAAAGAACTAAAAAAATGCAAATTGATCAAATTGTGTAATGTTTCTGTGTCTTCAAGTGTCTTACGATACTCACAGTATCACCGGGTGTCCACCATATGCTCTTTCAATTGATCGCACATACCCAGTTTACGGCCACTCGCCATGCACACACAAGCAACTACTCTCAATTTCGCTGACACTTAACATCCTGATGTCCCATGCGATCGCAGTAGATCATAGATGTTGGTTAGGTGGCTTCAGCGGTGTAGGACAGTGCAGACTTCTCTTCCGGTGGTAACTTCTCCTGCCGCTCGTTCTTCTATCGCTCGGAACTCAGCCCGGAGTCAACTCCAACTCAATTCCCGGCCCGGAGTCCTGTCGCAATATTTATAGCAATGCTCTGACCCTCTGGAAGGTTCAACACACCCCGAGTCACGATGAGAGAACGAGGTCAGTAATTCAGAGCATTCTTCAGATAAACGCAGAAATAAATACAACCAGGGTCAGCAGTGTGCGTCGTATAAGATATTATCATGTCAACTCGCCATTTTTAACTGATACGCGGCCACTTGCCTATCGCTCGCACTTCCGCCGCTATCATATAACGACTCTCTGTTCTCATCGCTCGCGCAGAGCGGCCAACGTCAACGGCGCAGACTAGTGACATGTAACACATAAATATGTTCATACATGTACACCATATATGTGTGTATAACTGTATTACACATAATTTCGTGAATTATAACTCATGTTATAATATGTGTAACTGCGCTGTATTAAATTAATAGGGTCTACAACTAAAAACATAATAACATCAAATCTCCTCTGAACAATTAAAATATTTATTTTACGTTAGTCTATAAGATCGACATAGATAATATACATATACTTACAACAAAGTATCTTGCCTGTGTGTTTAATAGCGTATAAACAACGTCAACCACTTTCACCTTCGTTAATTCTGACCAAATCAGTATCATAGTTGTACTGCACGAAATCTTATTAGTATTTATTTAATAATTGGATTGGTGTTGGGCTTGTTAACAGAACACGTTACATAACTAAACAAAGACTTGTCATCATAGTTTGAAACGAGCCACATTCCTAACGTTACTCGGCTGTCTGTGACACGTTGCTCTTTGTCAGTATCCTAAAACTTGCTGGCGTAATTCGGCGTCCGTCTTCTGCCCTTGCTTCATATATCTTAGGCCTCTGAAGCTGCTAGCTTGCGCTGATAACAGTTCCTAAATAGAAGCAACTAATATCTTTGACGAATATACCTAAATCGGAAATTTCCATAAGACATATACAAAAGTAATCTCAAATTTACGTATTTTAACATTGAAAAATAATCATAAATTAAATTATTTGCAAGATGAACCACACTAGTGCTTAGAATAACCCGTTACAGAAATAATCACTAAATAAAAATATAAAAACAACTATTTCCTATTGAAAGTATTATAATATTTTTACTCTCCAAACCTAAACATGAAAATATATCACATCGATTAACAGGAGTTGAGAGACACTCTGTACAATGTAACTCAAAACATCTACTTTGAAAATACTTTATACTGTTTGTTTTAGCTGTTAATGATATTTTTATGTTAAGCTTTTATTAACTTCCGATGTGCCTATTTTCTTTGAGCCGCCAAAATGTATTCCAGTTCTCTAAAGTCTTTACCTAAGATCATGTTTGGAGCGACAATCTCAGGAAACAAACAATATCGATAAAACTCGCTGAGCTATGGGAACATTAGAGTTTCCCAGAAATTCGCATCCCGCTGTATTTTCTCAATATGCAAGCTGATTTTTGTATCATTCATCACTACAAAGTAACTCAAATCGCATTTAGCATTATTTAGGATATTTTGCACTTTATAGAAATGTGGACGCGCCTTCTTCAGCACCAAGCCCTTACCTCCACTGTTTTCTAAGAAAAAAAAAAAAAAAAGTTCTTTTTTCTAGCAGTTTCTTCCAATCCAAGTGGTATTGCAGAAGGGACACATTTTACCAAAATAATATCGTTTTCATTTGCTACAATACGGCTTGCTCACAAATATCCATGTTGCTGGTCAATACATAATCCACACTTATCCACTACCAAACTACTTTTCTCTTGAAACATGCTCGTTGCGACGATCGTTCTCAATGGCTGAGGTTACAACTGGTAGTTTGTAAGGCGTCTGCTTTACTAGATATGCACTGGAAGTTGAGTCTTTACGATGACAAAATGTACCAAAATTACTTGCGCTTAGTCGTTTCTGTCTGATTCGGGACACAGAATGCAGTCATCTTGCATTTTAGTGTTTTCCATTATGGTAGATCGTCCTTGAACACTTACTTGCAGTGAACTACTATACATCTTGCACTTTTCTATAAGTTCGTCTGCATTTACATCGCAGTCTGGGATATCCGTGACTTGGTTAACTGACATTTCATATTCAACATCAGCGTCATCTGTTGAACAATCTGGTTTTTGCTTCGTTCTCCTCTGATAGATAAATTTGCGACGTACACTTTGGCATTTAACTTTCCTTCCTGTTAAAATGTTATGTATTAAGCCAGGGCTCTTTCTTGGCATTTGAATGGGCTATGTTCCCAATCCAAGATTTTCTAAAATCTCAACGCAGTAATATCACACCGATGTTGAAATTAGCCTCGTTGTGAATAATTTAGCCTTTCAACACCATTATATGTGGCTATAAAACTCAGTAGTTGTCAGCTGTATTACAGGTGAAACTTTCCTTTACTCTCGGTGCCTTAACAAGTCTTTCAACAATGCTTTCAATCTGCTCAAGAATTCCAATAGAGCGTAATATGGTATGGATATCACTAGAGTAATTTCGGTTGCAAAAATATGCCCGGCACTTAGAATGGTAAGTCCTTAGATAAATACTCAGTATTTTCATCATTTTTTCTGCAGCTTCGTATTGCACCTCTTCCTGTGGAAGTTAGTCGAGGAACATCGACTTCAGCAGTTTTCTTGCCTCTTAAGGGGAAATTCTTTTCTGATGCCGTGCGTACGTCGTGGGTAATTTCGTAAACAGTGGTTTACGGACTACATTTGTTAAACCGTTCACCTACGTGGAAGCTTTTGCATAATTTGTGCATACATGCTCGAATCACCATCCCTCACAAACTATTTGTGTCTCAATCCATGCATTTCAATGTTTTGCCAGAAACCTTCAACAAAAAATTTCCTGCTCCATCAATATAGAATGTTTTGTTATCTTCCTACTTTCTGTAGCAAGTATGGGCATTTTCTTTGTTGAATTCGGTCGTGGCACGCTCGCGTATACAACAGTATTTGATTCGAACGCCCAGAAATAGTAGCTTGCCTGTTTGCTGGCCAATAATACCTGCCTGCAATAAAAACGATAGTATTATTAGAAAAGCAAAATACACTGACTAACAAATAAATTTAAAGCACGAAGAAGGGATTGTCAAAGTAGTCGTAATTTATCACACTTGCATATAATGACTGGTAGTGTAAACGATTAGAGGTGCAGTGAATTTTGACGTTAAGAAAGCCCACCAGACTGCATTAATGTTTTCACCACTATTATTGCTATAGTGTATAAGGCATGTGCGGAGCCAGTAATACAGATACGTATGATCACTCAACACAGAGCGTGTCTCGTAATTGCATTATACTCATTACCCGCACTTGATGGAGCTTGATGCGGACTGTACTGTGAGTAAGAATAAGATCAGGTGAACTTATCGCGCAATTACCAGGCATGTGGAGCATTCTTATGTCACAGTGACCTGTTGGAACCAATGGGTATATGAGGTCACCCACACAAGTCGTGAAGTTTCGGTTGAACAAGCATTATGCAGCTCCATAAAATCGGCACCTGCCCTCCTGTCACGGTCACTGGACAATATACAACAACTTGTGTCATCCCGCGTCATGTCTAGGTGACTCGCGTCATTCGGACATAGGTTTACCACAACAACAGAGACAGTGGCCTTGATGTGATGCTGTAACCGAGAGGTATGAAGTGATGAGTGGCGTGGCATCTTCTTCAGTGACGAATCTCGGTTCTGCGTTGCCTCAGATGACAGCTGTGTGCGAGTTTGTGGCACTGACGGGATAGGAAACATCCTGAAAATGTTGTGGCGAAACACTAGCATTACTCCTGCCGTCAATGTGTGGTGAGTATTCGGGTATGACATCAGGACACTACTGTTGGGGGACACTGACAACACAGCGATACGTCAGAGATATCTCGCACCCTCATGTATTACCATTCATGAAGCAGTGCGCTGGTACAGCCTTTCATCAAGACAGCGCTCGTCTACACACGGCATATGTGTCCGTGGAGTATCTGAGACATATGGATATACTCTGGTGGCCAGATATAACATGTGTGGGATCAGCTCCGCTATCAAACTTAGATTAGTTGCACATGTGCTGTATATCGAGGGCCCCTATCAACATCTGTGAGCCGACATTCCTGAGGATAGGTTTCAACGGCTGCATGCGTCCCAAACCCAATCGGAGCATGTATCCAGGTCTGAGGGGTTGATTTTGGACCAATAGAAAACCTGTACTGTCGACGTTTTTGTAGACCTGCGTGTGATATGATATTGTAACCAATGCAATAATGTAACCTGGTCTTTCGATAAGTGGATTTTAATTTCGTTTCTACTCCTTCTAAGTGCTTAATTTTTTGTCTGCCAGTGCATACATAGAAAGTGCAATGCTTTTGAAACAAAACTAATGTTAATTTTATCTAATATATTTGGTTACAAAGTACTGAGTTAGATTCCAAGTCAATACTAGATATTATAATAGCTGGGGGCACTTACTTTTCGCGAAAGTATTCCATAACTAGATGTATTTCAAAACACCTTGGCTCAGATACATTTTGGTGATTGGCTAATTTTAACTGTTATGCATCTCAGCCGTCTGCCCGCCAAATAAAACCCTCCTTTATTAATGTTGCTTCCTTGGATACAAAACAACTCGTTTAATATTTATGCACATCATGCAAAAGCTTTTAATGTTTCCTTTCAACCAGGTATGAACCATAAAAGTCTGTCTTTAACATACATAATACAGTGATTTTTTTTTTTTTTCAAAACCCCCGAAACCCCACATTTTTTTACATTGCAGTGTAGAATATTAGGCATAGATCTTTCATGGATATCAATAAAACTATTTTTTTTATGTGTACTGCTGTGTCGTTCGGATGTCTATTGAATGAAAATAAAAAAGTCGTGCAACCACGCACAAACATTTCACACTTATGACCAAAATAAAATTTATTGTATTCTAAATGTGTAATATTAAATAATCCGAATTGACAGATATATTAAGATTATAGAAGAAACAGGCATAAATATTATGAATTATAATTCAATTAATTTTAAAGTAGTTGAACCACTTTAAAAATAATCACAAACAAAGTGATTTTAAAATGTTAAAGATTTCAATTTTAAAAAATGAAAACAATAAATATATAAGACTGTTATTTTTCATCTCTCTCTTATTCTGCTGTGGACAACAGTAAATAAGGTCAAGTTTTCTCTAGGGAAATACTGATCCGTGTAAGGTGCGCTTGGATCAGCATTTTCTATACACTGTCTGGTAATTTTTATAGGGTTCTTTTTCCAACAATTGGTTTCGTGGAGGTTGTCTTCCTGCTTTTCATAATCGATAAAGTCTATTCACGGTTTCTTCACGCTTTTTAAATCAAACCTTTGAAAAGTCACCCTATGTAAGACATGTTGAGTTCTTTCCTAAATATGTCATGTATCACAAGTGTTTCATTCTTGTGTTAATATAAAATACCACATTTTTACTTATATTAAATTGTAGTGTGTACTATCTCTATAAATTGTTATTCCATTTATAATTAATACAAGCAGTAGGGCAAAGTTCCTTCATGACAAGGTTTCAGGGTCCAGGGTCCCGGATTCCGGATTTGGGAGAACTGGCCATTTTTCTCTCAAATCAATTATCTTTTAAAAAAAAAATTCAGAAATCGTTTATTTTACCAAAAACATTTGTTTCCCTTTTTTTTTTCCCCAAAAATTTGTGGAATAAAGAACCATGTGGCAGAATTGCAACAAAAAAAAACCCAAAAAGTCAATTTTCAGCCGGATCATACGAAGTAGATCAGTGACTCAGGTGACCTTGGAGCCAGAAGAGCAGACTTGTGTAGACGCAGGACCTTTTATCTAAATAATTTCCCGTTTTTCCTTAAAAATCAGTTTTTTTCACTCGAAATCAACTAAATTTCTTTAAAACTACCCCTTTTCCGAAAAATTTCTCATTTTCCCTAACAATTTACCTAAAAATTCTATACTTTCCTAAAAACAATAAAAAACAAATTATTTAAAAAGTTTTAAATTTTCACAAAAATTTCTCAAAAATTAAAAAAAAAAAAATTGCTTTAAAATTATTTCAAGATTATTTTTAAAATCCAAAAAAATGTCATTAAAAATCTTTAAAAAAAAAAAAAATCGCAAAAATGTGAAAAAAAAAAATATCTAAGAAATATTTTTAAAAAACATATAACATTAACCTCACACTCATCCCACCACACTAAACATCAACCCTAGCCTTACCTAAAAACCTTCCAATACTATAAAACAAAGAAAAATGTAAAAAAAAATTGAGAAAAAATATACCAAAATTCGTAACTCCAGCATGTCTGTCATTGCCATCAGACGCCAATTGATATCATACCACCCATGAAACAAAACCACCTGATTATACCAACCATCCATATCAATAAAAATGCTGACCACCACACCCCAGAAATACGAAACACAATATGAGTAACCCTGCTGACGAGGAGTACTGTGTACTATACCAATTATAACCCAGCACACCCCAGTCATGTTACACAGATCATATTGTAATAATACAATGCAACATAACAACTAGTCATTTCAAACCACCCACACTATCCATTAACCACACCAACCATAACATACTAGGTGACAACACCCCACAACACCCCAGCATACCAAACATTGATATAAATCATTGGATCAACCAACAAACCAGCTAACTATGTATTCGTTGTACCTGTGAATACCCAACTCATGATTTACTAGTGGAGACCATGGCACGAGTTTCGTTTTTGTCGTAGAATTATATGTTTGCGGAAATATGCAGCGATATTAACTACTATTTGGTTTTATTTACCTCTGCGAAAATGAATTATCATAAATATATAACGGTCATTGTTTTTAATTATATTTTACTATAGTTTAGGTGTTCATGATAAAATACGAGTACTGTTAGCATTTGCAATTACAAACGTCATATTACTCATGAATGATGTCATGCATCATAGTATACTTTTCGTTGCTTTCTTATGTGAAAGGAAATGGACAGGAAATAGTTGTTCAATATTGGAGAAATATATTTTAGACGCACGACGGTCTACAATTGAACACAATGTTTACAGTTTGGGGTTGTGATCTACTACAAAGATGACTATTCGTAGAAATAATCAGTACGTTCTATATGTCTATTAAAGTGTCATTAAGGCTGTGTCTAAACCTAGGAATGCACTTAATATGTATATAAGCATACTCCACTCGGCTCGATACGTGATACATTCCGATAGGCATACCTATTTGCATCCTTTACAGTAACTAGTTAGCTGATAAGATTCTCAACAAGCATTTTGTTTGAAAACGCTGACTGAATATGTACTGGAACGTAGGCGCATAACTTTAGAATTATTAACCCCCAAGGAGCTGTAGCTGGAAAGCGCATGACAGTGAAAGTGTTCCAATTAACCAGTCATAGACTGTTTACAAGAAAGTAATGGGTATATATTTGAGTCATTAAACGCAGTTATCGATAATTTATTATTAAAACTGGTAACAACTAGAGGTAAATTTCCTTTTAACACTAATATTGGTATTAATATAAACTAAATGTCTGATACTGATATAACGTTTTCATTCATGCATGCCTTGCCTTGTAAAAACATTGGTATGTTCTCACCGTTCTGAATAATAACTATAAATTCAATGCCACGCCCGGTTTATAACAAATCACGACGAAAACTGATCACGTTTATCCGGTTTCTTCTAGATAATTAAAGGTTAAATGGTAAAGAGAATATATTGTTAAGAACTTTGCTCGTTGCGTTTCTCAAAAGTTAATGCCTACATTCCACTCTTCATAAAAAGAAATATTAGGAATAACAATCAAGAACTGCATATAAATCGATTTCCAAAATAGTAACTTATGAGCTGTAAGGGCGCGAGACTTACACGCATTCGTTTCCCCGTGTACGTGCGTATGTCATTTCCAGAGACTTGTAAAACATTTACGTACGTAGACAAATGTGAGTGCTGTATGAGCGTGCATCTCACTAAGCAGAAAACCTGAAGCACACTGCGGGAAAAGGACATTAATGATATGCCTAACGTTTAAGGCTCAACTCTAACATATGTTTGTTTTAAAGTAGTGTAGTGTTAACACTAACGAACGAATGAAAACTAGACATAACAAAGAGAGTCGTAATACTCTACTTCAGACTAGGTACATTACAAAATATAACTATTTCTACACTAAACATCGGTTAAATGCAATTACTCGGTTTCAATCACTAATAGTCAGGCTAAGGACGTGTCCGTAAGGACAAATTCGTTATTTTATAATTTGTCATTTCGTAGGTTTCACTTCGGACGTTGTCGACAGTCACTTGTTTAGAACTGGCGGCAACACAGTCTTACATTTACAGTAAAAATTTGTTCTATATAAATTAAATGCTTAAAATGGACGTAATATTTCTACAATCATCACTGGAATGCTGCGAATATGTTAATAAACAAGCATATGGTATAATATCCAATAACAACTTAAAATAAAACATGTGTAGCGAAATATATCAACAAAGCACAACACTTACTTGCTTTTTAAAACATATCTAGTGTATTTTATGAAGAGTTATTTGTTTTTAAAGACTTTTTAAGTACGCATTCGCGTATGTGTTTTGAATATCAAAACCCACATGGTGCTGATTTTATCATTTTGTATTTTTGCTAACATCCGCTATATACAAGATATGAAATACGTCACAATATTTGGATACAAAATCGGGTCACGTGATCATTTTGTCAACACAATCTGGCATTTCGGTTACGGCCTACGCTTACAAAACAAAAACTAATGCATTTAGAATTATGCAGTAGGTGCTTATCTATCATACAGAAACACTTCTGTATTCGCAGTTTTCCATTTATGATTTAATTCTTACTTCTAGCGAATGTAAAACGGCATCAACCTGTCATGTTTACTTTTGTTCCTAACTAAGCTCGTATCATACAATATTGAAGCAGATCATACTTCAAAGCCGACATTTGCTATGAGAGACGCTTATTATTTGTGAACAAATATAATCGTCAACATGTGCACACACACGCCTTTGCCATATTGTTTTACATTTACATTACTGTAAATAACAGTTTTCCCTCAACAACACCGACTGCTCTGCACTGATTGGTTGTACCCTCAACTTTTTTTCTAAAGATATAAAATACAACTGTTTATTTCAATGCTTAAGGAAATTCCACCAACGCACACGACCTGATAAGTTCCACTGGAAACCAAAACATTAGAAAACACACATTCGTTTCTTCTGCACACATCTTAACGCATAATATAATACTTAAAATTTTCGATTGGAAAACCAACTTTACTTCAGACGTCGCAGCTTACGCTGCATTACGGTGTGCAGGTGTGTATAAACGCAGTTGAATCAATACATTTCTCTGTTCATAGTGTACAGTTGTTACCAAGAATTACAGAAATATTGTTAAATATCTTGATTGTGTCAAAAGGTTTTCGTGTATTCTGGAATGTTTGTCGTCTCCTGAGCCTATAAATGGATAATGACAACAATTTACGAACACTAGTTACAAATTGGAATGAATTTTGACAGTAGGACATTTTTGTGTGTTAACTTTGTGGCATATTTACATAATTATAATTTAATTTTCCTAAAGTAATTATGTTCTGGGTGCCCCATGTTGTGTTGAATGAATAAATAATTTTTTCGTTAACGACCACTCATTTTGTTTGTACGATTATACTATACTAACGAAATATTTTTTATAACATGTACGACCATCTTCTTGACAAGGAGTGTTAATTCATGTAGCAAGTGCAGATTTGATTCGTTTATTGTGGGTATTTTCTCCTTTTTACTAGCATTCCTCTGCCACTTAACAATGTTAATAGTAATATTATGGGATAGTACTAGCAGTATGTAGTGTATCATATTTTCAAAACCGTTATTCTTCCGATATTTAAAAAGTATTTAAGAAGTTTCTGGTACCTAAATTCTGCGAGAGGCGTGAATCGTTTAAGCCGGCCTTACACGATACCCAATTTCTGCTACTTTCTTTTATACTCAAGGCACAGCAGAAGGCATGCAAGTTCCTATAGCATAAGGAAAGAAAGAACGCATCCGTTCATACCCACATGTTACCTAAAGTGCTAATAGAAAATTGTAAATTGCAGGTAGAACATCTCGCAGGGGACAGGGGTACAAATGCAACCTAATTTTATGCGTAGGCGCTTTCTGGTGCATCCACAACGTACGACGATTGTTTCTTTTTTCCAATGAAAAATGCATTGGTTTAGGTTTTAACGTACGAGTACTATCAATGTATGAAAAATGATATGAGTAACGGCACTGCTTATGTATGGAAAACAAGGTACTGCAGTCACAATAAACTATGTACGACGGACATTTACGCCGTTCATAAAACATTGGCAAATTATTGTAACAAGTGCGTAGCTAATAATGTACTCGGGGGGGGGGGGGGGTGAGATTTCATATTTCTATTTTTGAAGGAAACACAAAACCTGTATTATTGCACATTTATGGTTACGCAATTTTTTAAAATATATGGGTTCATGTACCTCCTAGAGATTTGTAACCACAAAATGCTGTAAACAAAACATTCTTCATGTTTAAGAAAGATCACATACAGTGTATGAGTTTCTAATTTCTAGAGATACTGTGCATTTAAATTGTTCTCAAATTTTTGTCGACTGGTTTCATATGACTGGTGGTTTTCTTGGTTATGTAGTGTTTCTCATGTTGTCCTGGTTGCATGACGTAGCGAACATTACAGGCTGTGTTCGCACTCTGCTTCTTTCGAATATAGTTGAGCATGCAGCATTCCCAGATAGTTTTAAAAGTTGTGTCACAAATAAAAATGCATACCTTATGTGGGAAAAGTTATGGTGTGGTTGAAAGGTATGCCAATTATTTTTCAACTGAGCTTATATTTACTTTTGTTAGAAACTTTCACATATCGCAATGTATGTAGGGTGGATGCAAACTCTAAGTAAGCCGGTCCTTTTGCAGCTATTGCTTGATGCAGGGAAGGATGTTCTGGACACCAGGAGGACAGATGACCTTCGCATCAAGGTCAGTGCTTTTGTGCGAAAGGGATATGTAAATGCCGATGCTGGTAATAGAGCCGGTGGCGTGGGTGTGTCTATACCAGTTCTTAAAAATATTGAAAAACTTGACCACCAGGCTAATGGCGAAGTTACCTAAGTTAAAGAATACATAGTTAAATGTGGTAGTTGTGTTTTTCGTATCTTTAAATTCCATTCTTTCTATGAATTTTTTTTTCCGTCATGTAGTTTACGCTACTGTGACCTTTAAAGTCCCTATGGAACTACAACTCATTTTTAGTATAGCACGAGAAGAGACTTAGGACATTTCTCTGTTGCATAGTACCATATTTCCAGTAATAACAAGTTAAGTGGCTCTTACAAAATTTAGGCTAAAGTTATTAGAAAAACATCAGATGGTAGGTCAATCTATGAATGAATGTGTTACTGAGGTTATTGGCACAGTAGGAGTAATTGGTCTTCCATTTTCAGAAGATTACTTTACCAAGTAATGTTTAATAATTTTTTGCCCCAATATATTCGTTTCTTTACCTTTGCCATGCGACCCTGTACAATAAGCCAATTGTTAACTTTGGTATTGAATGTTAAGAAGAACTTACAAAATAGTGTAGTTATCAACCTGTAAATATTCAAAAGAGAAATTTAATAAATCGTATAACACAACAAATCGTAAAATAAATCGTATAAGCGGACAAATAAACCATCTTGCAAAGGATTGTTTCTTTAAAAAGGCAGTGAATACTGTTTCTTAAGGAAGCAGTTCAAAGGTTAGTCAAGGTAAAATAGCAAGTACTCAAACAGAGGAAAGAAAAGTTCATGTTAACAAATCAAATGATAGGTTAAAAGATGCTTTTGCTGTAAGGAAAAGGTACACATTCAAGCAGTTGCCCACAAAAAGAGAAGGAGATTGGGAAAAACAGTATAAACAGTTTGTCATTTGAATGCAAATATAAAAGTTTCAGCTTTAGTAAATTCTGGAGCTACTTGCTCCTTGATTAGCCAAACGTTTTATAATCAGCTGCTATGATGTTTGCATAATTGTGAAATCTGTGTGGAAAAACAGGAAAGTATAGGGTTTTCTCTAGCAAATGGTGGAGTAATTAACTTGTGCTGTGTTACTAAATTTAAAATTAAAATTTACCATTTTTCTTGGAAAATAGATTTTCGTATTTTACCGGGACTTTGTGATAATGCCCTGTTGAACATTGATTTCTTTTTGGGTAAAAAAAAGAGTTGTTTGAATGTTCAATCTTCTCCAGTGGAAATTGCATCAGAATGTTTTAAATTGCAAGAAGTTTCAGCTGCCGATATACCCACAGAAAAGGAAAGTAAAATAGCAGAATTGTGTAAAGAATTTGAAGATGTAATTACAGTTAACACTGGCCATTATTTAAAGCAACCAATTGTCTTAAAATTGAAAGACACTAAGATAGTGTCATTAGTGCCCTATAGGGTGGCTCGTCCCAAATTAAAAATATTTAAGACCTTAGTATCAGAGTTGCAGTCTCAAGATATATTAGAGTCTTCTAGTAGTATATATTCCAGCCCAGCATTTTTTTGCCAAAAAAGCACCAGGCAAATTTCGGATTATTTGTGATTACAGGAAAGTGAACAAGAAAATATATGTGGACCCTTATCACCTATCCAATATTGAGTCTGTCTTTCAGGATGTGGGTCAGGCCAAATAACTTTCCATTTTTTATTTAAATGCGGCCTTCTTGAAATGCGACTTGCACCCTGACTCACGTAAGATTTTGGCCTCTGTGACCCCGTGGGGACAATATCAATGGAAATGTTTACCAATGGGGGTGAATTGTGAGTCACAGGCCATGTCAAGGAATACATTTCAAGTCTTAGGGAAATTTCAATATGAATATTTGTTCACTTATATCGACAGTGTTTTTGTGTACAGAAACACATTTGAGGTACATGTTCAATATCTCAAATGGTTTTTAGCGACATTAAGAGATGCAGATTTGACTGTTAATTCTGAGGTGACGTGGGCTAATTTGTAAAGTATCTGGGATTTCTGATTAGTGAAGGGCACTTATTAACAGGCCCGGAAAAAATTATAACTATTGTAAATTTTCCTGCCCCAAAAAACTTGAGACGGTATGGCACTTTCTAGGGATGCAAAATTCATACCAGATTTTATGCAAAATTCATACCAGACTTCGCAAGAATCCCAGAGCCTTTGAATGAATTAAAATGCAAAGAGACACCATTCGTGTGGTGTATTGAACAACAACGGGCTTTTAACCAATTAAAGGATAAATTATCTACTCCACCTGTATTACACCTCCCTTTGTTTACAAACCCTTTTACACTGCAAGTAGAGTCAAGTTCAAAAGCTCTAGATGTGGTGTTATGCCAAACTGAAAATAACTTAGTGCCTTTCGCATATGCGAGTCGCTTGCTAACTCCATCAGAGCAAAAAATTTCCGTATACGAAAAGGAAGTGTTGGCAGCAATATTCGACATGGAGAAATTCGTGGATTATTTGGAGTCCAGTGAATTTGAGCTGATTACTGGAAATAAAGGCCTTAGTTGGTTTTTGTCCACTAACAAACCTGCTGGGAGATTAGTACGATTGTTAGTAAGACTTACACACTTTAAATTTACTGCTAAGCATATCAAGGGGGTGGAAAACGGAGTAGCAGACTGTCTTTCAAGGATGTTTCATAATGAAGAATTTTGTGAAGTCCCTCCATCTAGTTGTATGGCAGTGAATGATGTTGTTGACCCGGTCCCTTTAGATGGAACAGTTAAAAATGATTCTAAAGAGTGTGTTTAAGTGTTGCAGGATTTCCCCCAAGCTTATTTAAGTTTGAAGCAACATAAGGAATCCGATCCTACTTGTTTAAAAAAAAATCTAATATTGCACCAGGAAAAGGTGGATATTATGAAGTAAGGAAAGGTTTAATTGGTTATGTGAATCCTAAAAAGGAGAGTTTTCGATTTTATGTGCAAAAGTTTTTGTGGGCTCAAATATTTCACTTCTATCATAACACCTTTTTTGGTGCCCATTTCGGGCAAGATAAGACCTGTTCCCGAACCCAGGAAACATTTTTCTGGCCTGGGTTAGCTAAAGAAATTGAACTGATGGTTCGCCAGTGTGAAGCTTGTCAATGTTCAAAACCAAGACAAGCTAAAAATTTGAGTCCTTATAGTGCTACAGTTGCAAATTTCCCATGGAAACGAATATATCTTGATGTTTTTTTTTACCCCTTCCAAGAAAAGCTGCTGGTTTCGTTGCCATTCTTGTAATAGTAGATAGTTTTAGTAAATTCGTTTCCTTTTTCCACTTAGGTCTATGAAGTCGGTAGAAATTTGTAAGGTCTTAAGCCAATGATTGTTCCCCTTGTTTGGAACTCCTATGCATATGGTTACCGATAATGGAAAGTACTTTGTGTCTCTGGAAAAGAGAAATTTAGCTTTTGTTTGGGGAGTTAAAATGGTCCAGACAACATCATACTACCCCAAAGCAAACTTTGTAGGAAGGTAAAATCGAAATCAAAAGATTGTTTTGCGTGCTTTCCAGATGAAAATGCAAAAGGAATGGGATACAGCCTCAACTAAATTTGGCTTTTAATAGCGTTGTAAGTGACGCAACGAAAAATGTTCCTGCTGAAGTTTTCTTGTGCTGAATGCTTTTCCATCCTTTGATAAATGTATGGGGGTTACATGATATTTGCTGCGATTCAGTAGATGGGGTCCAATATCTTGAAACTATGTGGGTTGAAGCTATAAGAACTTTTAATCAATACCGCACTTAGCCTCCTTTTCAATATAATTAATGTCAGGGGTAAATTGCATACAAAATAGGTGATAAGGTCATGTTAGAGATGCATTACCTAAGTATTAAATCAGCTAATTTCAGTTCTAAATTGGCCCCCAAATATGGAGGACCCTTTTGATTCTAAAATGTTTGACTCCTGTTATGGTGGAGCTGGAAGTGGAGGGAAATCATGGGAATAGAATAAATGTACACATCACACATTTGAAATTGTTAGGCTAAATAAATTGGAAAAGGATTGTTTTTTTTTCCTGGTATAGTTGTAATAGTGATATTGTAATGTTTTGTAATATTTTGTGGAGTAAATTTTGTACAAATCTAGGGTTTATCCTCATGTCATGTTATGTGCTTTTTATTGACAGGTTGAACATCAGCAGCCGGGTTTCTCAATTTCATGCTCATTTCGTTATGGGTTTTCATGTTCATTTATTTATTAAATAGTTTGTGTCTGTTTTTATTTCTAAAAAAAATTGTAATGTGTAACCATTTCATATATAGTCAGGGTTTATTTATTGATAGAGATTTTTGTATAGAGATTTTTGGATAAGGCTCTGGTCCCAGTGGTAAGAAGTCTGAGGAGAGAGGGTGGAATAAGAGAATACAAAAAAAAGTTTTGGCAGATGTAAATTTTTCGCTTAATCTTGCTGTGCAAATGTGATGCAGTCATACGTCTGTTGGTTTGTTTTCAAGTGATGAAAGCTGCCAAAATATGAAGGCTGTGAAGATGGGTTCCTCTGTTGATGGTCCTTGGATGATATAAAGTCAGGACTTCAATCCAGATTGGCCATCTTGGACGGGTTCCTGGCGGCTCCTGACTTGGGTCTCTTCAGAGGAGGTGTTCCTCAAGGATGGTGGATGAGACAGTGAGTCTCGTGTACTGCAGAAAATTACCAACTGGGCTCCCAACTTGACTGCGAACAGTGCTACTACCAATAGCCCGTTTGCTAGCTTGACCATCTGCTTGCCTTTCCTCACTACACGACACAATTTCGAGCAAAGTTTCTTTTTCCTAGATTTGGAAATATGCAAAATACTTATGTGCTACTGTGCTATATAATAAAAATAAAGAACTTTTACCTTGACTGGAACTGTGATGTATATGATAAACTATTCACATTAACGTGTTGTTCGTTGGACCCAAGCTGCATCAGACAGTCATGCAGTAAGTCTGCTGTTAATCTGAGCGGCCCGGAAAACATGGTTCATTGACTTGACACCTTGGGCGCTAATGTAGCGAAGGGGGTGTTTACCAGTGTGTAATGCCCATTATAGATGGCGCCACAGGGGCCTTACTTCTGGGACATGCCGATGCTTATCATTGGTCTAAAATAAAAATTGAATGTTTGTCCCAAAAGTAGTGGAGTGTTTCCCCACCCAAACTTGTACTATAAATGGGACGAGCAGCCGACTAGTCGGCAGAGACTCGGCTTCTGGGTTCCAGAAATGTCATAAGCTAAGTATTTCTTATCATGTTGTATAGCCCACATTGGCCAGGCTAAAAGTAGAAAAATGGACTTTCTTGCTCGTCCATGTAGCCGGTAGAAATTATCATGGTAGGCCTAGACATTGATTTGAGATGGCTATTCAATTTAGCAAAATTTGGTAATAAAAGCTGTTAATCTTAAAAATGGGTTTTGCTTCAGCCCTAGTTTTTGTAACGAAAATCATGTTAAGATAATGCTGTTTCAGCTTTGGTGTAGGTTGATAACCAAAGTCATGTATGAGAAAATGTAAAAAAAATCTGATCTTTTCTAGTTTTGCTTTGTCCTGAAAGGAAGTAACTTTGAAAGATATTTGAAGTATAGGAAGTATAAGGAATATTTAGCGCTATACTTAAAAGGAGGAAAATATCTTACGCGATTTTAACAAACATTTTTGGAATACACCTGAATAGAAAAATTAATATTAGCATGCTGTGCCGTGAGAGTTTTTAAAGGCGCCGCTGTATTTAATACGCACGCACCAAAATTTGTGATTTTCAGCCGTATGAAAAAGTTTTAATCTTCATGATTTGTCATGAACTTTTAAGGGCTGTTTTTAATCTTGCTTTACTATCTTGGAAGTGTACTCTTCTCTACAAAGGAAACTTTATTGAATAGCCCTAAATGTATTCAGTTTTAATGAACAAGGAATGTATGGAGGTGGATAGTTAAATGAAAATTTGTAACAGTATATTTTGTGGAAGTTATGTTTGTGATAATTGATGCATTTTCATGGTTTGTACAGTGTTTATTTGAAAATGGTTTTCAAATACAAAGGCTCTTTCCATACAGTGTGAGTGTTTATAATTTCTAGAGATACTGTGCGTTTAAAATGTTCGCAATGTTTTGTTTGCTGGTTTCATATGACTGGTGGTTTTCTTGGTTATGCGGCATTTCTTGTGTCGTCCTTTTTGCAGGATGCAGCGAGCACTACAATTCAATAATTGGAAATACCGGGTTCAATTCCCAGATAAGTCACTTAATATTTTTAAAAATTCTGGTAAATGCATCGAAATATGCAATCACACCTGCAGACTCTTCGGAGAGAAAGCAAGCTATTGCACAACCACAGATGTTGACACCCCGATAGCTGGACACCGATTGTGTCTTAAACTGTTAGCCTGCAGTTCACAACCGATCAGGCATGGCTTGTAGACCTACCACACAGCTTAACTCTGACAACTGGTGACTGGATTGATACGGAACTCGATTCCGAAAGTAAATAAAAGTTTCATATTTAATGTAATATAATTAATTTCACTTTTTAAATAAGTATATCGAGCGATATATACACAGATCTGTTTTCTCAAGGCAAATTTGAAGCATATAATGACTTCACAAACATCGATTATGCAAAATACGATTTATGAATTCATGCTCTGTCATTCCACATCACCCAGGTGTAGGAAGCTAACTGATTCACTCATCGATTGTTGTTCAAATGATGAAACATATTCATTTGCGAGGGGAATGGTAAATGCACTTGTAATATACCATTATCGCCGACTTTGTTTCCCGGACGGGGTAAGTTTGGAAAATTTATATAATGCTCTAAAATTTTGAGAATTTTTGGAAATTCCAGGAAATGTTATAACATTTACTTATTCAAAACACATGTAGACTCTTCGGAGAGAAAGTGATATGTGATGAAAACATGCACACATACATTATCGCTTCGATAGCTGCAGAGGCTGGCCAGGCGCAGAGAGGGAAATTTACTTACACACATACACACACCAATCCATGCACCAAACCATCTCCTTCAAGGCTTATCATTGGCTAACTACTACAGCAATGCTTCCTATTGGTCATTACTACTCATTGATTAATTACTCACATGAACTCCAATTACCCATTTCCATTCGACTAACATATTGGATTCCAAGAATACTATAAAGCAAATAAATTATATTCAACGAGATTAAGTAATAAACCACTGGCACATATCGAATCAAGCATAACGATGTAGTTAATGAATATACACTAAATATCCAGATACACCAACTATGTATGCATGTAAATAATTAGTAAATACTAATCACTCACATAACGACAATTTCACAAGTAGCGAGTACAGATACGTTATAGATAGAGAGAGAAAGAGAGAGAATATGTTCACACAACAAGATACCAGCACAAGAACGAAACCTGAACGATATCATCATACTGTAGTGACTACTTACAACATACCCCGAGACAGTCTGTAGAGAGCACAAGTGAACCTGGGTACCACGAAGCCGAAACAGTTCCTGAAAAAGTGTTTATGTTGTCGAATCATACGAACACCACACATAATGTACAAACCCAACGCTTGCTACTACGTGTGTGAAGACATACATTGCATACAGTATTGTATTACCTTTGAAAATGAGTGTGGCCATATTCATAGCTCGATATACATTGAAATGAGTAGTGAGAATGTACATTACCATATACAGTGGAAAGAATTTCGTACATACGAAACCTTCAAAGTACCATCCGGCTTCATGTGCAAACTTAGTAATATTGAGATATTCATATCTGTGTTCCCAAGTTACCAACATCGTATGCTAAGCTCGGAAAATCCGAGGACATAAGGTACAGAGAATCTTGCATTGGTAAACATAATTTTAGAAATATAAATAAATATATTACTTAACTGTTTTCTGACATTGGATACACCATATACATTAATTTTTGTGTTTCGTATATAAAATGAACAGCTTTGAGAGACTAGATTTTCTCCAAAAACAGTCATATCGATTCAGCATATACTATATAAATGATGCGGTATATACATACGTACACTAATAATTACAGCATTTGTTATCGAACAACAGTTATGCCACTACTGAGTCAGCCTACACTATCTACAAACAGCATCACTTCCAACCGATAGGTCCAACATGTTTAACTACACAGATGGCATTGCTCCTCCTGTCAAAACATTAAGAGACTCTGATATGTAGACTTCAAGTATACGAAAAAATAAAGAAGAAAATGATTCCATAATTAATCTAGGAAGACTGTGTTGTGAATGACTGCCAATTTCTGGAACGATTCCAAAGAATGACCTAACAAAATTTGAATATTTAGCGACATTATTTGCATATAATGAAATGACTACACACAAGTAATATCTACGTAGCAATTCAAGAAGCATAAAAGAAAATTAGATTTTTTTATAGCATCCCAACTAAATTAATCAGAATTATGCTGTAACTAATATCCAGTCAAAGACACTATTATTTAACATGATTAATTTCACTCAAAGTACACATCTTAACATATTGAAAGCTAACATCTGACTAACATATAACATGCATAACGGATATAGCCACTATGTCGTAATGCACTAAACAACAAACACTTAAACAATGTCTTTCCAATACCTATATCAGACTCTCTATAACTCCAATGGAGCATTCATCGTCTCTCTACTAAGCTGTTACACTTCGTCGATCAACAAAGAACTACCCTATACACACCCACTCTAAACTCTATCAGTCTGACGACATCTCTGAATGGAGAATAACGGTCTCATGGAAAAGATGCTGGTTTATCTAGGAAGGCTACACAATCATAAATTGTATGTCAGATATATGTAATTAAATCATGCAAATATAAAAATATTTTTTTTCAAACATACCTACACTTTAGAAATGATAAATTTACACAAACCTGTATAGAATTACTACTCTAAAAACATACCTTACACCATATTACTTAAAATAACCCATGTGTCATGAATATATTCCAAACCGCAATACACTCAAAACTGCTACCGTTATGCAAAGAAAGTTTAACTGTAGACACATATTCAAAACATCCTTACGAATATATAAGTACTAGAAACTGATAAACATAAAGTCATTACCGTCCATCTCATGTTGATCGTTACCAAACACATACACTTTATTACACAGCCACTTAAAACCTGAATGCCTATTTTTTTATTAGTATTCTAGGAACACTGTGTTGTGATTGGCTGAGAAGTACTCGCTCGCTTCCAAAGCATGACAAAACAAATAATGAATATTAAGTGACACTATTTACATATAATAAACTAACTAAACACAACTAGTATCTACATATCAATTCAATAAACCTTAAGGATAATTAGTTTTTTAATCATGTAACGAGTAAATTAACCATAATATTATCACAATGAATATTCAAATGCAAGTACTATGTGTGTAATGAGCTGAAACCACCACCCATCTTTCTAATGAAACACAACAAATGAAAAGATTTAAAAAACATATAGCTTTACTGGAGGCCTCCATCTTGGTTGGTTTCATTTGTTCTTTTTTTCGTTCCGTCATTTGTTTCGAAATTTTGGTAGGTATGTTCGGCCAATTAGTCACCATTGTTCCACCGATTACTCACCTTCCTTCGGCGCCATATTGGTAGATATCATATGTTTACATCACCTAAGCAGTGCTAGTATATTAATTTTTCCACCAGGCGACAGACATGCTGGTAGACATCACGACCACCCTACTGGTAAGTATAATTTGTTTACATCACCTAGGTTGTGCAAGTGTATTTATTTATCCACCATCTTGGTATGCTTCAATTTGTGTTCGACCAATTAGTTACCTTCGTTCCATTTATTACTCACCTCCATTCGATGCCATATTAGTTTATTTGTGATCGTCATTTGTTTCGAAGTTTGTCTCTCACATTCGTTCGAAACTATCTTGGTAAGCATCATTTGTTTTCAACACCTAGAGTGCACAAGTATATTTGTTTAAGTTTAGGTGGTGCTAATTACACCTGCCAGTGCTTCTCATTGGCTGTTTACTTATCCCTGTTCGACTGTCGGCAAGCCTCCACCACCCCTCCTACACCGCCTCCATATTGGAGTCTATTTTCAACATGCATACGTAGTCTCGATCAGTCGCCAGATGAGGCGGCGCTACTCGTTTTTAAAGACTTAAAAGTAAAACTTTAAGTTTTGCCATTCCATTTTTTTTCCCCAATCAACAGTTTAACTACAGGCATTACTTATGAAATTGAAATGGTTTTCAATTAAAAACTTTAATACTGAGTATAGAAAAGTTTTATTTTTCATTTTTAAAGGATAATTAATTAAAACACCACGACACGTTATAATATTATTCGATTCGTAATTACATTTTTTTGTAATTAAAATTGCAAACAATTTTTATGGCAAACAAGGAATAAATAAAAATCGCAATTATCAGTTTATTCGCTTCTACTGTAATTATTATATTGAAAATTATTTTTTTCTGCCCAATTAGTATTGAATATTCCATTTAACTGGCTCTACACTGTTGATGTGGTCTGTACCGAGTCAAAAATTCTAGCAGGGCTTGTATTTGGAGTTTGCCATAACTGCCAGAAAAATGCTGATCTGTCAGCAGTATTTCGAGGGGAAATCGGACTATTTTCAGACATGCCTACACACACCAAAACCAATACCCATTGGATGCAACAAGAAATCGAATTCCTGTTGTGTGCGAGGGAGACTGAAATACGTGCCATGTACAAACCCCATTCCCATTGGTCATGAACGAAAGCTAATTTTGCACTTTTTCAAAGCTCCAATCTCGTATTGGCCATGAAAAGAAATTGACTCTGCACACGTCACATGCGCCGATCTCCCATTAGTCATGAGGGGAATTGGAATTTTCACTCTTCCCGCACATCGTTCTCCTATTGGTCGCCAAAAGTCGAAGTGAGGGAATCGAGGAAAAATTAACAAGGGGAGGGGTAAAATTTACTGGTAAAATCTAGTCTCATATCCGAGGTGCATAACATATCTAAGGTCATGCTGTGAAAGGCAGAAGATAAAATTACCCTCTCTCATTTTACATTTCTCCCATAAATATAACATAGCATACACTCGCGGAGAGGTACATAAAATTGCCAAGGTCATGTTGTGAGTGACAAAAAAATTATCATTTCATCTCTCTGTGTCGTCAGTGCCCATAACTTACAGTACATGGGAATCTCGCGAGTACGGAGAAATCCGAAAAAACGTGCGAGATGTACAACTATCCCCACCTTCCCGCTTGTGCCGACATGCCTACAGGAGATGTCTTCCATCATTGGTGGGGGTAAGGCGATTAACTAATAAAAATATATATTTTTGCTAACATAATATTTTCCAAAAACCGTAAAATTGACGTGTTGAAGGAAACCAAATGTTAAGTGAGTTGTAAGGTTTTTATTTTTTGTATGAAATACGCTCTTATTTTACGTAAAAAAAAAATCGCGATTGCGAACAATTTTCTTTTCGCAGAAGAAAATCCTCGGAGAGGAGAATCGATGTCCCCCAACCCATCCGCAGATGAATACATCAACATCGTAGTGCCAAACAACATAAGCTGGAACGAACCCTTTGCCCCTCATTTCGTCTGTGAGTCTGCTATGTGCAATTCAAGTTTTTTCCAGCTTTCAGCGACTTTGTTTGTGCACTTCCAACAACCTTCTTTCAGCTCAAACCTAAGTACTTCACATACTATTTCAAACATTATTTAGGGTCTGAATTCATTTTTCCAGTGAGTACAATGAGCGCATCTCGTATATTCAATCTGTTAAAATCAACGATGTCTGACATTCGAGTATTCAAGTTTGTGACCAAACAAACTTCAACATTACAGGTGATTAAGCGTTAATACAGCTTGCCAAATATGTTTAGACCTGTGTTTCATCCTTCTGCATTCGTACGAGTGAATGATGGCATAGTTGTTTTGAACTTGTTTATGTTAATCTAGGTCAGGAGAGCAGCTGCGCACACACGAGACAAAAGCAAGCCACAGCTCGCATGCACCGTGTTCAGTACTAACAGGATATGCATTTCTATTTTTAGTTAATAGAACTAGGAAATTATTTTTTCTTTAAAATTTTTAGTTAATGGAGAAGCACTCGCCATGGCTTTAAATACCTGTTTAAGATTAATTAATTAATTCCCGTCAGATGAAGTGTTTCCACGAGTATCGTTTCTCAAAAAGTGTTACGAAATCTTGTATAAGCAATAATACTCTTTTACGTTTCTAAAAACATTACATTAAAAGACTGTAAAATGGTATTATTTTTTGCATGCATATCACGCTCCGTTATTTAAAGGTGTGGCAATATCATACGAACATTAAAGATTTAATGTAATGACAGACTTTGTGCTCGTGTTAAAAAAAATACACACCCGCTAAAACTCATATCTTTCATTAAAATAAAAAATAATAATATTAGTAACTGCTTGATTTCCGCTACATCAAGAAAAATTATGTATTTAAAGAAATGACCTTGGCAAATACGTGTCTTGAATGTGTTACTAAACACGAAGTATAAAATTTTCGGCCCGCATGGTTATACACCTTACTTCAGGGTGTAAGAGAAAATAAGCTAGGCGATCCCTTAAGATATTTTGCAGAAATATCGGCCCGCAAACAATCGTTCGCATCGGCAAGGTCCGCGTACGTACTGTCAGTTGATATTACGGCGACGGTGGCCCGAACGTACTGCCAGCTGATATTACGGCGACGGGGGGCCCGTACGTACTGTCAGGTGATATTACGGCGAAGGGGGACACGTACGTACTGCCAGTTGATATTACGGCGACGGGGGGACCTACGTACTGCCAGTTGATATTACCCGGACGGGGGCCCGTACGTACTGCCAGTTGATATTACGGCGACGGGGGCCAGTACGTACTGCCAGTTGATATTACGGCGACGGAGGACCGAACGTACTGCCAGTTGATATTGCGGCGACTGGGGGTCCCTACCTACTGCCAATTGATATTACGGCGACGGGGAGCCCGTACCTACTGCCAGTTGATATTACGGCGACGGGGGGCCCGTACGTACCGCCAGCTGATATTATGTTGATGGGGGCCCGTACGTACTACCAGCTGATATTACGGTGACGGGAGGCCCTTACGTACTGCCAATTAATATTACGGCGACAGGGGTCCGTACGTACTGCCAACTGATATTATGGTGACGGGGGCCGTACCTACTGCCAGTTGATATTACGGCGACGGGGGACCCGTACGTATTGCCAGTTGATATTACGGCAACGGGAGCCCGTAGGTACTGTCAGTTCTTATTACGGCGACGGGGGCCCGTACGTGCTGCCAGCTGATATTACGGTGATGGGGGGCACGTACGTACTGCCAGTTGATATTACGGCGACGGAGGCCCGTACTTATTGCCAGTTGATATTACGGCGACGGTGGAACGTACGTACTGCCAGATGATATTACGGCGACGGGTGCCCGTACGTACTGCCAGTTGATATTACGGCGACGGGGGACCTTACGTACAGCCAGCTGATATTATGGAGATGGGGGGTCCGTACCTACTGCCAGTTGATATTACGGCGAAGGGGGGCCCGTACCTACTGCCAATTGATATTACGGCGACAGGATCCCGTTCGTACTGCCAGTTGATATTACAGCGACGGGGGGGGCGTACGAACTGTCAGTTGATATTACGGCGACGGGGGTCAGTACCTACTGCCAGTTGATATTACGGCGACGGGTGGCATGTACCTACTGAATATTGATATACGGCGACGGGGCGCGACTACTGAGTTGATATTAGGCGACGGGGGCCGTACGTACTGCCAGCTGATATTTGGGGGGGGGTCCATACCTACTGCCAGTTGATATTACGGTGACGGGGGCCCGTACGTACTGCCAGTGATATTACGGCGAGGGGGGCCGTACGACTGCCAGTTGATATTACGGCGACGGGGGCCCGGTAACTACTGCAAGTTGATATTACGGCGACGGGGGCCCGTAAGTTCTGCCAGTAGATATTACGGCGACGGAGGTCAGTACCTACTGCCAGTTGATATTACGGCGACGGGGGCCCGTACCTACAGCAGTTGATATTACGACGACGGGTCCGTACGTATGCAGTGATATACGGCGACGGGGGGCCCTACGTACGTCAGTTGATATTACGGCGACGGGGGGACGTACTACACCAGCTGTTATTATGGTATGGGGGTCCCGTACGTACTGCCAGCTGATATTACGGGACGGGAGGCCCTTACGTACGCCAGTTATATTACGGCGAGGGGGTCCGTACCTTACGCAAGTTGATTTACGGCGACGGGGGCCCGTACGTACTGTCCAGCTTGATATTACGGACGGAGCCCCCCTACTACTGCCAGTTGATATTACGGCGAGGGGCCGTACTACTGCTAGTTGATTTACGGCGACGGGGGCACCGTACGTACTGCCAGTGATATTAGGTGAGGGGGACCTACTACTGAAAGTTGATATTACGGCGACGGGGGCCCGTACGTACTGCAGCTGATTAGTACGGCGACGGGGGGCCCGTACGTACCCGCCAGTTGATATTACGGGATGGGGGCCCGTACGTACTGCCAGTTGATATTATGGGAACGGGGTCCCGTACGTACTGCCAGCTGATATTACGGGACGGGGGGCCCTTACGTACTCCAGTTAATATTACGGCGACGGGGGCCGTACCTTACTGCAAGTGATATTACGGCGACGGGGCCCGTACGTACTGCCAGCTGATATTACGGGACGGGAGGCCCTACTACTGCCAGTTATATTACGGCGATGGGGCCCGTACGTACTGCCAGTTGATTTTACGGCGACGGGGGACCGTACGTACTACCAGCTGATATTACGGCCACGGGAGCCCCTACCTACTGCCAGTTGATATTACGGCGACGGGGGACCCGTACGTACTGCCAGTTGGTAATACGGTGATGGGAGGCCCGTACGTACTGTCAGTTGATATTATGGTGATGGGGGTTCGTACCTACTGCCAGTTGATATTAGGGCAACGGGGGCACGTACGTACTGTCAGCTGATATTCCGGTGATGGGGGTTCCGTACGTACTGCCAGTTGGTATTATGGCGACGGGGGCCCGTACGTACTACCAGCTGATATTACGGCGACGGGGGGGCGTACGTACTGCCAGTTGATATTACGGCGACGGGGGCCCGTACGTACTAAGAGCTGATATTATGGTGATGGGGGGTCCGTACCTACTGCCAGTTGATATTACGGCGACGGGGGGACTACGTACTGCCAATTGATATTACGGCGACGGGGGGGCGTACGTACTGCCAGTTGATATTACGGCGACGGGGGCCCGTACGTACTAAAGAGCTGATATTATGGTGATGGGGGGTCCGTACCTACTGCCAGTTGATATTACGGCGACGGGGGGCCCGTACGTACTGTCAGTTGATATTACGGCGACGGAGGCCCGTACATCTTGTCAGTTGATATTACGGCGACATGGGCCCGTACGTACTGCCAGTTGATATTACGGCGACGGGGGTCAGTACCTACTGCCAGTTGATATTACGGCGACGGGGGGCCCGTCAATACTGCCAGGTGATATTACGGCGACGGGGGTTAGTACCTACTGCCAATTGATATTACGGTGATGGGGGCCCGTACGTACTACCAGTTGATATTACGGCGACGGGGGCCCGTACGTACTGTCAGTATATATTACGGCGACGGAGGCCCATACATACTGTCAGTTTATATTACGGCAACGGGGGCCCGTGCGTACTGCCAGTTGATATTACGGCGACGGGGACCCGTACGTACTGTCAGTTGATATTACGGCGACGGAGGGCCCGTACGTACTGTCAGTAGTAATTACGGCGACGGGGGCCTGTACGTACTGTCAGTTCATATTATGGAGACGGAGGGCCGTACATACAGCCAGTTGATATTACGGCGACGGGGGTCCGTACCTTACTGCAAGTTGATATTACGGCGACGGGGGTCCGTACCTACTGCCATTTGATATTACGGCCACGGGGGACCCGTACCTACTTCCAGTTGATATTACGGCGACGGGGGGCCAGTACCTACTGCCAGTAGATATTACGGCGACGATGGGTCCGTACCTACTGCCAGTTGATATTACGGTGATGAGGGGGAGTACGTACTGCCAGTTGATATTACGTCGACGGGGGCCCGTACGTTCTGCCAGTTGATATTACGGCGACGGGGGCCCGTACCCACTTCCAGTTGATATTACAGCGACGATGGTCAGTACCTACTGCCAGTTGATATTACGGTGATGGGGGGCCGTACGTACTGCAAGTTGATATTACGGCGACGGGGGCCCGTACGTTCTGCCAGTTGATATTACGGCGACGGGGGCCCGTACCCACTTCCAGTTGATATTACAGCGACGATGGGTCAGTACCTACTGCCAGTTGATATTACGGTGATGGGGGGCCGTACGTACTGCAAGTTGATATTACGGCGACGGGGGCCCGTACGTTCTGCCAGTTTGATATTACGGCGACGGGGGTCCGTACCTACTGCCAGTTGATATTACGGTGATGGGGGGAGGTACGTACTACCAGTTGATATTACGGCGACGGGGGGCCCATACGTACTGCCAGTTGATAAAACGGCAACGGGGGCCCGTACTTACGGCCAGTTGATATTACGGTGACGGGGGGCCGTACTTATTGCCAGTTGATATTACGGCGACGGTGGAACGTACGTACTGCCAGTCGATATTACGGCGACGGGGGCCCGTACGTACTGCAAACTGATATTATGGCGACGGGGCCCGTACGTACTGCCAGTTGATATTACGGCGACGGGGGCCCGTACGTACTGCCAGTTGATATTACGGCGACGGGGGCCCGTACGTACTGCCAGTTGATATTACGGCGACGGGGGCCCGTACGTACTGCCAGCTGATATTATGATAATGGCGGGTCCGTACCTACTGCCAGTTGATATTACGGTGAAGGGGGGCCCGTAGGTACTGCCAATTGATATTACGGCGAAGGGGGCCCGTACGTACTGCCAGTTGATATTACGGCGACGGGGGCCCGTACGTACTGCCAGTTGATATTACGGCGACGGGGGTCCCGTACATACTGCCAGTTGATAATTCGGCGACGGGGGGGCCCGTACGTACTGCCAGTTTATATTACGACGACGGGGACCCGTACCTACTGCCATTTGATATTACGGCGACGTGGGCCCGTTCCTACTGCCCGTAGATATTACGGCGACGGCGGACCGTACCTACTGCCAGTTGATATTACGGCGACGGGGGCCCGTACCAACTTCCATTTTATATTTCGGTGACGGGGGGCCCGTACCTACTGCAGTAGATATTACGGCGACGATGGGTCCGTACCAAATGCAAGTTGACATTACGGTGATGGGGGGCCGTACGTACTGCCAGTTGATATTACGGCGACGGGGCTCGTACGTTCTGCCAGTTGATATTACGGCGACCGGGGCCTGTAACTACTGCCAGTTGATATTACGGTGATGGGGGGAGGTACGTACTACCAGTTGATATTACGGCAACGGTGGGCCCATACGTACTGCCAGTTGATATAACGGCGACGGGGGCCCGTACTTACGGCCAGTTGATATTACGGTGACGGGTGACCGTACGAATTGTCAGCTGATATTATGGTGATGGGAGCTACGTACCTACTTCCAGTTGATATTACGGCGAAGGGGGCCCGTACGTACTGTCACCTGATATTGCGGTGATGGGGGGTCCGTACGTACTGCCAGTTGATATTATGGCGACGGAGAGCCGTACGTACTGCCAGCTGATATAACGGCGACGGGTACCCGTACGTAGTGTCAGTTGATGTTAAGTCGACGGGGATCCGTATGAACTGCCAGTTTATATTACGGCGACGGAGGCCCGTACGTAATGATAGTTGATATTACGGCGACGGGGGTCCGTAACTACTGCCAGTTGATATTACGGTGACGGGGGGCCGTACGTACTGCCAGTTGATATTACGGCTACGGAGGGCCCGTACATATTGCCAGTTGATATTACAGCGACTGGGCGCCCGTACGTTCTGCCAGTTGGTAATACGGTGAAGGGGGGCCCATACGTACTGTCAGTTGATATTATGGTGATGGGGTGTCCGTACCAACTGCCAGTTGATATTACGGCGACGGGGGCACGTACGTACTGTCAGCTGATATTATGGTTATGGGGGTTCCGTACGTACTGATAGTGGATATTATGGCGACGGGGTCCCGTACGTAATGCCAGCTGATATTATGGTAATGGCGGGTAAGTACCTACTGCCAGTTGATATTACGGTGAAGGGGGGCCCGTAGGTACTGCCAATTGATATTACGGTGACGGGTTCCCGTACGTACTGTCAGTCGATATTACGGCGACGGGGGGCCGTACGTACTGCGAGCTGATATTACGGTGATGGTGGTCCCGTACGTACTGCCAGTTGATATTACGGCGACGGGGGAACGTACGTACTGCCAGTTGATAATACGGCGACGGGGGCCCGTACGTACTGTAATTTGATATTACGGCGACTGGGGCCCGTACGTACTGCCAGTTGATATTACGCCGACGGGGGCCCGTACGTACTGCCAGCTGATATTATGGAGATGGGGGGTCCGTACCTACTGCCAGTTGATATTACGGCAACGGGGGGCCCGTGCGTACTGCCAATTGATATTACGGCGACGGGAACCCGTACGTACTGCCAGTTGATATTACGGCGACTGGGGGCTCGTACGAACTGTCAGTTGACATTACGGCGTCGGAGGCCCGTACATACTGTCAGTTGATATTACGGCGACGGCGGCCCGTACGTACTGCCAGTTGATATTACGGCGACGGGGGTCAGTACCTACTGCCAGTTGATAATACGGCGACGGGGGGCCCGTACCTACTGCCAATTGATATTACGGCGACGGGGGCCCGTACGTACTGCCAGTTGATATTACGGCGACGGGGGCCCGTACGTACTGTCAGTATATATTACGGCGACGGGGGGCCGTACGTAATGCCAGTTGATATTGCGGCGACGGGGGCTCGTACGTACTGTAAGTTGATATTACGGCGACGGGGGCCTGTACGTACTGGCAGTTGATATTACGGCGATGTTGGGGCACGTACCTACTTCCAGTTGATATTACGGCGCCGGGGTCCCGTACCTTCTGCCAGTTGATATTATGGCGACGATGGGTCCGTACCTACTGCCAGTTGATATTACGGCGACTGTAGGCCCGTACGAACTGTCAGTTGACATTACGGCGACGGAGGCCCGTACATACTGTCAGTTGATATTACAGCGAAGGCGGCCCGTACGTACTGTCAGTATATATTACGGCGACGGAGGCCCGTACATACTGTCAGTTGATATTACGGCGACGGGGGCCCGTACGTAATGCCAGATGATATTACGTCACCGGGGCTCCCGTACGTACTGCCAGTTGATATTACGGCGATGTTGGGGCACGTACCTACTTCCAGTTGATATTACGGCGCCGGGGTCCCGTACCTTCTGCCAGTTGATATTATGGCGACGATGGGTCCGTACCTACTGCCAGTTGATATTACGGTGATGGGGGGCCGTACGTACTGCCAGTTGATATTACGGCGACTGGGGCCCGTACGTACTGCCAGTTGATATTACGACGACGGGGGCCCGTACCTACTGCAAGTTGATATTACGTTGACGGGGGCCCGTACGTTCTGCCAGTTGATATTACGGCGACCGGTGGCCCGTACGTACTGCCAGCATGTTATTACGCGGTTGGGGGGCCCGTACGATCTGCCAGTTGATATTACTGTGATGGGGGTCCCTTACGTACTGGCAGTTGATATTACGGCGAGGGGGGGCCGTACGTACTGCCAGTTGATATTACGGAGACGGGATCCCGTACGTACTGCCAGCTGATATTACGGTGATGGGGGGCCGTACGTACTGCCAGTTGATATTACGGTGACGGGGGGCCGTACGTACTGCCCGTTGATTTACGGCGACGGGGTACCGTACGTACTGCCAGTTGATATTGCGGCGACGGGGGGCCCGTACGTATTGCCAGTTGATATTACGGTGATGTGTTGCCGTACGTACTGCCAGATGTTATTACGGCGACATTCGCTTCTTGCCTGTTTTACTGCGAGACATCTACGGCGAGATAGGTTGAATTCGCGGTGGGGTGTATGCTAAAACACGTACTTACACGAGGTACTTCATAATCTATTGTATCCTGTTTATCCTGTTTACAGACACCACACTTGTGTTTTCGTCCAGCGTCGAGCTACCGTTTTGTTGTGATCCGCTAGGTTTTACCCCGTACCGCATATCTCGTTTGCAGGTAATTAAAAGAAACTTACACGAGTTTTTACAATGTTGTTTGTCCTCTCGCATTCAGAGATTTTAGGGTGTATTTTTTCTTTGTTTTCCAGTCTTCAAACCCGTGGGCTCGAGCTGCTGTCGAACTGCCGACGAATCATCTTCCCATCACAGCTAATTTCGCTAATTCAGTCGACGAGTACAGATTAATTTTCTGCGTTAATTTTCAGTCACCACAAATTTTATTACTTACATGAACTGCTCATTAAATTTATTGGAGTTGGACTTTTACTGTCACATTGAACGGTCTTTCTTAAAGGATAAAATATTTTCATTCTGTACATGTAGGTTCATGCAATAATCAGTAGCATGGATATTTTACTAGTGCAAGAGATCGTAAGACTCGGAATGTAATTTCAAAAATATTTGTGTTCCCATTTTATTTGTTCTTGACAAATATGATGAAAATGTACGTGTGTACAGAAAAACAAAACCCACCCACCCGCTAGTAAAATGATGTAATTTATTTTCAATGTGTATATTGTCGTTTTTTCATAATTTCTGTCGAATTTTACATAATATTCAGATATGATTGTGTGTGCATGTGTGTACGTGTATGTGTAAACGTGTGTGTTTGTATGCGTGTGTGAATGTGTGTGTAGGTGTGTATGAGTGTGTAACATTCTCACAGTACGTGAAGCTTGTACGGGCCTTCACAAAGTACTCACACCCCTGTCTTCTTCCCGCGCACAGGACTTGCAGGAGATAAGAGCTTGAGCGACTGCGTTGTCAAGTCGGTGTAGTGTGGCGGCGGCTTATCGCTATGACAAGTCGCGGTTCGAATACCGATAAGTGAAGTCCTTCGCCGCCTTTCATTGTCTGCGCCATCCTTCAAACAAGACAGAATCTGTTGTAGTAAAAACGTTACGCAGGTTGTACTAAACACCTTAGATGTAAGGTGGTATATATCAAGAACATAGTATTTTTTAATCAAATAAATTGTTCCCTGGTTAGAAATGTGACTGAATATTAATTGTATTACACAAAAAACTAATACAAATGTATTCGTGTTGCCGGTTCCACACGAGTGAAGCGAACCATGGCCGACCATCGTGTTCCTTGAGATGTTATATCCGTCGTTCCATCATCTGCTGGGGTAGGGATTGTGTCATCGCCATTATTGTTTTCTTGCGGGTTTTGTGGGATAAACTTTACTCTCCGTAAAAAAAAGGCCTCCGGCACGAAATGTCGCGCATACACAATCCGTTCAGGGCCGAATCCCAGATTTGCAAGCAGTGCGGTATCGCCATTAACCAGAAAGTCGATATCTCCAAACACCCTCGCAGTCTTACAGGCGAAATATGGCAAGGAGCAACAATTAACTTTTAAATCTGTAATGCCACATTTAAATAGACTAGCGAGGCACGTCGAGATAAAACTAGTTGTCATTTTAATCCGGACAAAAGAACATATTATTGCGACGAATGTGGGAAAGCGTTTGCTTGGACAGAAAAATTAAGAGAGGACATGGCAAAGTGCAGTGGTACAGCAGCTTCTCCCGCCAAACGACCATGACTCAGCGTATCTCCCTATCAGCCCGCAACCATAGTTCAGGCCCCCGCTCGGCCTTCACGACCACATATCATAGTCGGTGCTAGCCAGACAACCCCTCACGGGTTCATCGCAGCAGAAACGGCATTTAGGGCCACCTAAAGACGTGCGCGGCCAAAAATGTGAGTCGATAAAAGATATTTGCACGTTTCTAGCATCAATGGAGAACAACATAGATGGACAGCTCACCCACGAAGTACGAGAGCACCGTCAAATTAAACTTAATATTTGGCTAGAATGCAATTATACAAATTTACCGAAAAGAGGGCATTCAAAACTAAAAATGTTGCTGTATTTGAGGCGAGCAATATTGAGAAGGCGGCACGCACAGTTTAGAAAAAATATGCGAAGAGAAGTAAACTTACAAAGAGCGTGGTTCGAGGTGGACACTGCCGTCAGTCAATCACGTGCAGCTCCGCATAAACAAGCTGGACCCCCTTCGTGTCTCGTCTTACATTGACTTGCCAGAATCTATCAAGAACAAGAAGGCTGTGATTAACCCGCAAAACTCAAAGGACGACATGTGCTTTAAATGGGCCGTTCTAGCAGGCTCGTAGAAGACTAACATCCCGAGCATGTCGACGAGAGATATTAAGCTCTCGAAACAGAATTTGACTTTTCCGGCTTCGAGTTCCCTACACCACTGAGACAAGTAAAAGTTTTCGAAAAGAACAATCCGTCAGTATCTGTAAACATTTATGATGTAGACGAGAACAATAAAATGTGTCCTGTACGTGTAGCCGCAGAAGAAAACGGCCAGAATGTCGACCTCCTCCAAATCCTCACCGCCAACGACGACAATGCATATTACTGTTGCATAAAATATTTTTCCCGGTTCGTAAGATCTCTGTGGCCGACCCACCGCGGTACAATACACATTTGCTAACGCTGCTTCTCGTATTACGACGACCAGGTGAGGGGATCCAGCCTGACGGGACAGCAGTGTCTGGCTAAGCACAAGCAATACTGTAAAGAAAATACTCCTCTACTTCCTGAAATGCTAAAGCCAGGAAAGGATGGTAGCCCGCCCGTTTTGAAATTTAAAAATTACAATTACGGCGATAAATTGCCTATAGTCGCTTAAGCTGACTTCGAGGCAATACTCGAGCCCATTCAAACCTCTTAAATGGACCCTAGCCAAACCTACACGTACGATTATCAAAAGCATGAAACCTGTAGTTTTTGTATATACGTGCAATTCGACAATAGTGAAATACCAGCATCACTAACATTCACACTGAGACAGGACCCCATCATATACACGGGAGAAGCCGTGGGAAAAAAAATGTATGGAGACGATCATAGACATAGGCAAAACAGTAAAATATATTTACGCTACATCTAAGCTAATGTTAGTGCTCACGGCAGCCGAACATGCTCACTACTCATGAACGACGAAATGCTGTTACTGCGAATCAATTTTCACGTAGGAAAACTATAAAGTAAGGGGTCACGACCACTTCTCCGGGCTCATATACGGCTGCATACACCAGCTGCAAATATGCTGCGCCGCCGCCATAAAAAAACTGCCCGTATTGTTCCATAACCTCAGCTACGACGAGAACTGTATTATCAAACATCTTGACTACGATACAAAAGACATATTCGTTATTCCGTACACGAGCGACAAGATAATTACGTTTTCGAAACAGCTTGGCGATATTTTCTCTATACAGTTTGTCGATACCGTACATTTCGTTTCATGGCCAGGTGCATATCATCCCCCCCCCCCCTCCCCAACAACCAATCAAAATAAAATTATGGTAGTTTATTTGTGCTCAGTTCGTGCTAATTTGTGCCGCAAATATTGGAGTTTGTGCTAATCTAGTTTCTGAGATATTAGCATATCAAGAGGGCGGGGGGGGAGGCTGGAGACATGCTACCCCCCCCCCCAACCGCCGATGTCAATAAAAATTGGTAGTTTATTTGTGCTCAGTTTGTGCTAATTTGTGCCGCAAATATGGGAGTTTGTGCTAATCTAATTTCTGAGATATTAGCATATTAATCTGGGGGTGGGGGGCTGTGGACATGCTAGACCCCCCCCCCCCCCACGCTTTATCACCAATCGCAATAAAAATGTGTAGTTTGTTTGTTCTCAGTTTGTGCTAATTTGTGCCGCAAATTTTGGAATTTGTGCTAATCGTGTTACTGAGATATTAGCAGTAGTAGGAAAATGTGGTTTTACTTGCAAAAGCGTGGAGCTTTGGAGCCAAAGCGGGCGTCCGCAATGTTGTTATGTTACCAGTCACCCATCTATTTTCCCTTTGTTCCCTCAAAATTTCACTTTTTGCTCCTCAAAATCGACCAAAATACCCTAATATGTCCCCTTTTTCCGAAAAATTTCACTTTTATAACTAAAAAAATCCCTAAAAAATTCCAATTTTTTCCAGAGCAGGCGAGAGGGATTAGTGACTCCGAGCCAGAGAGGAGACCAGGATTAGTGACCAATGAGTCAGGCGCGTAGGACCGATGACCTTTGACTTTGACCTTTGACCCAAAATACTAAAATATCCGAAAAAATGCACAAGAAATTATTAATTTTTTTAAAATTATTCATTAAAAAAGTAGTCTAAAACACTTACATTTGCCAGAGGTCACCCCTAGCACATACTTATGATGCCACCTTTGTAGGCGACCACCATCTTAGGTGACATCACCCATCCGCCATATTAGATGCAGACTAACTCGACCTTGGCCTTAAAAAAATATTTACAAGAATTTACAAAAAAGTACCAAAAAATTAAATAAACATCATTAAAAATTAATTAATAAAAATTGATAAAAAACGTTAAAATACCGTTGAAATATTTTATACGAAAAAACGTACATTTCCTAAGGTCTCTCCAGCACCACCAATTACTCACCTCTGTTCAACTCCAGCAAACTACTGTCTCCCTCATCCAAACTCATTCCGCCATTTGATATTTCGTTCTTCATTTGTTTATACATTTCTGGAGGCCACCATCTTGGTAGGCGGTCGCCATCTTGGTAGGTGATGACTATCTTGGCAGGCGACCACCATTTTGGTAGGTAACTATTATCTTGGTATACATCACCCATCTGCTATATTGGAAGTCAATGACCATGACATTGACCCCATAACCTTGAATGACCCTGTAAACAAAAATTTAAGAAAAATGCATAAACGTGAGCAAACATAATACATAACAGACTACTACCACCATGTTAGGTGCAGACTACCTCTACCTTTACCCCATTAACTTGACTGTCCTTGAAATCAAAAATTCGAGAAAAATGCATAAAAGTAAGCAGGCATAATACATTAGAGACTATTACGCTATGGTAGATGCAGACTACCTCAACCTTGACCCCATGACCTTGAATGACCTTGAAAATCATAACTCGAGAAAAATGCATGAAAGTCAGCAAGCATAATACATTACAGACAACTACTGCCATGTTAAATGCACTACCTTGACCTTGATCCCATGACATTGAATGTCCTTGAAAACTAAAAACTAAAAAAATACTTGAATGTCAACAAGCATAGTACATTACAGATTTCTACCACAATATTATATGCATATATGCCTGACCTTGACCATATGACCTTGAAAACAAAAAAAAACGTGAGAAAAATAAATAAAATTTAACAACCATATTATGTTACTGACCATATTATGTTATCGTCTCGATTTCACTTCCAAACGAACTGTGGGTACATAATGTTAAAGACAAAAAACCTATAATTTTCCATCCTATTTATAAAAAAATATTTTTTTCCAAACATTGGTATATCTATGTGCATAATGCATGACTGACAACATGCTTAGTTATTTTTTTTAAATACATGTTGTTATTAAAAACTTAGGATTGGTATTATGATTGGGATTTGGATTGCGGTGCTGATTGTGGTGCTGATTGTGATTGCAGTGTTAAGTGCAGTGCTGATTGTGATTACAGTGCTAATTGTGGTGATGATTGCGATGCTGATTGTGATTGCATGCTAATTGCAGTGATGATTGTGGTGCTAATTGTAGTGATGATTGCGCTGCTGATTGTGATTGTGGTGCTGATTGTGATTGCGGAGCTAAGTGTGGCGCTGATTGCAGTGCTTAGTGCGGTGCTAAGTACGGTGTTTGCGTGTGTGTGGGTTGCAAGTTAATATAAATTCGCTCTAATTTTAAATAACATTATATAGTCCTGCCTCCAAAAGCATAAAGGCTAATATTTATTTAACAGTCTGCCTTTGAAAAAATTTATATATCCAGGTCCTTCGGTATATTTCATCGGTTCTTGGGTAAACTGTATTTACACTTTGCTGTATTTACACTAACTGTAAAGAGCTACAGCAGGCTCCCACTACGCTTCGTCATTGGTCGATGTGCAACATGGACTTTGTACTGAACAATGCAACACCACGACAGGCCACCACCATGTTTACCCAATTGGTCGTCGTCACGTGAAAAGGACTCTTCGTACGGACTGCCCTCTTAAGCTGACAAGTATTTTTTAACATAGGCGATAACTCGATGAGATGCGACACTAGCGACACCATTTAGCGATGATTCACGTCGCGACTCCATGATCATTAAGGTCAAAAGGTCGCCTTTCATATTCGCAATTCATCTTCAGGTATGAGAGCACTCTGATAAAACCCATATAATCGTTCGTCCCTGATGAAAAAACGCAGGTCCTTATATATGTATATATATATATATAATGGGACTATAGATAATGTATTGTGATATATAAATGTATTGGTATATAAGTATGTAAATGTATAATTATTTAATTTATATATAGTTATGTACATATAAGATATAGAAATATAAAATTATTTAAACTTAAATTATATACAGGTATGTGTTAGTATATATAAATACCTAAGTATATGTATAGGTATATAAATATGTAAATATAAACTTATTTTTTCAATTTAATTTATATATATTTATATTTATGTACATATAAGTATGGAAATATAAAGTAATTTCAATTCAATTTATACATATAGTTATGTATAAGTTTTAACTATGTATATGTATAGGTATTTAATAATGTAAATATATGTATACATAAATAACTATGTATATGTATAGGTATATAAGTATGTAAATATTAACTATTTTTCAATTTATCTTATACATAATTATTTACGTATAAATATAGAAATATAAAATTTATTTAAATGTCTAGGTATAAGTATCCACATAAGTATGTGAATATAAAATTAATTTTAATTTCTATATGTAAGTATGTCCATATAAATATGTGAAAATTAAATTAATACAAATGTCTATATATAAGTATGTACGTATAAATATGGAAACATAATGTGAATTTAAATGTCTATATACATCTAAGTATGTACATATAAATATGGGAATATAAAATTAATTTAAATTTTTATATTTAGCTATTTACATATGCCTACAACCATATTTTAATAACACATTGTTATGTAAGTACCTGCATGTGATCATCAGGGGCGAACGATGACGTGGGTTTTCTCATAGTCCTCCCATACCGCGAAGATGAATTGTGGGTATGAAGGGCTGCCTTTTGACCTCGATGATCATGGAGCCGCGACCTGCATCATCACTAACAGGTTGTCGCCAGTGTCGATTCTGCGATAGAATTATCGCCGACCGGCAGCTTGAAAGGGCGGTCCGTTTGAAGAGTCTTTTTCACTCTACGACGACCAATTAGGAAACATAGTGGTGGCCTCTCGTGGTGCTACATTGTTCAGTATAAAGTTCATTTTCGTATCGACCAATAGTATATATGTAATGCTGATCAAAGCGCAGCGCAAAAATTGGATTAAAAATCAAGCGAATTTCACATTATCAAAGAACTTTTTCAAATATTCTGGAAGTATCATTTATCTCTTCAATTTTATTCTTTTTTAAATCAAGCAAATCAAATCCAAATTCAAGCTAATTTAATCCAACACTGCGATCTAAATCAAGCAATTTTTTGCTTCTTCAAAAAGTGCTGAGCAGGGTTTTTTCCAGTCAAATTTAAGCTAAATTTTATAGGATTGGTAGATCTTAAATGAGAGAGCCGAGCAGCTTACTTTTTAATCTCAATTTAATCCGAACTTAATCGAAATCTGCATTCACAAAATTTTTAGCTCACTTTTAATCTACATTTAATCCAAATTTAATCTAAATCTGTAAGCCAAATCAATCAGCCAAAAAATTAATATCAAAAAATTTGATGTGATTCTAAAAAGAACTCTATATCATGCAAAAATTTGATCTTTTTCAGTTCTCTTAAGCCTTTATATGTTATAAAAACATATTTCTCATTTATTAGTTTCAAACTATTTTTATCAAATATTTTTCAATATCGATCTGGTAAAGTAATTTTATACTTACCATCTAGAATACAAGTTATTATTTTTTACCAAAATTAGATTCCTAAATTTGAAAATCTGTAGCAGTAAAACATTAATTTTGTTCGAGATCTTATAGTTTAGTGAATTAATATGAATTGTCTAAATTGCTGAGCAGGGATTCCAATTTGATTTATAAAGAGAAAAATTTCTTAAGAAGAAGAAAAAAATGGTGCTGAAATTTTATCAAAATATGATGTTGTAGCTTGCAGATTTGGATTAAAGAACCCTCCCACAGGGGCTTGAACCATGTTGAAATTTGTTTCATTTTGGCCTTAAATTTTCCCTATTTTGAGCTACAATTTGAAAGATTCTACATAAAATGAGAAATTACTATATTTTGGCTTTATTTTACTTGAATTTCGTCTAATTTAGTGCACTGCGCTATGATACGCATTATATATCTACTGAATTTATATAATAAAAAAAAGTCGAAATATAAGCATATTTGCCCCTTTTTAAAAATGCTCAAATAAAATTGACACTAGGAGAAAAATCTCATTTACATATATAAAAATAATATGTTATTTGATAAAAGAACTTAAATACATATCTAAAAATTTGTAAAAGTTTAAAAAGATTATGTAACATGCGTCTAAGAAATTGTATTAAACTATTTAAACTCATAGATTTAAAATCGTTTAATTAATCCATTATTAATAAAATTGATACATTTCAATTAATTCTTTCTTTCAAATAATCATAAGTCTAATTCCTTTGACTAATTATAACAACATTACAAATTGTATTTGTTCCAATAGCTCTATCAAAATCTACACTAACTTTTATATTTGTTTTTTCTTTAACTACAGTTGTTTTTCTATATAAGCAATCAATAATATTTAATGGTCTTCGAACCCATAATGAATAATAATTGGCAGTATCATCAAAGTTTAGAGTCAGCTTATAATAAAGTTCATTATTTCTATATATAGTATCTAGTTTTGCTTTTGAATTTGTAAAATCATTATAAGCAAGAAATGCTTTATCAAACAAAATGTTTCCAACATCTAGATTCCAATTTTCTTTTGGAAAAATTTAATTTATTACATTTTAACATAAGTATTTCTTACATTACGGTGATCAAACATAGAAACGTGCACATTCTGTTGACCATTATTTTTCTATTAGATGGAAAACCCACAATTACAAAATCGGGCATGTCAAATTGTGAATTATTAAACTGATCATTTATGTCAAAGTTAAAAGGAGTTGTTCCAGAAGGAACTTATTTTTCTAAAAATTGTCAATAATAATTTTAACTAATGTGTATTTTAGGGTTTTTGTATATTTTTCTTTAATTGCAATGGTCGTATTAAATTCGTATTCAACCTTAGGCTACATCATTTTAAATTTTTGAATAACAATTTTACCAGGATCAGCATAATCTCTATCAAGCGAACCACCTGCTTTCTTATTTTGAAAAACGTAAAACAATTTTTATCAGTTGAATACGAAAAAAAGTAAATTTATAAACGCCTTTCCAATGAATTTCATTGTTATCTCTAATAAAACCAAACAGGTATCTCAGAGGATAGATCATTTCATTTTATTTAGCACTATGGATAACTTTTACCCGATAATAATCATCAACACAAGTTAATTATAAATGATTTTGTTCACCTGGAGATCTTAACAAAGTATTCATCATTGTTGATGTTATTTCTGGATTTCAATAGCCTCAATAATGTCCATGTTTTGAGTATTCTACTCTAGAAAATTGAAAAGGAAAAAAGTTAGAGCAAACATCAATATTATCAAATTTATCATATTTGCCTCATTTCCATCTATATGTCTTTTTAGTAATATAAATGGTTCATTAACATAAGCATCATTTGAAAAAGAAAAGCCATCACCTATAGGAATATCAAATTCAATTATATTATTTTTAACATTTAAATTCCCTCTAGTTTGATCTGTTAGAGGAAAAGTTAGTCTTTCAAAACGCTCAATACTTTTATAACTCATGCATAAGAAAAAATATATATGAATGAATGACTTATCAAAGGAAATTTCTCGGGTAAAATTACTCATTGAAAAATTCCAAAATTATTAAAGAATCAGGGAGCAGAATATGGAAAAATTAAGAAGAAAGATCTACCTTTATTCGACGAATTGCGAAATATTGTTTTTAAAAAAGTAGAATAAGTAAGTGAAGAAAATAAAAATTTACTAACGAAACTAGTTCCAGTAGCAGTAAAAAATTTTCATTATCCAACAACAGAAGAAATATCATCTGAAAGAGAATTATTTTCAGAACATAATTCACCTACTTTAGAAGAGCATATGGTAATTGTACTTATGAAAAATTAACGCGGCTTAACAGGAGCGGACCCAGATTTTGTTTTGGGAGGGGCCCAAAGCAAATTTTTTGCTGGAGCCAAGAGCTAGAAGGGAAGGGGGGAGGTCCGGGGGTCTCTCTCGGAAAATTTTGATTTTAAGGTGCAAAATGGTGCTATTTAAGCAGTTTTTGAACCTAAATATTTATACAGCTGGCAGGAATTGTACTATTTTTAAAGATATCATTTGTTTTAGTGAAAAATTTTTTCAGAGAAGTATTACCACACAGCATCTAATTTACTTAACAACTAAAAGTTTACAATGCTGGCCATTGCCATCTGGGTAGATGATGACTAAATACAATGTAAAAAATTAACACTTTTATAATGAACCTGAATAATTAATATTATTTTCGTCAAAGGAAATATCCCCCTGCCAATACATTAATATTCTGCATATTCCTAGGTTATAAAGTAGATAAATACTTATAACTGACATAATAAAGTGTACACTCCTCGCAGCTACCACTTCCTACGAACAAAACAAGCACATGTTGAAGATCAAAAATTACAATTTATTGTTATATTTGCTTCAAAAGAAGTTTAACGAAAGTTTTCTTTTGTTTCCTAGCAAAGATGTCAAGAACTTCTTCAGGCTGCATTGCGAACGCGATGTCCTGGTGGATATGCAGAAAAGCCAGTCCATTTAGACGATCTTCGGTGATTGTGCTCCGTAGATAGGTTTTCACGCAACGCAATGTTGAAAAGGAGCGCTCCACTGTGTTCGTTGTAACCGGTAGGACACATAAGAATTGAAACAGAACTCTAATGTTTAGTAGTACAAAAGCGTGTTTTTAGCCTTCCGCGGGAGACTTTGGAAACTTTTGTGAAGGGTCTGATTTCCATATCTGCTTCCAAACTCATAATTCTCATTTCAAAAATTAAAAAACAGGATAAATCGTCCCTGTGTGATTCTGCACCTATCGGAACTTTGTCTTCAAAACCATCACTAAACTCTGGTGACAGCAGCTTTTGAATTTGTCCAACTCTTTGAAGCTCCAATTTTGGAAGTCTGGAAGAAAGTAAATTAATGATGAAGTCCATGAAAAGAAGGTACACTACAGTGCGATAGCAGTCTTCAACTGTTTGCGTATTGAATTTTGGTCAGTTTTTTTGCAGGTTGGTGGTTTTGGCTTATTGATTTGTGTCCCCATTTCCATTGCCAACTTTTCGGACCCTTTGGATATTTTTTGAATGTGTCAGTGCTTTTGTAACGTTGCTCTCTTAGACTTGCTAATGTTGCTTCCACGAGCTTCATTTCTTCCAGTACATCCATGTACTCTGCCTGTAACTTCCGAGCCAAGGCCAGAGTTAGTCCACAAAACCTCAACCAGAACCACCACAATGACAAGGAACTCAGACGACTGTATAGCATGAAGTAATGAAAACGCATTGCTTCCTCTGCTTTCAGATGACTCAGAAATAGTTTCCAAGATGACAGAGAGGTAAGGGAGTGTGTCAAAAAATGTTAAAATAGCATCATGCTTCTCAGCCCATCTTGTTTCACACATCCTCTAAGGGCATGTTTTCCTTTTTTGAGATGGGATAGCTTATCTTGCACTTCTGTTTCTAGTTTGTGTATCAGCCAAGCTGACTCGCTAAAGGAGTTTGAAACAGATAATATTACTCCAATAGCATTTCTTATGCTAACCACAGAGCATGCTTTACTAATTGCTAAATTCAATCTATAATTTGCACAGTGGCTGTATTTTGCAATACGTGCCTGGATACCTTTGAATTTGCCACTCACGTTAGAGCCTCCATCATAAGCTTGACCGCAAAAGTAAGAGATATCCAGGTTTAGTCTGTCCAACTCCTGCAAAAAATTGTGCAAGCAATGTTTTCCCCAGAGATACCTACAACATCAAAGAACTTGAAGAATTTTTCCTGAATCCCATACGAAGTAATGTCAAAATATCTTATTCAGATGGCCAGTTGCTCCTTAACAGGAATGTCAGTTTTTTCGGCGCCCATTATGGTGAAATATTGTGTTCTTGAGCTTTGCAAGGATTTATTCGGTAATGGCATCTCCATAAAACACTGGGTTATTTCATGTTGGGTGGTCTTACTTAGGTAGCTGGCATTTTTGTCGCAAAGACCGATATGTGAGGCTAAAATCTCATATCCAGCATCTATTAGGAACTTCAGAAAAGCTCTGAAATTTCCTTCTCCATATTTTTTTCTTGTTCTGTTTGTAAGTCCCTGTTATCTCATGTCCTCTTAGTGGTATGTTTTGATCTCCACAGAAGATAACTGTTTTGATTAGTGATTAGTTTTTTCCTGTTTTCTTCAATTACTTTTTTTTCTGCTGCTCGCAAGTTATGACTTGCAATCATCGTTCCTTTGTGATAGTCTGTGCTGGCATGGTGCTTCAGTGTTTCTACTCCTTTTTTATAGGTATTAATAGGTGGAACCACGAATTCACCCAGTTTTACATTATTTGTCCCTCCCTCACAATGCCCAAAAAGTATGCACAATTTACACAATCCTCCACTGATCCCCTTTTTGCTGTAGGTCAGCCATTCGTACATATCTAACTAGTTCCTTTGAAAGGATCTTTTTTTTTTCCTTGCCTTCTGCATTCATTGGGAATTTAAAGTCCAATGAGGGCACCCACGAGTTTTTAAGCCATTGGTATTTTTCCTCGTCAGTTAGTGAAGCAACAACTCTATGATCACTAATACGATGTCCAAAGTCTAAGCAAGAAGTAGTTAATGTTGCACTATTCGGTTCTGGTACCACAGATGAAGTGGAGCTGAAATGGTATCAGTAGAATCGAATTCATTGTCGTTCCCTTGGGATGAAAAAAAGCACTGATGGCACTTCTGACTCAGTCATCCCTTCTATGTGTTCGCCCTAGTCCTGGACCTGCTAAAAGTGTTCGTGTCTTATTAATTGGAATGCATTAAATTATTATTAAAAACACAATGTTATTTTAGTAATTTTTATTTTATTTTAAATCCTGCTGCTGCCTCAACCATGGAAAAAGCTCCAAATACATAGGACCCTTAAGGACCTGTCACATTATGAATTTTTTTGGCTTCAATGATAGTTTGACATAAAAGAACAAAACAGTTTATTCTGGTTTAGACTAAACTTTTAAACTCACTATTATTTTCTTCAAAAAGAATGTATTCAACCCCAGTTGTCTTTTTATATTCATCATAGCAAATGCCTCCTACTTGCACACGTGTTATCTGTCCACACGGACTACAGCAACGTGGAATACTGGAGAAACACAGGTATTGGGAAATACTAATGGGAATGGGTTACAGGGAGGGGACAGTTAGCCGCCTACCTGCCTTGTTTACTGCGTTGCAGCGTGTTAGCGTGTTCAATGGCTTGCGCTAAAGGTGATATCGCACTAGATGTGCCGACGCTGGGCCTCACTCTCACAAACACATGGCCAGTAGGCGGGTGGCTGTGGTCGAGACAGGGAAATTAAAATTCTTGGTAGACAACACGTCTTCTAGCGAATTCTTGCGGAAGAAAACATTTGTTTATTGTATTGTATTCACAAAGTAGGTCCACAGCATGAAGTTGAGTTCTGATAAGATGCAGTGCGTCAAATGAGTTCATTAATAGTCGCCACTTTACTGGAGAATATGCTCCTTTGCCAAATTTCCTTACAGTTTACAGGTACAATGTTTTCAAAAATGTGTTATTTTAGGTAGAGTATTTTATGGTCTTCTGGGAGGGGCATGTGCCCCTGTGCCCCTCCCCTAAATCCGCCATTGCGTTTGATATGTGTCGCATCTGATTCAACTATAAATCTAGGAAAAGAAATTTCAAAAAGAATAAATGGTGATAAAGCATGCTATGGTTTACGAGATAAGTATAATTTTCACATTGGCGATACAAAAGTAACGATAAATAGTGATAAACTATTTGTGAAGGATAAAGAATATGACTTAACAAAAGGGCTTTCTAATTTGTTAACAAAAAAATAAACAACAAGATATTGAATATGAATACACAGATAATGACATCGAAAATTACACAGAAAATATTTTATCAACCAATGCCGCATTCAAAGAATATAATCCTAAAAAGTTAGTTAACTAGAATAGCAGTTGTAAATACATAAATATAATTAAACCAATTTATGATGAGCATATAAAAGAATCACATTCAAGATCAGAGCCATACACACCTAAAATAATGATTTCTTCAAGAACTCCTAGATCTGGAGAAGGCATAAAAAATACAATATTTTACCTAAACAATACATCTGGATGGGTGGTGTTAGAAACTTGATAGATAGATTGTAAGTTATTCATTGTGAAAAGAATGTCGGTAATAATAATAATAACAAAAAAGTAGGAATTATGAATATGTTGAGAAATATATTTTCTGAATTTGTTATTAATAATCCAAAACAAATACAATATCTTATAAGAGTTTTAAATGTAATTCCACATTATTTTTGGAATTTTGTACATTATGGTAAAGGTGTAATAAATCGGGCATTTAATAACTTAAATTTTCCTGAGATGCATTTGCCGAATTGTAATTATTGTGGACCATTTACAAAATTAAAAGAAAGATTAGAAATAGATGATGCAGGAATAATTAAGATGAATCATGTAAATATCACATCACTTATCGAGATCATAAAGATTTAGAATCTAGACACGAAGCTGACTACATTTTACAAAAAGAAGCAAAAGAAATTATGGTAGATGAAAATACTCCAATTGGTGAAAAAATTGTTTCTGCAGCAGTTGCTTCAACTATGTTTACAAAAAGAAAATTAGGATGGGTATTAAAATTCTTAAATAAATTTTTTTTTTCTTTATAAATGAAGATAACAAATATAACTTTCACTATACGCAATAATCAATGAGGAGATTTGGGTATAGAGATATTTTTAACAAAAGATCAACTTGAGAGAAAAAATTAAAAATTAAAAAAAGCTAAAAGTTTTAAATTAACTTTGCCACTATTAACAATCAAAAAGATAGCCAAACACATATCTGGAAATGGTTTACATCATGGCGTTTTTTAAACCTATTTTGAACCCAATTTTAGATGTACTTGGGACTTCAGAAGGAGAATTATAAACTACAGTTTATAATTCTGTTGAACAAACTATAAAAAATAGAATTAGAAGAACAACAGAAACAGTATTTAGCAATGTAAAATAAATCAGGGAGTGGTTTATTTTCAAAAATGGGGAGACCAAAAAAATTTGAATGTATCACCATTATCTAAAATAGATAATGAAAAACATGTAAAAATACTAAATATTAAATATTTCAGAAATGTTTATATGATTTATTAATTACCAATTACAATGCATTAAATTGAATGTTCTGTGGTTAACTTTGTCATTTCATCAAATCCTGGTACTCATTGGGTTTGTTATTTGAAAGAAAATTATGATGTCTCCTCTTTTGATTAATTAGGAGGCATTATTCCTAATAATTTAATTTATTACTTCAAAAACAAATGTTCATTACGATGATAATAGAATTCGGAATTTTAATTCAATTGTTTGTGGACATATATTTTTAACTGTAATACATCTTTTTTCGAGAGGAATTAGGTTACACGGTATAATTTCTTTATTATTAAATAATGCATATATTTGGAGAATAATTAATCAAATATCTACTAAAAAACTTTGACACTTTAGCTGAAAATTTAAATGAAGAATTTGTTCTTTAGATAACATTTAAAAAAAAATATGTAGATACAAAATAAACACTATTGTTTCGGATTTAAAAAAAAAAGATGCAGATTCAAGATACAAAACTATTGCTTCTGATTATGCTTCAAAGAAGGTGTAAATTCAATATTTGAAGCCATAGCTTCTTCTTATGCTTTGGAAAATAATGTAAATTCATTATTCTATACTATTGCTTCTGCTTTAAAAAAACAAATATGTAAAGTTTTAAGTTATACAAAAATTTATGCTTCTTTTCAAAATCGTAGAATTGTTATAAACGAAAAAGATGCAGTCAATAAATGATTTTTAAATAATAAATAGCTGACTATGCATTAAAAAATATGTAGATTAAAAATACAATACTATTGCAGTAAAAACCTATGTATATTCAAAATATTATATTATTGTTTCTGCTTTACACGATAAAATAAGTAAAATTTTTGTTCATACAAAATATGGTTTCTCTTCAAAATCGTAGGATTAATAATATGGCTGATCCTATACATGGAAATCATGCTGTCAATAAAAGAATTTTGATGATAAATTGCAAAATTTAAAACAATCAATTTTGAATTGTTGTAAGATTGTCAGCTCAAAAGTTGAAAAAGAGAAGAATTTATTGATGAAGAAATAACCGATAAATTTGCAAAATTTAAACTCGAAAATAGAAAAATTTAAGGAAGGAAAATCTAGTATATTTTATCTACTGGGAAATTGAATAAAAATATATTTTTCCCACTTAGATAACCAAAAGTTCTCTTATTTGATGCATTATACCATTTATAAAAATAATTACTTTACCTGACAATTTGCCTGATGATACTGTGGCAGTTATTAAGAGAACTACAAAATGAGATTACAGTAAGCCTTTTGATGTTATCAGAGGGGATATTTTAAAATTTTAAATAAAAAAATCTATTTATAATGATGGGGATGGCTATAGCAGGAATATTTGTGAAATATAAGGAATAAATTAATATACCTGTATTTTTTTTACTATTAAATGGAGAATACTTGGTGTTTGGTGTGTAAGAAAGTTCCTAGAAATAATAATGAAAAAATTGAAAATACAAAAATTTACTTTTACTATACTTTTACTATAATTTACTTTTTCAGTGTTTTCTATTTGTGCGAGTATTTTTTTGTAAGACTTTATAATTTATCCATCAGTCAATATTGTAAAAGTGTGTGATTTAATGTCATCAAATAGTCGTATTTCACCAGTTTCCGACTAAGAAAATAGGTAACAAGTTTAATATTAATTTTCACCGCTCTAAGTTTCATAAGTTGATCATGTATTATTTTTTATACTTTTTGTTTTACTGAAGATAAAAATTCTTCGATAATACTAAGATTAAATTATTTTCAAATGTTGATAACCTAAATTTAAAATGTTTTTCACCTGCGTAAGTTTTATTGGTTTTTCTATTTCTCTTGTTTACATATACATTAGTAGAAAAGAGCAATATTTCTTTTGATTCTTTTATTTAATTCTTCTGGATATTTTGTAACCTGAAAAAGGTAAATTTGCAAAGTTTCTTTTTCTTTGTTCATTTATAGTTATTTGGATAAGAGCTGTACTGAAATCAGCTTTTCTTAAATAATACAAATATTTAATTTTTAAGTTTCTACCAATAACTCTCAACTTCTGCAATCTCTTTTCCCTCAGCTAACTTGTTGGAATGAGCAGCATAATTTAAATATAATAAAATATAATAAAATTTATAACGTCGGCGAATAATTATCTTGTTGAATTTCATTTAGAATATATATTGCTGTATTGTGTGATTTTTATGCTTTTTTTAGAGATAGATTATAAAGATATTTTCTGCATTCGCATAGTACTGTCTCTTTTTTTCACTCATCACGACTTACAGCATATTCATTATAGCAATTTTTGCAGATGTTCAAATGCTTATGCCTTTGTGTGATGAGAAAAAAATCGATAGAATTATTCACATTTAATAAAAGGCATATCATAGTTGAATAATCACCTTGTCGAATTTTATATTTATTGTGTAATTTTGTATTTTTATGCTTTTTGAGATATGCCTTACAAACATATTTTCCACATTCGCATAGTACTTTCTCTTTATTTAACTTATAACGACTTCTAGAATATTCATTGTAACATTTTTACAGGTGTTAATATGCTTATATAATGCGTGTATATGTGTTGGGAAACTAGCTATGTTTAATACATCACCAAATTTTTTACAATGCTTACATTTTATGTTATTTTCCATTTCATAAAAATCCATTGTTATTTATAAAGAGAGTAATTCATTAAGATAAAGAAAAAATAATACCAGTCAGAAACTGCTAAAAATTTGATGAAAACCGGATTCATTGATGTAAATAGTACTTTGTTCTTTGTAATTTAGACCCGTTAAAATTTGCGGTCCTAAGTTATTCTAGACTATATCTATCTTCCATATATATTTTTTGCGGTTGTTTTGCATATTCTCAAGTAGTTTTGGGACTACCCAAGTAAATGTGAGACAAATAAAATTAGCACAAATAAATTTGGCACAAACAAAATTATAATGTTTATATTCGATGCTCTACTATTTTTTTTAATAATTATTCTATTTTCTATATATTGAGACCTATTTCTCGAAGCTCTATTTTGTCGTGAACATGTTCTAAAATCAATAATTGTAAGTTTGGTATTTTTAGATGAAATTTGAAAACTAATTCTCTGAGATCGACACATGCAGGATCTAAATTATAGGAAGGAGTAATTGAAACATTGCCACCTTTTAAATGTTAGTCACACTTCTGGGGAAGACATGCGACCTCGTGTTTATTTATAAAGAAGGAAATTTACTAAGAAAAATATAAAATGTAACTAATGCATAAAATATATAATTTTAAATTCAATATATATGTAATGCGGATCCAAGTGTAGCGCAATAATTTGACTAAAAAGTCAAGTAAATTTCACATTATCGAGCATCTTTTTCAAAACTTCTGGAAGCATCATTTATATCTTCAAGTTTGTACTCAAAATTTAGCAAATGAAAGCCATAATCAAGCTAATTTAATCCACATCGGCAATCTAAATCGAGAAAATTTTTTTTAGAAACTTGCTGAGCAGGATTTTTTCCAGTCAAATCTAAACTAAATCCAAGAGAGGAATGGTTCATTTTTAATGAGAGAGCCGGATCAGCTCACTTTTTAATCCAAATTTAATCTAAATCTGCAAGCCAAATCAGTCTGCCAAAAAAATCACAAAATCTGATGAGATTCTTAAGAGATATCGATTTCATGCATCAAATAATTTTTTTACCGAAATTAGATTTATAAATTTGAAAATCTGTAGCAGCGACTCATTAATTTTGTTCGAGATCTTGTAGTTTAGTGAATTCGTATGAATAGCTTAAATTTCTGAGCAGGGATTTCAATTTGGTTTATAAAGAGAAAAATTTATTAAGAGGAGGAAAAAAATGGTGCTGAACTTTTATTAAAATATAATGATTTAAGTTGAGATTTGGATTAAAATACCCTGCTCACAGGGACTTGAAACATGTTGAAATTTGTTTGAATTTGGCCTTAAGTTTTCTCTATTTTGAGCTACAATTTTAAGGATTCTACATGAAATGAGAAATGACTAGATTTTAGATTTAATTTGCTTGAATTTACTCTAATTTAGTGTTCTGAACTGTGATCCGCATTATATATCTACTACGAATGACGAAACAGTGTGTGTGCCTGCTGTAGTCTTGGACACTTTTATTGCAAAGTATTAATATCGTTTACCCAGAAAGTGATGAGATATACCGAGGGACCTAGATATATATTTTTAAAGGGAGATTGTTAAAAAATGCTCGCCTTTCAGCTTTCGGAGGTAGGACTATATAATTTTATTTTGAATCAGAGCGAATTAATTTTAACTTGTGACCCACACACATACCGCACTTAGCACCGCACTAAGCACTACAATCAGCACTGCACTTAGCACTGAACCTAGCACCACAATCATAATTATCACTGCATTCACAATCAGCACAGCAATTAACACTGCAATCACAATCAGCACCGCAATCAGTACCACAATCACAATCAGCACTACAATCCCAATCCCAACCCCAATCCCAATCCAAATCCTAAGTTCTCATTGACAACAATATGTATTTTAAATGTATAGTAAATTAAGCGTATAGTCAAAGCCATGCATACTGCATATTGCTATACCATCGATTCGAAAAAAAAAATATATTTTTAAAAATAGGATCAAAATTGTAGTTTTTTTTTTAGGTTTATAAAATTATATGCCAACAGTTTGCTCGGTAGTGAAATCGAGACGTAGTCAGTAACATAATATGCTTGTAGAATTTTATGGGTTCTTTCTCGAGTCCTTTGTTTTCAAGGTCATTCAATGACATGGGGTCAAGGTCTAGGTAGACTGCATCTAACGTGGCGGTAGTATTATGTAATATATTATGATTGCTGACTTTTATGCATACTTCCTCGAACTTTGGTTTTTAAGGTCATTCAAGGTCATGGGGTCAAGGTCTAACATGGTGGTAATGTGCATTTTTCTCGAATTTAAGTTTTCAAGGTCATTCAACGTCATAGGGTCAATGTCATGGTCATTGGCTTCCAATATGGCAGATGGATTATGTATACCAAGATGGTGGTCGCCTACCCAGATAGTCATCACCTACCAAAATGGCGGCCTCCAGTAATTTATAAACAAATGAACAAAAAACTAAGATGGCGGAATGAGTTTAGGTGAGGGGAGTGAGGTGAGGGACTCAGTCGTCTGCTGGAGTTGAACAGAGGTGAGTAACTGGTGGTGTTTGAGAGACCTTCAGACATGCAAGTTCTTTAAAAAAATAAGTTTTAAAATATTCTTAAAATAATTATAATCATTAATTTATAACACATTTTTGTGATTTTTTTTTGTAATTTTTTTTTATTTTAAATTTTCTTTTTCATTTTCAAGGTCAAAGATTATAGTTTAAGGTCAAAGGTCACACATCCTGCTCTCCTGACACCTGGGTTACTGATCCCATTCTCCTGTCTAGCTCGGAGTCAATGACCCCTCTCGCCTTCTCCAGGAAAAATTGGAATTTTTTTTAGGGATCGTATTAGAGTAAAAGGGGAATTTTTAAGGAAAACGGGATATATTTTGGGAATTGTCGTCGGTTTTGGGGGTAAATAGGGAAATTTTGAGGGAAAAAGGAAAAAATAGGGCGAACGGATGACGTAACAACATGGCGGCCGCCCGGCTCCAACACACCACGCACTTGCAAGTCAAACCACTTTTTCTTACAACTATTAGCAAATCGAGGTGGTGACTAGGGACATGCTAACCCCCCCCCCCCCCCCAATTTCATCGAACAGAATAAAAATTTGTAGGATGTTTGTGCTCAGTTTGTGCTAAGTGGTGCCACAGATATTGTAGTTTGTGCGTACCTACTTACTGAGCTATTAGCATATCTATGTAAGGAGACTGGGGACATGCTAGCCCTACCATCCCTTCTCAACAATTCCTATCACAATAAAAAATTTGTATTTTATTTGTACTCAGTTTGTGCTAATTTTAGCCTAAAATATTGGAGTTTATGTTATTCTAGTTACTGAGGTATATTGGCATATCGTGGTTGGTAATTGGGGCAATGCTAGCCTCCACTCCATCTGCTATTTTAACAAACATTATGTAATTTCTTTCTTTCTATTTTGTGCGAGATAGTACGGAAAATATTTCATCCAGAAATCTTGTCTGTTTGTAGTAAATATTAAAGAAAATCAGACAAGGGAAGTGTAACTTAAATGAAATTTGTTGTGCGTACCCATGTGATAGCGGACATGCGAGTAAAATATGCCAACCTATGTAAACATTCATTTATTTAAATGTTTTGTTTCTTTAAAATGCTTTTTATACTAAATTACATTGACTGTTAGTATTAAAAAATTAAAGCTCTTGTAATATTGTCAAGCGCATGTATATTATTGTATTGCGCGACTTCATAAAAACTGAATTATCACAAACACGCACATTAAAATGTATTCCTGTAACGAGATATACTGATTAGAAGCCAAACGCTCCTTTTTGATTATACAGATCACAATTGGAAAGTGCGGACATAGGACAACTCACAGAGTAAATAATTACTGAGACTACCTTATTATAAATAGTTAGAGTAGAGAGGACTTGAGTTACATTTAATTTAAAGAAGAATAGTATTTCATTGTAATATCACTGAATGTGTTAGTTATTCATTAATATGCAAGTTACTGATAGCAATATTTCATACTAATACGTTGAGTTTATCAGCTATAGTTGGAAACACTAACTCGGTTAGCTCAAAATCTTTATAAACTGAATTTATTAAGTTCACATTGAAAATTGGCAGAGTATTACATCGGTAAAGGCAGGGAAAAATTATGTGTCTGGGCTTTTTTTTGTCAAAATCTATTATGACACTGAGAAATTAATATGCCAGTAAAGTAGCTCAAACACTGCTCAACTCGTTTTCTCACTTAGCAGACATAAATTGCAAAGATGATATAGATTTATGATCTTCGTAGAAAAAACTTCTCACGAAGATAAGTGAAAAAATATGTATAAAATTTCTTGATCCCTTTTTATTTACTTATATAGATGTGGCACGTCTTGTGCCACATCGAGCAGCCTGTATTCGAAGCCGTACTTGTACAATAATTTTAAGAATAACATAAAATTTCTCCCAGGGGAGACCATATCTAACCTCCCTGGTCCTGCGTCGAGAAAAACCAACATAGCTCGACTTCTCATCCGTAATATTCCAAAAACGTAAAAAAAAATTATATAACCCTTCATATTTGAAAAACAGTGTAGCGCGCACCATAATCAGTGTTACCAGCTATTGGTTGTCATTGCAACGAGTAGTAGAGACGACTCTGTTCTGGCTACTTTGACTTTTGGCCCGAGACCTACTTACGAATGCACTTTTGGCATAATAACTACTTTTGAAGGCAATTTCGGTCTACTTTTCTGTTTTTAGCACAGTGTGACCTATATTCGCGAAATTTTTGCCCATGCTCTTCTGGTTGCAGAATTTTGCACATGCATTCCAGTTGAACTTCTGGTACAGTGCACTTCCGGTTCGATGCTCGGCATGTGCAATAATTAATTTTAGATTACTGGCTCGATTCCCGGACAGGACACATAATATTTTTTATAACTTTTTGATTTTGTATATTTTTGATCTTGTAAGTTCCCAGGATGTACGGTGGACAAGGGATGAGGAAGGGAGTGTAGGTTAAAGTGCATTTCCCCCCACCCTCCAACACCTACTCGGTTGTAATGCAGCTGCTGACAAGGTGAAATGTCAGTCGCTGTTCAGCTGTTGAAGCATCAACACGTGTGGTTGTACAACATCTCAGTTTCTCTCTGACAAGTATTAATGAGTGATTGTATAACTTAATGCACGTCCCCTCCACTTATTCTTAGTTGTGAACTGGCATCTCCCAGAAATTCCCAAACATATCAAAAATTATCGAAGATCAAAATTACAGTGTCTTGTCCGGTGATCAAACTCAAACAAGAATTTCCAAAATTATCCTAACCAATCCATAAATGGAATTTCCAACATTTTCCAAGTACAAAAAAAATACAAATTTTTCATAATTATTCCTGCCTGGAATTCTAACCCGGTAGTCAAAAATTTTCTAAATAAAAAAAAACCAATATTAATGAAATGCCCAGGAATCGAACTCAAAACATAAATTTCCCCAAAAATCCGAAATGTTACAGAATTCCTGTCTGGGAATCGAATCCGGTAATCAGAATTTTCTTGTCCAAAAATTATTAAGTGCACTCAGTGGGAATCGTACCAAAAATTTACCAACACCAAAATTTCAAAATTTATAAGAATTTACAAAATTACCACCGTCCTGGATTCGAACATGGGGTTCCAAAATCAAAACTAAACATCTTCAAAGTGAAAATTCAAGGAGTTCCTCACTGGGAATCGAACCCAGTAACCTAAAAATAACATTTCGAAGAATTGCACTCTCCAGGCATAGAATTGGAAGCGCAGTGCACCAGGAGTGTATGTGACAAAAAAGATATTTCCAAGAATTGCACTTGCCATGCATCGAAATCAAAATCAAATATTCCCTAAATTTAAAAGTTATAAAAAAATATTAAATGCTCTGTTTGGGAATTGAACCCAGTAATATAAAAAGAAATAATTTCACACACCGGGGATCGAACCGGAAGTTCATTGCACCAGAAGTGCAACTGGAATTGTACGTGTAAAAATCTGCAACCAGATGTGAGTGAGCAAATATTTCGCGAATGTAGGTCACACTGTGCTAAAAATAGAAAATTAGATCAAGGGTGCATTCAAAAGTAGGTCAGTATGCCAAGATTGCATTTGTAAGTAGGTCACGGGCCAAAAGTCAAAGAAGCCAAAGCCGAGTCGTCCCCACTACTCGTTGGAATGACAACCAATAGCTGGTAACATTGATTATGGTGCGCGCTACACTGTTTTTCAAAAATAATGCTTGTATATATATATATATATATATATATATATATATATATTATATATATATATATATATATATTTTAATATTACGGATAAGAAGTCGAGCTATGTTGGATTTTCTCGACGCAGGACCAGGGAGGGTAGGTATGGTCCCCCTGGGAGAAATTTTATGTTATTCTTAAAATTATTGTACAAGTATGGCTTTAAAAACAGGCTGCTCGATGTGGCACAAGAAGTGCCATGGATTTTGACAAGTTGATCTGTATGGGCCACAGCTACACATTTGTTTTATTTTAGTTATTTGTGATTCGACGCGTGAATAAGTTATTTGATGCCAAGGCCTTTATATGGCAGTTAAGACCTGCGAGCCTTATTTAGGAAATACTTTAAGTAAAGAAAAAGGAAACAAGAAATGTGTAACATCCTGATTTTCACGTCAGTTGTGTACATATTATATTAATATAATTAATGCTTATTATTTATTATTTCACACTATAATGTATGTTTATTTCCACGCCTAGATACTGTTTACTATATGTGACGCATATATGATATATATATATAAATTAATTTGGACAGCTGTATCTATGTCAAGGATTTTTTTTCCTCTTCATTATTATTATGTTTTCTTTCTCATACAGGAATTTTTACATAGAATGTATCGGAGCAATATGAAATTGTTTAAGATTAAGATTTTAATTAGTTAGCACTTTTCCATTTATTCTTGCAATCATAGCTTCGTTTTATTTCTTTTGATGGTCTCGTTATGCGAGTAATTCTGTTTCTTCAATGTTTATACTTTTCAGCCAGAAGAGCGCCTTCTGAATAGTCACTGATCATTGTAAATGTGGTTTATATGTCTAGGAGATAGAAGCCAACGTCCGCATCATAACTGTATGTAGGTTGTCTATGGTTAAGAGAAAAACAAACTTTTTTAATTTTAGATATTTGCTGCAGAAGTTACTGGAATTGTGTGTTTTTCGTTTTAAGAGGTTTAAATTTGCAAGAACGTCTGGATCGTCGCACCTCCTTATATCAGATAAGCACTATCCATGTATGGTATACACAGACAAAGTGAGTTGTCTCACTTATTCAATTTAGAATATGAAAACATCATGTGTGACTTCATGTTAAATGAAGTATTAACCAGCATTTCAATTTACGTTATGCCTGCGGCAAATCCGAGATATGGTTTCGCATTCACTGAGCTAGGTACGCATAGAATTTTAATTCTTCTATTTTAAAGATTAGGTACCCCCAATTTCTCATCTAAGGTTATTGTTTATGTCATCTGTAGTTTTGCCAAGTTGCAACTAGGGTTTGAATATTATCAGTCCAGAAAGTAACTACGTTGTTAAAAGAATTGAATAAACTGGACTTGAAAAGAAACTTGCTGTGTTGTGGCATACATTATTCTAGTATGGTCCCATTGTTTCTAGGTGTCTACTTGTATGCTAGTTATTCTTCTGCCCAGCCAGTCAACAGACTAGGCACTAATATTAAAAAATGTGAACATACTGGTATTTTCCTGTTTATTATGACTAAGTAGGTGAACGGTCTACGTTATTAATGGTCAGTTTGGAAAATTTGAATGTGTGTCCTGTTTCAGGCTACTACAGTTACTGTTTTATGTGTGTACGTGCAAATAAGGTAAACGTAAAGTACTAGAATATATACACACTGGAGAGTTACATCGTTTATGAATGCAGTTATTCAGATCGCACACATTTCCTTACTAAGCTGCATAAATTATTCCTAACTTAACAGAAGTGGCACTCTTGGAGGGGTTGAACCTATATAGGGCTCAACGATTTAAGAGATAACTTCACTTTTCAACAGAATGGCGACCATTCGTGGGGCAATTGCCACGAGGTTTCAACCATATACATTAAATAACAAATTTTATTTTATTTTTTTCGCCTAAATACGTTGGAAGGTTTTACTACGAAGATCATCAATCTACGTCGTCTTTATAATTTATGCCTGTTAAGTGAGAAAACGAGTTGAGCCGTGTTTGAGCTACTTTATTTGTGTATTAATTTATCAATGACATAATATTTTTTTGACAAAAAAGCCCAGACATAATTTTCCTTTAGTTTACCGATGCAATACTGTGCCAATTTTCAATGCGAACTTAATAAATTTAATTTATAAACATTTTGAGCAAGCCAAGTTAGTGCTGCCAACTAGCCGATAAACTCAAAGTATTCGTATGAAATATTATTATCGGTAACTTAATTGCATAAATAATGAATAACTAACACTTTCAGTCATATTACACTGAAATGTTATTATTCTTTAAATTAAATATGACTCAAGTCCTCTCTACTCTTCTAACTATTTATAATAAGGTAGTCTCAGTAATAATTTTTTCTGTGAATTGTCCTATGTCTGCGCTTTTCAGTTGTGATCTGTGTAATCAAAAGGCTGAGTTTGGCTTCCTAACATAATCTCTCGTTAGAGCAATATATTTTAATGCCTGTGTATTTTAGTTATTATGAAGTAGGGCAACACATTCATATACATGCGAATTACTAAAAATACAAGAACTTTAATTGTTTTCATACTAACAGTCAATGAAATTTAGTCTAAAAAGCACTTAAAACAACCAAAAACATTTAAATAGATGAATATTTCCAGTGTTTGGCATGTTTCACTAGCGTGTCCGCCATCACATGGGTACGCACAACAAATTTTAATTAAGTCACGTTTTCCTTGTCAGATTTCATTCATATTTACTACAAACATACAAGATTTCTAGCTGAAATATTTTTCAGAATATCTCGTACAAACTAGAGAGAAATAAATTATATTTCGTTTATTAAAATAGCAGATGGAGTGGATGCGACCATTGCCCAAGTTACCCACCACTATATGAATATATACTTCAGTTACTAGAAAAGCGTAAAATCCAATATTTGAGGATAAAATAAATTAAATACAAATTAAAGACAAATTTTTACTGCTATCGGATTTGTTAGGAAAGGGGGCGGGGCTAGCATGTTCCCAGCCTCTACCCCTCCCCCCCCCCAAATTCCCCTGGGTTTGCAAATATCTCAGTAACTACATTAGGGCAAAACCTAATATTTGCGGCACAAATTAGCACAAACTGAGCACAAATAAACTACCAAATTTTATTGCGATCGGATGTGGTGGGGAGGCTAGCATGTCGCCAGCCCCCCCCCCCCTTGATATGCTAATATCTCAGAAACTAGATTAGCAGAAACTCCAATATTTGCAGCAAAAATTACCACAAACTGAGCACAAATAAACTACACAATTTTATAGCGATCGGGGGGGGGGGGGGGGCTGGTGACATGCACCTTTCAAGACCCGCAGTGTAGCATCCCTGGCCGAGTATCTACCACTTTAGTAATTTCACAACACTGGAAAATTATTCACCCCTATCCAACTACCTCTCTTCACACGCAAAGGCTTTTTCCCATACCATTATGTCGATTCACGGAAACGCTGAACTAGCTGCAGCTGGCAAGAGTTCGGCTGCAGCAGTCTTAAGGATTATTCAGAATCGTATGATAAGAAAGACGTGAGTAGTATGATCTAGATGACATTGGGGAATCGGCGTCTGGCACCGGAGCCGGAGCCGCCCGGCCGCCATCTTGTTACGTCACCGACCGCCATATTGGATTATCTTGGCCTTGAAATTTAACAAATGAGATTTACATTGACCTTGACATTTGACCCATGACCTTGGGGTTGACCCCGAGGAGATTTGACCTAAAAAAAAACTTTAAAAAAACTTCAAAAATTCCAAAATCTGCTCAAAAATCTCAAAAAGAAAATCAAAATATTTTTAAAATTCCCAAGAAATTTAATTATTTTTTATTATTTTTAAAATTATTAAAAGGATCCTCATAAATGACCCATTTTCCCCAGAAATGCTGACAGGGATCAACGACTCTGGTGACGGATCAAGAACTCCGAGCCAGGTGACCGTGATCAGGACCTTTGACCTTGAAAATGAAAAAATTTAAAAAATATTTTAAAAACCACAAGAAATTCACAAAAACTTAAAAAATTGATAGCAAATTTATAAAGAATTTATTATTTAAAATTATAAAAAATAATTATTTTAAATAATTGAAAAAAAAAATTTAACTTACATTTCCGAAAGTCCCGAGACAACAACCAATTACTTACCTCTGTTCGACGCCAGCAGACGACTGACTCCCTTACCACCACTCTCCTCTCCTATACCCAGTCGCCCATCTTTCCTTTTTCGTTCGTCATTTGTTTACATGCTACTGGAGGCAGCCATTTTGGTTTATATGTTACTGGAGGCTGGTATATTTGTTTTTCGTTTGTGATTTGTTTATACAATACTTGAGGCACCATATTTGTAGGCAACCGACATCTTCGAAGGTGACCACCATCTTGGTATACATCACCCATCCACCATCTTGGAAGATAATGCCCAATAGCGATTGACCTTTGACCTGCGACCTTGAAAACCAAAAAACGAGAAAATGCATAAAAGTCACCAAGCATAATATATTACAAACTACTACTGCCATGTTAGATGCAGACTTCCTCGACCTTGATCCCTGACCTTGAAAACAAAAATTCGATAAAAATTCATAAAAGTCAGCAAACACAATACATTACACACTACTACCATGATAAATGCAGACTATCTCAACCTTGACCACATGACCTTGAATGGCCTTGAAATAAAAAGTCGAGAGAAAATACATAAACGTCAGCAAGCATAATATATCACAGGCTACCACCACCATATTAGACACAGGCTGCCTTGGCCTTAACACCACACCTTGAATAACCTAAAAACAAAAACTCGAGAAAAATCTATTCGAAGAGGAAGAAGCTAGTAGAGGTGATCCACCTTACACTCAGCTGCTGTCAAACTAAACCTCTCGGCTAACCTCCCTACTGCTTATAATATACAAGTGTGCTAGCCTTATGGCGTAATATTGACTTTGAAACAATTGTACCGCGCCATTTTGCAAACCCCGACCAGCAGATCACCAAGTTACCACATGATTGCAGCTAACCAATCACATACGAGCATTGAGACATCACACACAGGCAGGTAGGTAGGCTTTAGATGCAAGTTCCTTGATCACATTAGCATGCAGTTATATCTTATCAGTTTATTTTAGACAAGTTCTTCGCTCACCCGTAAATCATGGTCACACTTAAAGTAGACAACTGACTCCTGTTGTCGACTCAACTCCTCACAAGACTGACCCCATTGACCACATTGACCCCATCGACCTCAAACTACCCCATCGACCCCATTGGCCCCATCATCTCCATCGACCCAATTACCCCATCATCCCCATCGACCCATTGACCCCATAGTACCATTTACCCCATTGAACCATTGACCCATAATGACCCCTATTGTGGTGCTGATTGCAGTACTGATTGTGGTTCTGTTTGCAGTGCTAATTGTGGTGCTGATTGTGGTTGTGGTGCTAAGTGCGATGGTAGGTGCGTTGTGTGTGTGTGTGTAGGTCTCTAGAAAAAATTTCATGTATTTAAAAATAAAATAAAATAGTTCTACCTCCGAATGCTGAAATGCGAACAATTTATTAGATAATCTTGCTTAAAAGATGTATATATCCAGGTCCCTCGGTATATTTAATCGCTTCCTGAGTAAACTGGATTTACACTTTGCAATAATGTGTGCCCCGAACTACAGCAGGCACAGATAATTGATGAAAGTAGCTTAAATATGATGAATGTAGGGCGAGTTTTCATAGTGTATAAAGGTTATGAAAAAATTTAAATCTGTACATGATATTGAGTTTAATATTAAAATTCTATCAATTTTCTTTTCATCTGATTTGCTTGTTTTAGCATTAGTTTTCTTGATTCTTGCATAATTTTAATTGTTTTACCTGTGTCAAATCGCGTGTGCACACTTTTTGAAAAACTGCTAAAATTTTCGTGTTTTTTTTTTTTTTTTTTTGCTTAAAATTGCCTGTTTTGGGAGCTCCTTTTTAAAAAGCTTTTAGAGGTTAAATTTATGCCTCAGATACCTTTATTTTGACTTTTTTTACATTATTTCATGGTTTTTTCATCTAATCAGATTTTGAGTTTTTAACTTTTTTTTCTACTTTTAGGCGAAATAACCCTATTTAGTGTACTGCAATTTTTTGTTTTAATTTTAAAATAAATAGCCCCAAAATGTGAGATGAGCCAGGATCGGCATTATACATCTACCGGTAAATAAATATGTGTTAATATAAGGTACCCACTCCAAATAAGGCCATGCAAACATTTGACCTCTGGCCATTTTTTGAATAATTTTGCTAGTAAACGTGTGAAAAAAATCACGAGTACTTTTTGGTGTATTTAGTTCATAAACATATAACTATAATGCATAGATTTCTAAATTATAGTGTACATAAAATTTATTTTCCAAGAGTTAACATTTTGGTTTTATTAGGAACTTAGGTTCCAAATAAGGCCAGCCGTTTAAATTGTGGTTATAAATGGTGGATTGAAATATACTTTATATAACATTGACCAAAAAGACACATAAACCTTTTTTGTTTTATATATTAAGAATGTCACAAATATAACATCCTATTTTTTCGCAGCACATTTGCAGTTGTTAGTCAAACATGTTCACAAACTTAAAATAATGAAATCTTCAAAAAGTTTACTATCCTTTGATAAATTACTTTAATAACTAAACAAGATCCAAATACTTACATACCTAATCGGTAAATTAACCAATCAAAGTTTCCACAACGTAACTGAAGCATTTTAAAAAGTAAACACACTTACCACAGATCACTTAATCTGATTCGAAGCACTTCAAGCATTCCCTCAATCCTATCTTGTCTTGCTTTATAATGCCAACATATTTTTAATTAAAGTACTTCAGGCATGTGTTACACAAGATCGTGTCGGCTACTTCATTTATTTTACAGATGGAACAATAACAGCTGCCATTAGTTACGTTCATTCTACTTGTGCTAGGGTTACGGAACTCGTCTAGCGATTCTAGAATTCTTTTGCACCTTGTGGTTTGATTCTAGTCTTGCCATCTTGTGTGTCATTGGTGCCGTATTCGTACGTTCTTCTGTGCCCTTGACATTGGTTTTTCTTTTGCCCGTAATGGATATGTTTGTTTTTTTTTTTTTATTGTCTTAAAATAATGAAAGCACTACTCTCTGGCCCTGGTAGTTTATGGACTTTTTCCGGTTCGTGGTTGCTGTCTTGAGTTGCAGTGTTCACAAAAGTTCAGTAAATGACATTTTGAACTGTTCACCGGAAGAGTCATCTGTATCTCTTTCAGTTGATTCACTCACTCTTGTCAGTTGATTAATGCGACATTTCCTTTCCCTCGTTGGATCACTAGAATGATTGGAGTCATTTACATTTCCCACATCTACATCATATTTCTGTGGCATTTCATTCACTGCAGAAGGAGTAAATGATTCGTCCAGGATTTTGTGTGGATCGAAGGGATAAATTTCCGTCGCCCTGAATCCACTGACGATGTTTGGTGCAGTTACAGATCTGGCCCAGACTCTGCTAATAATAGGGCCTAATGTGAACCTAGTCAACCTAAAGTCCCCTTTTCTATCATATGCCAAAAGGAGCTAATCTTCTTAGCAACTTTCAGACGACTTGAAGACGGATTTGTCTAGTGATTGAAGTTTGTGGGTCGTGTTACCCGGTAGGTAGTAAAGTATTATCCCGCATTGGTCAGCTGCACGCATAATGTTCGCGTTAAGATTACTTAAAGCGCCATCAAATATCAAAAGAGCTTTTCCATCCACTTCGTTCCGAGCAAAGTGTTCGAGCCAACGAATAAACAGAGCAGTCGTCATAGAGCTCTTACTGCACATACAAATTAAGTTTCCAACAGGCATGTCGTATTACCATTCCGGTTTAAGTCGTGGTCCTTTGAGAAGAACCATCGGAGGTATGGCAGTGCCGTAGCATTGGCACGTGTCACTACTGTGACATTGTCCGCATGCTCTGGAGTCACAAGGTGAACCCTTTTCGCTCCTCTGCGAGCCAAAACGATCTGCTGATAGTGAATCGTTAGTCTCACGCCTTTTTCATCGATGTTGTATATCAGCTCCATTCGTTCAATTAAACCATTTCCTAGTCAAGTTTCTCGAAGCTTTTGAAAATGATCATTAACTATGGATCGGTTCAGCTTCGAAGCTCGACCAGAGTTCATACATTGCGCCTTTCTGTTTGCAATGTCATGGTGTCGTTTGAGGAAAAGACGTAACCATTTCCTACCGGTGAAGCCTTTACTGGGGTAAAAATGACATGTTACATTATTCATTGCACAGTAACTGAATACAGTTTGTCGTAAGAGTTCAGCAGTGAAAGGCATGCCGATATCACACATGCGGAAAATTCGTTCACAAAGTTAATTTTCTTAATTTGCCGTTAAGTAACTTGGCCTACCAAGTTTTCTGAGAGTGGAACGGGTTTTCAAATGGCTCCGCAATGTTCTTCTTGGAATGGGGAAGACAAAAGCGGCCTTATTCACACTCAATGTCCCACTATTGACACATTCCATCGCTTCTTACAATTGCTCTTCCGTCCACTCAGCCCACTTCGGTTTCACTTGCTGCTCTTCAGTTGACTTAGCTTTCCGTGATGCCATATTCAGCTGAAAAGTAAAAGGACACGTTGTTTAAATGCTCCATAGTAGAGTTGTTTGAGGGTGTAGTCCAACAAGGCCAACTGGTATTGTTGGTCTACACCCGCCTATTTACACCTTTACACCTTGGCCTTAATAGGAACACTCGCACTATGGTGCATTTTCACTTGCATTTCCTAAAGATTTTAAAAATTGTCAAATACTAACTATGTATTCAAAAGATGAAAGACAGGGCTATAAGAATATAACTCTTTTGTTTTCTGTAATATTAACGTAGTTTGAAGAGAAATTCACTCATCAGGAAATAACAACAGCCACTTCGCGTCGTACCATGAACACTATTGGCGCTCACCTAGCGACTACTAAAGGAAATAACGGACTATGTTTTGAGGTTGCCCCACAAGATGACAGTTGCTTACAAGGGCAGGCCACAAGTTTCCATCCAAGCTGTAGGTTTTTCTAAAACAACCATATGGCCTTATTGGTGTACATGTTCTTCTTTGATCCAGGTATCTTATAAATATAAAACAATTTTCAATTTATACGGGCTAATAAAAATAATTCTAGTGTCTATATATAAGTATGTACATATAAGTAAGTAAAATATAAAATTATTTCTAATTTAATTATACATAGTTATGTATATGAATAGGTATATAATTTAGTAAATATAAAATTATTTTCAAATGAATTTATATGTTTAAATATATGTATATAAACATGTTAATGTTAAATAATTCCAATTTAATATATATGGGTGGGTATAGGTATATAAGTATATAAATGTAAAATTATTTTTAATTTAATTTATATGTTTAGGTGTAGGTATTTAAGTATGCATTAAGGTATATAAATATAATATATATAAAATTCTTTCACTTTACCTTATACATAATTATGTATATGTACAAGTATATCAATATGCGAACATAAAATTTATTACAGTGTATATGAGTGTGTACATATAAATATAGAAATATGAAATTAGTATAAATGCCTATATATAATTATGTACATATAAATAAAGGAATATAAAATTAATTTTATTTATATATGAGTATTTACATATAAATATGAAAATAGCAAATTAAATTATATTTCTGTATATAACTATGTAATTATAAATATGAAAACATAAAATCTATTTAAATGTAAATATATGTATGTACATATACCTACGAGCATGTGTAAATAACATATTGTTATGATAGTTCCGGCGTGGTTTCTTCTCGGGCGAACAATTATGTGGGTTTCCTCAGAGTGCTGCCATACCAAGAAGATTAATTGCGCAATATGAAGGTCTGTCTTTGACCGCGACGAACATGGAGCCGTGAACCTACAACATCGCTAACTGGTTGTCACCAGTGACGATTCTGAAATCCGGTTTTCACCTATGTTCAAAAAAATGCAAGTCGGCATGAGAGGACTGTCCGTACGAAGAACCCTTTTCACGAGACTACTACCAATTGGGAAGTATCGTGGTTGCCTGTCGTGGTGCGGCATTGTTCATCTCAAAGTCTGTGTTGCGCATCGACCAATGGTAAATCGTGGTGGGAGCTTGCTATAGTTCTGGCCACTTTTATTGCAAAGTGTAAATGCAGTTTACTCAGGAAGCAATTAAATATACCGAGGCACCTCAGTATATACTTTATTTTGCGAGATTATTAAATGAAATGTTCACATTTCAGCTCTTCGAGGTAGGACTATTTAATAATATTTTTTAATACATTGAATTTTTTGTACTTGAGACCTATACACACAAACCGCACCTATCATCGCACTTAGTACCGCAATTCGCACCGCAGCACCACAATTAGCACCGCAATCAGGGGTCATTGTGGATCAATAGTTCAATGGGTCGATGGGGTCGATGGGGCCGATTGGGTCGATGGGGTCGATGGGGTCAATGGGGTCAGTCTTGTGAGGGGTCGGTTCGCTAACAGGAATCAGTTATCTACTTTAAGTGTGACCGTGATTTATAGGTGAGCGAAGAACTTGTCTGGAAGAAACTGATGAGGATATAACTGCATGCTAATGTGATCAAGGAACTAGCATCTAAAGCCTGCCTACCTGCCTGTGTGTGATGTCTCAATGCTCGTATGTGATTGGTTAGCTGTAATCATGTGGTAACTTGGTGATTGGCTGGTCGGTGCCAGCACATTATATTAATGGTGCAGTACGATTGGTTCAAAGTCAATATGACGCTATAAGGCTTCACACTTGTATATTATAAGTAGTAGGGTGTTTAGCCGAGAGGTTTAGTTTGCCAGCAGCTGTGTGGAAAGTGGGTCGTCTCGACTAGCTCCTGCCTCTTCAAATAAATTTTTCTCGAGTTTTTTGATTTTAGGTCCTTTAAGGTCATGGTGTTAAGGTCAAGGCAATCTGCGTCTAATATGGTTGTGGTAGTGTGTAATGTATTATGCTTGTTTACTTTTATGTATTTCTCTAAGTTTTTATTTCCAAGGTCACTGAAGGTCATGGGGTCAAGGTCGAGGTAGTCTGCATCTTATATGGTGGTGGTAGTCTGAAATGTATTATGCTTGTTGAATATTATGTATTTTTCTCGACTTTTTGACAGGGGTTAATCAGGAGCTTCTTAACAATTACAACATGCATATGTTAATTGAAAATGGAATTCGTGGTAGAGTGGCACTGTGTGTAACGCGTCATGCTGTAGCAAACAACACATGCGCCTGCAACATACGCCCCCAGTAAGTCCACCATGTCCATCAACTTTTACGGGTGGGCCATGTCGCTACCTTTGCCAGTACGCAACTTTAGATGTGTCGACACCAACATCGATGTAGAGTCCGTGCCGGATGATGCTGATGCAGGCTATATTCTGGAAGTCGACGCCGAGTACCCCGTAACCCTGAACGAGGAAAACCGTGATTTGCTGTTTCTTCCCATTTGATAGTGTCCCCCAAGCTCCAGACATGCGACATTAATAACAACATAAGAAAATAGGAAAAAATACATTCTAAATTACCGTAATATAAAACTGGCACTCGAACATGGATTGAAGCTAGCGAAAATACATTGTGTAATTGCATTAGAATAAAATCCCTGGCTAAAACCTGATATAGATTTAAATATTGCAAAACGACAAGCTGCCCAGGACAATTTTGAAAGAGATTTTTTTTAATTGGCGAATAATGCAACATTCGGAAAAATTATGGGGGGGGAAAAAAAAACCGCCAAAAATTGGAGCTAGGGTGTAGTGAAAAGCGACTTATAAAAACTGGTGGCAAAACCGTCATTCTTAAACCGATCAATTTATTATGATAATCTTTCCCTTCTCCATCAACACCACGAATTTACTCTCTTTGATAAGCATAGCTATGATGGGTTCACTGTCTTCGAATTATCGAAAACTTTAATGTACAATTTCCATTACGACGTGATGAATACCTGGTATGGAGAGTACCTTGAGTTCTTGTATACCGACACCGACTCGTCCCTGTTGCAGATTTGAACCCCAGACTTTTACCAAGATTTGGCCAGTGATCAGAAATTAAAAATCCAATTTGACACCAGTGCCTGCCTCACCACACGCCCCTGCTACTCAGACACAAACAAGAGAGCTGTCAAAATGTTCAAGGTGAAAAAAGGGGGGGGGGCGTAATGGCAGAATCTGTACGGTTACGGGCAAAACTGTACACGTACAAACGCGGGAGCAAAATCACCAAACGAGCGAAAGGTATTTCAGTCATGTGTAATTAAATAATAAAATCCAATTCCATGACTTTCTTTCCTGGAGCATCACTATATGATGCGAGTCAACGTCCGCACCATACGATCACACGAAGACGAATTATTTTCAGAATGTATGAATAGATTGGCTCTGACATGGACGGATGACAACCGACGGATACAAGACGATGGCATACACACACTACCGTATGGGTACAATGCGACATCAAAAGATGTGCATTAGAACATGTGTTTCACTCACGTCTGCGTATAGCGATACACCAGGTTCACTGATTGCTTGCCTTGCTATGTAGCTACCGCTCGATCAGCCATACACATCAATGACGTAGTTGTAAAGGGGTCAACTTGCTATAAAATGTGTGTTGGTTCCTGGGAGAGGGTGAATGTGTCTGGGATGCAAGGAGAGTTCCTCACCTCGGGGGTGTCAGATCTGAAGCGATTTCACTCCCCCTTCTCCCCCCAACGAAATAAATACGTCCACCATAAAGGGCTGATGAGATACTCGTCAATGCGAAATGTGCTTGCCATTTTTGCTTTCGCAAATTCATATCTGCATCACTGATCGACCAGGGTTTAAAGTCAATTCCTGAAAGTTTCAGTGCTTAATTACCTGTCGAAAATGCGAGGTGGAAAATAGTGGCTCTATCGTACCCGTGAAAAACATCTGGAGGTGGCACTGTATTTATAACTTATTTTTGTGTTTCTGCGGCATTTGATTCACTTTCAATTTTCCCCGCATTACTGTTTATCTGTGGTTTTTTTTAATCTTTATTCCATTTTTATTCTACTTATTCGTTTCCAGGTAATGGTACTTGTGTAGTTTTTCTTTTTCTTTCTTGTTCTTCGAACATCTGTCTAGGTTTTTTTTTTTTTTTTTTTTTTTTTTTTACTTAAGTTTCCTCAATGGTGCCTGTATAGTAATGTGCTGGCATTTATTTCTCTATTAATTAATTTTTTTCGTCGTTGATCTTGCGATTGTGTTTTCTTGGGTCAGCTGCATACCTGTGTGGGGAATTATTTTTCTGTATTTTTCCTTGTTCCTACGACACATTTTTCATTGGGAACTGTATAGTTCTACGCCTGTGAGTGTGTGGATGGTTTTATTATTATTTTTCATCGTTGGTCCTGACATTGTTTTTATTTGGCGGTCTGCGTTTTTTGCATCTGTGTGGAGCAGTTTCTTTTGTGTGTTAATATTTTTGAACATCGGTCCTGATATATGGTTTTGTATTTTTCCTTGGTAGGAGCTTCTGACGATACATTTATTCCTTGTTAGGGGCTTCGAACAAGATATTTTTCATTAGTATATGTATGGTTATATGCCTGTGTCATCATTTCTTTCTGTATAAATTAATTTTTTTGTCATCACTGGTACTGTCATCGCTGGTGGGCTGTATACTTCTGCATCTTCCGACAAATTTTTCTGTATTTGTTCATAGTTGTCCCTGCGATTTGTTCATCGTTGGTGGGGTGTATAATACTGAATATTTTCCCTTGTTGGTTCTACATTCTTTTATCGTAGGTAGGGTTTGTACGTGCATCCTTCTGCGAATGTTTATTCGTTGCTGGTTCTACACTTTTTCATCGTTGTTGGCATGTACTCCTGTTAATATTTTCCCTCGTTAGTTCTACACTTTTTTCGTCATTGTTGGTGACAGACATCTGCATCGCAATGACGAATGTCCAAAAGTCTCCATCCAGTCGTACTAGTTAAAGCATTCACGTGCATCTTTTCCGCGACTCCTTTCTCGCATTGAGAGATGAGGACAGTGTGTTGTAGGGAGGGTTCATGGGTTTAGGCAGATCTATGGTGGTTGTCGACCTGTAATTGTTTGATAGAGATGCGATGAATGCGTCATGGGAGTTGTACAGAGACTAATATAGTTATTAGAAAGGCATAATATTTAAATGTTTGTTGTATAGTGAGTTTGATAATTAAAACATGGTATGCATAATATCAAACATATCTTAGTCGGAAGTTAGCTTTGGTTGTGGTAAGATGTGTACTTAGGTTGAAATTAATCATGTTGGGTATTTATTATGTAAATACTAGTTATAAGTGTCTTTCGATTCATTACAAATATTCTACTTTAATTCGGATGCTCATTACGCCAATACTCTGTTTAATTTACTTGTTAAGCGATTAAATAAAATTCTAACTATCCTGTATGATTATTAAATCTATATTGACATACTACTTCCGTATAGCGTTTTAATTAAGTGTAAATAAACTCGCTAATTAATCATTATTTTTAACGCAAATGCATATATATTTACTCTTGATGGTTGAAGAAGCGAGTACTCAAGTCTCCCGATGCAGTTCTATACTGCATCCCATAACCTAACATCCTAGACAAAAATTTTTAAGGTTTCTCCAAACAATGTTTAGGTGATTTATCCATCACAAGGTTAGCCTGTACCGACAACAATAAATCACATCTTCTTCGGATGCATTCGAAAGTGTGTCAGCCATTCGCAACACGGTATTCCTAGAACAAAAATATAAAAGAAATGGGTTTTGGATATGTTAGGACTTGTAAGGACTTGCTCGGTGTGATGTCAATGTGCATCTTATAGGAATTCGTTATATCGCCTTGGGTAAATATATGTAAACTCAGGTATTTCGCTAGCTGGTTGTCTTAGGAATAGGATATGTACGGAGTTGGTGTTTATGCACCGTCTAGATTACTTAAATGTGGGGTTACGCGAATGCGTATGTTCAATGCTGATTATGTGAGTGTGTACATAGTCATTCGTGTGGAAATTGAGGTGCATGAAGATTTGGTGTGGTTATACAAGAAAGCTTGTGTTTGGTATCGACCGACATGGCAAGTGTGGTAATGACTTTGTGTTTGTCAGCCTCTATAATTTATATTAGAATGAAGGCTTTCAACATTGCTCGCTAGTTAAAATTTCTTTGTATGCCGGTTTTATGTGTATATCAGTTTTGACTATACTTTGGTATATGAGTAATTTTAAGAAATAAACATATTTTACACAAATACATTTATTCCTGTTTTTACAGAATAAAAATAAAAAACTAAGACATCGGCTACAATTGGTTTTTACTATTTTTTGGATAAATGAAGTAGACATATCCGAGTCTATTGATGTTTTGAAGGGAGCAGCATCATCTCCTGTGTGGATGAGTATGGTGGACTCACAGGATAGGATTACTGTTGGTATAGTCACTGGAGGTGTGTTCCCTAGTATCATAACTGTTGCTGGTAGAGTCCATACTATATGTTTCATGGTTCACAGACAATTGTCGTTTACGAACATATCTGCCTACATTTTTATAGAGTCCCATATTTTTGGCCCGGGGGTATGATGGTGACAACTTGACTTCAGTAAGAAATTACTACCTGTAATTAGGAAGAAGTTCGTTCACACACCTGCAAGTTTGTAGATCGGTCCACGATGGTTGATGGTGGTTCACAGCACTATACAGATCCCCAGTTCACGTTTCAGCATATTGTAGTGGTACTTTGTATGCTTCTTTAAACAGCTTGTAATGTGTCAAGGAATTTTTCATTAGTATCCTCGACCTAAATGGTCGTGTTGAAGGTCATCACTAAATGTCTTGTTCACTTCGCTTAAGATTAAATTATTCATTTATTTTACTGTGTAAGAAAATCTAAGCATGTATGTTTTATAAATGTTAATAGCACATTCGTTGTTATTACAGCCTCACACAAATTCAGGCTTTTTAAAATCTAGCATTGATATTGTGTCACATGAGAACTAAACATGCACATAATTTGCACATTACTCAACACATGTTACTAGGGGATCATCCACACAATATTCCATAATCTGGAATCCTGGGCGTACACACCAGTAGTTTTTCTCTGGACCAAACATTTCCCTACATTTGACAGTGTAGTCTGCATCTTTCAGTGATGATGATGCAGTTATTTCAATGGCGGCTGAGGAGGTCAATAGTAGGTGAAAGCTGGGCCCCAAAGTTGGTGTGTTGATCCTCTGTGCTGGCTGGCTGGCCGACGGCCCATAATCTGCTACACGAATCTCATGCTGGCTGGCCGATGTTTGGGTCGTACGCTGATTCGATGCCTTGGGTGGATACCCAGCTTCGGACTTCGCCTGGTATACTTCCCAGGTGATGTTTTCATCACAGACTGACTATGCATGTTGCGCACACGAAGCGATGTTGAGCTCTTCCACATTTGAACAAAATGTTTTTTTTTTAATGAATTTCCTCCTTTTTATATATGTCCATCCAAGATGGCAGTCGAATGCAGTGAGTGATGAGTCAAAGGGAAAACATTGGATCAACTGGAAATGAGTATTTGGTGTGTAAAGATAATTTGATATATGTGCACTGTCTTCAGTCGAGAGTTAGTTTTCATAGGGTGATGTGTAATTAGTTTTATCATCCAAGTGTACACACAATATGTAAGTATCCTACATGGAAAACTCACTAATATAAAGCCGCCCATTGGTATTCAGAGCCCAAGGATTAACAATAACATAAACTTAAAATCCTGTCCGGGAATCCAACCAAGTAGCATTCCAAAAATAACATAAATTATGTTTCCTAACTGGAAATCGAGTACAGTGCCATTCCAAAAAAAAATAAGTAGCCTGTTCAGACATCGAAGTCAATTCAAACCACCCACCTGTCGACAGAGCCCAAAGGTTACAAAATAAATAAAAAAAATTAAATCCCCTTCCAGGAATCGAACTCTATATGAATCCAAGCATGCTTATAAAAGGTCTTAAGGCATATTTGACCAATGAACTCTCATCGACATCGGGAACGATGCATACTATATGGATTTGATGACTATAATTTCAACAGTTCGGGAATTATGACTAACTATGCTTATTAAAATTTCTTAAGAGTGGGATGGACCCACATAGGAGTCAAGGGGTCAAAAATCAATAGAGCGATACGGACGACACTAACACGCACACGTAGTGCCTCATCGCTCCTAGGTGCAAGGCATGCACTGTTTCCATCGTAATGCTGTACTGTACAAATTAGATGTCTAATAGTGAGGTATTATTACATGCGATGAAAGACCACAGATTAAACTATGCCTGTATGTTTGCACTTTTCTCTTACCGCTTAAGGAAATTGCATACTAGGCAAACTTTAAACATGCGATATTTGACCATTTTCACAATTCTTTTTTCCAAGAATGCATTTAATGTGACAAAAGTAATAAATAGGGGCATAGATAACTTTTTTATCTTTTCTGACAAAAAGTCGTATTTACAGAACATTTAAATACAGAGACCACTGTTTCACTAAAAATGTGGTAGTCAATCCCACTTTTAAAGCATAATTGACACAACACAACCACCCTCATCGGCATCAGGGTCGATGCCTATGATATCATTTTGATGACTACAGCTTCAGCAGTTTGGAAATTATGTCTATGCTTATCGGTATCGAGGGAGCCACCGTCGAAAAATAAAATTAAAAATTCAATAATACAGACATTTAAGTTGAACAAGGTAAAGAAGTTAAGTTACTATGTCGATATATGGGACAAAAGACAAGGCGGGGTAGTGTTAAAATATATAACAGTGATACAACGAAAGTGACTAGTCATGTGAAAATTACAAGGTCTGAACATGTTGTAAGTGACACGTAAGGGAGGAGGGGAGGGGAGTGTCCAGGCCACATTTATTAATTAAGAAAAAATTCCCCCAATGGCTAGGCGGTGGGCACAGGTAAGTGGGAGGTTGGAATAGGTGCGCCTTTAGTGAACACTTGAAAACATGCCAAAAATACTATCTATAAAGAGAAGCAAGGTGAAAGGCATGGCCATCTGGCTAATGGTAAAATTTAAAAATGCAAAACAACGTGCCACGGTGTGCCTGTAGTAGGACATGAATGTCAACACTGTTTAAAAAGATACACAAAACAAAGGTAGGTAGTAAAAGTTGGTAGCGCGCGTGGTGCGTAAAACAAAACTAACATTATACAGTTGGCAGCACTCCTGGCACAGAAAAGAAAACTTACATCACACAGGTGACAGCATGTGATGCTAAAAAGAAAACTTACATTACACAGTTGGCGACGCGCAGCACATGTTCAACTATTGGGAAAGGAATGTGATGTTGGCTACAAGAAGCGTGCACTAGTGCAGAGATTAATTTCATTTGTTAATACGTAGATGACTAATGCAGTAATGATTTCTACTGATGACAGATAAGTAACCACTTATAGTTTAGGTTGAGTTACACAACACTTTACATGCATGAAGTACATACACCTTTCATGGTATTCTAAGTTGCGTGTATAGATGTTCGATAGAACTTGGTTTGGTTATCTGAGATACCTCTTATAAGCTAATAAACAATGTTAATTACAATAGAAACATTTTAACAACATAGCAAAAGTAAAATTGATTCGTACATATGCCTTTGGCGAAAGTTCATATTCTGATGGTGGTAGCCCTGCATTAAAAGTTTGTGTCTCTCTTTTGCACTTTGTATGTTCGGAACGAGAGTATTCACTCAGGAAGGTAAAGTTTGTCCACGCACATAAAAGAACGTTGAAGCATTGTTTGAAAGTAAGTTCGGCGCACTGGCTTGTGCTGAAAGTCTTTAGGTACGAGAACTTTGTTATTAATGTCTTCCACTTTATTGCGTAGTGTGAGATCTAGATGGGGCTGACCACCTTATGGAATTATCATTCACATTTCGATGAGAAATACAATATAGTGCCCGTAGGCGATATGAATAGAGACATTAAAAGAATTCAGAAATATTTTACACAGAAACGAATAATATAACCTACCTTTCACCTAGTTACAATCCTCTTACAAGCTAATGTTATGTTGTTATAAAACATTTTATTGATCAATGTACATACAATCAGCACAAATATCTGCAGATATGAGGAAGGTTAATAAAGGTGGAGTACTCTGTTAAGGTATATGACAGACTATAGAACACTGGTCACCGTAGTGACTAAATAATAAGGTAAGTTCAGGTATCAAAAAAATTCTGCTCACAATGCAGGACATAAATGGCTCAATATGTGAGTATAAAATGCCAGTAGGCATGATAAGATACAAAACCATGACTGTTGAACACAGGCCAGTAGGCCCAAGCAAATACTTGAAAATAATTATAGCAGTAAAACATACAAGTGTAATATACCAATGGAAGGAGCTAGGAATTCAGCATAACCTATATTAAGAATTTAGAGCAAGTAGGCAATAGCACAAAACAACATACAGTACTAAGAAGGACTGTATGCAACGAAGATAACATTATTTTGAGGAGATTTGTTTGTTTTTCTGTTTTTGTGTTTTATCTCTCGTTTTGTTTCTGTTTAATTTTCTATGTTTTTTGTATGAAACAGATATACTCCATGAGAAAAGTCTTGTCCTCGCTTATAATCACCACAAATATCATTGTCAATACTTATACTAAGCTCGCAATGATAATAAAAGTTAAATAATTTTTCTCAGAGCAATTCAATATAAGAATAAAAATTAAGGTAAAATGCTCTAAGGCATGTGGGAACAATTCTCTTTGAGTAAAGAACAATAATAGAGCACCGGAGATAGAAACTGTATCGTACTGGATAATAATAAGGTAATCTTACACACATAACTCTGCACACAAGGCAGGAGCCATTGATAAGGTCACACTGGGAACACCAATCGGTAATATTATCACTAGTAAGTGCAATGTACTGAAATAGGTATACTGTTTTGCTTTGTTTCCCTTTTGTTTGCTGGTTTATAATCTTTTGTTTCTATTTTCTTTCTTATTGTCTCTCTCATTTGCTATTAATTCCATAAGGCAGGAAAATTAATGAAAACATGATTATATATACTTAATCCTAGACCTAACTGACAAGCACTGTAAATATAACATAGGGCACCCTTCGAATAGGAAGTAAAAACAATGGAGCCTAACTGTTCATGGGGAGTAGATACTCAAGACCTATAAAATAATTAAACCCTTAATAAAAAGTTCTGTATAAAAGTGATACTGCTTCCAGGGCAGGAATAAAAGTGAAAAATCTGTCTGCTAAGTCTGTGCAAAACTCCAAAAGCATTTACAAGCACATTAATGTTACAGGTATGCATACTGTGAGGTATATGTAAGCAAATAGCAATAAAGACCCGTAGGCCTAAAGAAAGGTACATGTAAACACACATATGCCAGGAGATGTGCTATCGCAATTCTCAATTATATATACGTAAAGAGAGATCCTTGGTCACTGATAAGAAATTTATATGAGCGCTATGTAAAAACAATACTCTACTCATTTTCCTTATAGAATGGTGAAAGTAATAAAATCATACTCCAATCTCATATCGTACCATAGAACATATTACACATGCTTAAATCAGTGGAAAATTGCAATAGCAGTTTTAACTGCAATACTTTTATATATATATATATATATATATATATATAGTCACATTAATGCATCTGGTGCATTTATAAATGTATTGAGGTCTCGTATAAGTCCGAAGTGTAGGCCTAATCTGACTTACTGCAATATCACCTGTAATGCCTGGAGGCCTACGAACTGATTCTTTCAAATACAAATATACGTAAGTAGAGAAATTTGGTCACTGGTATATGAACTTGACAACATCCCTACGTGAGGAATAATATTCGACATATTTATAGGGTGATAAAAACACATCCTTATTAAAAATATTTCAACTATACTGGCTTCCATGTAAAAACGTAAGAGCAGTGAGAACTGCAAAAAAACAAACGTTTATAACCCTGGAAATGCATTTTGCGCAAACATATAGAGAAACTGGAGTGATACAACATGCAAAAGTGTATACCTAAGCTCAATTACATTTAAATTATCTATAATGCCAGGAAGCATAACACATCATCTTCAAAGTGACCTGAAGCATAGCAAAAGGCAGCAGGTAATCAGAATACTTACCTAGGGACAAATATTGCAAACGATTAACACACACACACACAAACGACGTAATGAGAGGAGTGAATTTACTGAACATAACTTAATAAAGCAGGCAAAATTGGAGGATAACAGAGGCAGTCGATGATATAACTGTGACAATTTAAGTAGAGGTGAATAACTCTATAACATGTAATATGATTGAGTTCTCTGTTGACAGGGAGGCTCCATAGGCCTCATTTGAAGTCCACCTAAAAATCGTTGAATAAAAAAATAGAAACAATACGCACACAAGGCAGAATGTAATTGACATAGAGAGAACAAAATATCTTTCATGAATTGCTGTGAGAAATAAACACATGGGGATGTTAATTGAGCTCTTAGTAAGGCTTGGAAACAATATCAAATATGCATCTTTAAAATTTGACCTTGATGTCTATGTTGGGGTACTCGAAGGCAGGAACAAAATAAAATGCATTAATGGAGCCTAGGCAGCATGGAAATAAAAGGAAGTTAATCGTGTGCATTAAAAATGACATATGAATGTAGGGAACACAATTATTAGATCAATTACTACCAAAACACTTTGTGATTGATTAGCATTTGTAATACGTGAGGTAAATTATATACATAAACAAAATTGTAGCACATATGTTCACAATAAACAGTCATAGTATACAGAAAAAAACAAATAGTTAATAGAAAATACTCTACTCGGCTATCGTGCCCTGAAAGTAATATTATCAATGGCATGAGTAAACAATCTCTAAACGAAAAATAACTACACTTGTAAGCTGAGGCTGGCCCTATAATGTAACTGGCTGCGTCACTAATAGTCTGTGTCCCACGCTTAATTTGCCAGACGAAATTTAATGCATTTGTAACTACATGGAATAGGCACTCTCAGAGCGCCAATATAGCGGACCACATTGCCGGGATTTCAACCTATTAACACAATATAAAAATACTCCCACTGAGGAGGTTCGGGGGTGCAGGAGAAAATGAAGTACTGGTGGGGTGATAATTGATCGAACTACTTGTTATGTGACATAAAAATATATATAATAACTTAAACAAGGCAACATTATGTAACTGTACATCATATGTGAAGCGTTCGTGCCGATAATTACTTTTAGACAGCTTAGGGAGAAATGAAGTGTTAAATGTCTGCTCTGTGGAAATGTACTCTCAATGTGGAGAAACTGGACCCCAGTTTGGGGCGGGGAAGGGAGCTGTAATTACAGTGTGAGCACCAGGGGAATGACTGTTTTTCAGTGAACGACAAACTCCTCCATGACATAGTGACTGTCAGTATGTGTGTGATAAGTCGCGGGCTAGGAGATTTCAGCTGTGGGAACAAAACAAACAAAAAACACTAGGATGGCCGCGGTGGCGGTGTGGGCGGGCGAAAGTGCCCTATCGCCTCAGGAGTGCAGTTGGCAGGCATATAAGCAAGAATTCGCCACTCCACAAGGCCCACGGACGGGCGGCAGTCGCCTGTAGGCCGGGGCGTGATGCAGAACTGGCTCTCTGGCTGCTGTCTGGCGCGGGTCGCTCGAGCTGAGTCGACACACGTTGTCAGCAGGGCCCAGTCGCCTTACTCCTCGAATTCCTTACAGCGATGTCAGGACACAGATAGCTTAGCACTCGCAGGCTAGCACGGGATGTACGACGGAAAAAGAGAAACTGTAGCACATTTTACATAATTATGAGACACTGACACAGAAAGATACAAAATACAGAGCGACATTATAACAAACATTAACGGGTGTACGCCAACTTAGTATGCCGCGTACAGATGGTGTCAAACTTAGGGGCGCCAGATTTCGTCTGTACGCGAATAGTGGATTCGTCCAACACATCCGTGATACGATACAGCCCACAAAAGCGATGGGCTAGGGCCTTTTGTCTCCCTTGGTTACGCACCCAAACCTAGTCGTTAACACGAAGTGTGTTTTTGTGGTGAGTTTTATCAAATTGAGCTTTCTGAAGTCTCTGAGCCTGAATTAAGTTGTTTCTGGTAGTTCCACGAGTGGCTAAAAGTTGCTCGTACCAATTATGCCCCCGCTTGGAAAACTTAGTGGCTACTACCTGGGCGGGGAGGATGGCTTTAACCCCACGAAGCAAATAAAAGGGCGTAAATTTAGTCGAACTGTTAACACTGGTATTGTGGTTGAACTGAATGAACGGGACATACAAATCCCAGTTCAATTGGTCTGTGCTTACACATACTGTGAATTGCTCCCCAACGGAGCGATTATTGTTTTCGACCAAACCATTACAACAGGGGTTGTATGAGGTGGTAGTGAGCTATTTGACACCAAGTGACTTAAGGAGATTGCTAATCAATTCGTTTTGAAAACTAGTCCCGCGATCTGTAAGTATCTGCTCTGGGCAGCCGAACTGTAAGACTACTTCCTCGATGAACTCAGCACAGGTGGCCGCATCAATAGACTGGACTGGCTTAGCACAGACATAGCAGGTGGCATATTCCATCATTACTAAAATGTACTTATTGTGACGAGCTGTGGCAGGTAAAGGCCCTTTGGCATCCAGAGCCAAAGTTTTCAAAAGCGACTGTGGAGGGATGGGGCCTGACTGGCCCATGGATTGGGAGTTGATGGCTTGAATTTTTTGGCATTCAAGGCAGGATTGAACATACTTTTTGGTGTCAGTAGCCATTGTGTTCCAAAAGTAAGCCTGTTTAATTTTACGTAACATTTTGAGCACACCAAAATGCCACCCCCAAATATGGCATCATGATGGGCCTGAATGACTTCGGGGACATACAATTGAGGGACAAGTGTTAACTTAGATGACCTCTGGGGTGAATGGACCTTTAATAATATTTCACGATTGTTGGCTAAACCATAGCAATCACTCAACCTACGATATTTCGTATCAGCTTGGGCAGGGTGTAATAATACCTGTTTCAGTTTACGAATGTGGGAGTCGCTATCGTATTTGCCAATGAAGGGAGAAGTAGGAACAGTGACAGTACATAAATGGAACACTGACTCGTCATCGATCTGAATATACTCTTGAACATGCGTATAAACGGGGAGAAAATGAATGATACTATTTAAAAGGACGATAAGGATAGTACAATTGAAGACTGGGTCAATGCATGTTGTGGCGAGTGTAGTGGCATGCCGTTGTCGAATTACTTGAACATTCACTTGGTAAAGGGTAGTTATAATTTTTATTATTAAATGAATGGGTAAATGTTCTCCTTAGCTACAGCAGTGGCGATTCTGTCTCTCTCACTCGTGTCGTGCGCTGAAATAAAATGGTGTTTGACATCGTCCCAGTGTTGCGAAATATACTTAGCCACAATAGTACTAATTTCAGATGCCTTGTTAGGTTTTTGAAAAATGGCTTCGGCAAGCACCTTAAAAAGTGAAGTACACATCATCATGTCACCTTTGACGATGTAGGGGGTATTGTGGAGAGTGACAGTTTATGTACCGACCTGTTGTGGGGTTGCGGCTGAGTGCATTGGAAAGTGTGTTTAATTTTCCCTCAACAATATTAATTTGAATATCAAATTCGCTTAAGGCCATCTTTAGGAAGTAGGCATTATGGTCCGCTATGGAACGGAGGTATCTTAGGCTAGCATGGTCGGTCTCATTCGTAAATTTATGTCCATATAAATATTGGCGAAAATGTGTACACAAATAATTCATGGCCGATAGTTCTCTTTCGGCATGCTCCATCGTCCTCCTTGTATAGAAAATTTCTTAGATGCAAACGCTACAATATTTCTCTGTTTAGAGTGTGGGTCAAGTTGGATGAGCGCCTCTCCTACTACAGTGTTGCTGGTATCGCATGCGATAATGACTTAGGGGCCCTCGTTAAACTTCTGTAGTAATGGTGCCTGAAGAATAGCTCGTTTCAACTCTAAAGAGGAATGTTGGTGATTGTTTTCCCATTTAAAAGGGGGTATTATGTTTGGTCAAATCAATTAAAGGTTGTACAAGGAATGCATAATGCAAAATATATCGCCATAGGCAGGAAGTCATCCCCAAAAAGGTGCGAAGTTGTTAAAGATTAGTAGGGTGGGCCATATTCTCGATTGCAGCTACTTTGTCGGGGTCTGTGAACATGCCTTGGAGCATGATGAAGTGGCCTAGACCCTTAATTGTTTGTTGGGCGAACAAACACTTTTGGGAATTGTCCTGACATTGTACTGGTGCAATCTTTGGAAGTCCTTATGAATATTGGCGATATATTCCTCAAAGGTACTATTTAATATGAAAATATCGTCAATGTAGGTGATCGCCGCAGTCCATTTGAGTGGGACCAAAAGTTTGTTGATGAACTTTTGGAAGGAGTAGAGTGAAGTGGAAAACCCCATTGGCATTCTACAATATTCAATTAAACCAACCCCATCAATGCTAAAAGCCAATTTATGACGATCCTGTGGCCAAACAGGAATGCTATAGAAGCCAGAAAACAAATCAAGGCTTGTGATGAAAGGGGAATGTTGCAAGGCCTTAAAAATTTCCTCAGTATGAGGCAGTAGATATTGCACCCCAGTGAGATGTTGATTGAGTTTTCTAAAATCTGTCAAAAATCGAAGGCCACCGCTCTATTAGGAAATGACAAGACTAGGGGCAAAATATGGGGAATCAGCTTCTTGTATAATGCCAGCATTAACCATGTCTTTAATCTGAATTAAAAGGTCACCACATGCCTTGGGACTGATTCGGTAGGGATGAGTAGCAATGGGTTTGTCCGTGTCCAAATCGAGTTTAATTTCAAAGTCCTGTGCATCTGTAAGTTCCAGTATAGCATTTGCAAAATGGTCTTTATATTGCGCGATAATATCCTTAATGGTTCGTTTCTGGGCAAGAGAGAGCTTATCGTTTACTAGAGGACCCTGAGGGGGTTGAATTTCAAAGGCTTCGAGAACATTACAACAATGGGTAATGGAAGAGTAGTCGGGTGTGTCTGCACTATCTGATATGAATGGAATTTTGGTGAATTTATTCTAATCATGGGTGTGGATAAAGAGTGTATTGTAATTTAAAATAGGGATGACATCGTACGTCTTAAGAAAATCCACTCCCAAAATTATATCTTGCTGGAGGTTGTTAAGAACAAAATATTTCTGAGGATAAGTACGACTGTGCACATTTAAGTTTAAAGTTGTTTCAAATTTAGGAGGGGGCAAGATTGACGTGGCTACCACTAGTGTAATATTAGTCTTGAGAGGCGAAAGGGGCTGATCTGATAAAATGGTGCTGGCCACACAGCTCCATGAACATCCCATATCTACTAACATATAGTATTGTGTGCCCTTTATGGTAATATTTGGCTTACAGGATGAAAGGGAATTAGTGCACACTGGTTTCTGTGTTCCAATTCTATGTGCGGCACTGCTAAGCATGTTTCCCAACGGACGCTCATCATTATGTCCACCGGCATCCTTGTTGCGAAAACACTCAGCATGCACCACAGCAGGAGTGGAGGTAGAGTGGGCTAGAAAGACAGTACGCGGTGTCAGATGGAATGTATTCTTAAACCAGTGAAAGCGGTCACGAATGTCCATTGAAAAAGAAGAATTTTGGTTGGAGAAGGCATTGAAAACTCTTATGGCCGACATACAGGCAAAGTGTGCAGGTATCGCTAGCAAGGCTACATGGGCCCTGGACTGTGTGCTGAGCAGCGCGAATCACTGTGTCGTGCCAATGTTGCATTTTGGTGTGCGGAGCTCTGTAGATGTGGCAACCAGAGCCTGATTCGCTGGGAGGTGGGGGGAATCGCTGTGCTGGTAAGTGTCACTGCAAGTGGGCTTGGGATGTGGTGGTTGATGTGTCAGTGCTTTGCCTTTACACGCAGTGGCATGTATAAGTGATTACTATGTAGTTGCAGAATATGAACTTTATTCGACCTGGCAAAAAATGTGGATCACAGGGTTGCGCAAAATAGATCTGAGAATAACGGGTGGCAAAAGGGGACTTGGCGGAAATTTCATTCCTTTGGAATTAAACAGCATAGTTTCTACGTATGACCGACTGGGTACCACTTTGTTTGATATATCATTACACGCAGCCCGAACACAGGCATTTTCGTCATAGGGGGTGGTGTGTCTTACTCTCTCTCGTAGGGAAGTTTTTTGACTGATAATAGGGGTTTTGAGTTCCATGGAATGGATGTGACTGGGGTGTGGGAGTAAGTGCCATGTTAAAGTGAGGTGTGTTTGCTGTATTGTGGGGAAATTGAGTGGTTTCGGCGTGGTGCTGAGGTGTGCGTGATTGATGCCACCTCGATAATTACTAAAAGAGTGTGGAGTTTGAGGACATTGACGGTATCCCATGTTGGGGAGGGGGGTTGAGCAGAGAATTTGGGTTGGGTTGGTAGTGGTAGTACTGTGGGCGAATGGGGAGGACGGATTGTAACCAGTGCAGGGTCGTGGAACACTAAAGCGCAGGCGATTCTGATGCTGCATGAATTGATGCTGGGAGGATGAATCATGTTGGTGGAGCAAAAGTTGTGCGCTCTCTTGTTTGAGTTTAGAAATCTCCGCCTCAAGATGCACGGAATCAGGGTGAACAGGGGTTTCTGTAATGTTTTGTTGATATTTGAAAATACCTACTTCAACCCTGCGAATATTTTCACGCATTTGTTCAGGCGTATCATTTGGAAGTCCAATGAGCTTATCCACAATAGAGGGGAGAATACTTTTCCAGATGACGTTCACGAAGTCGGCATCTGTCATGTGGGGGCTATACTGCACACTATTATATTCTAGTGTCTGAATGTGGTGGAGAGTGTCCTAGCCAAGGGCCTGTTTCTTTGTGTAAATTTAATGTTTCACACGCTCGGTTTCAGCGGCACTTGTAAAAACGTTTACTAAACCCGCCTTAAGTTCAGGCCATGTGATAGGCTGGGCACGGTGATGTGTTAGATTTTAGAGAGTGTGCTTGGGCTTGTCAAGGAGGGAAAAACGAATGTGTTTACACTTGTCAGCGTCCGCCCATCCATTAATGTCGGCAACTTCCTTAAAGGCGTGTAAAAACTCTTGAATACTTTCTCCCTGTTTCCCCGAAAAGGATGGGGATTTCTCTGGTTGAGTGAAAATGACATTAACAGGAGTGGGGTTGTTGGCCATGGTGGTTTATGTTTGATAAGGTATGGTATCGACATATGCAGGGGTGGCGGGTGGGGGTGGAGATGAACATGAAGGAAGAGGAGCAATGCCAACTTCCTCATGAAGGGGAAATACAAAGAATTGAGTTAGGGGTGCAGGCAATTGTGATGGTTATTGCGGAATAGATTGGGAGGGGGTGGTGTATCTAGAGGATAGGTATGCTCGGTGCTAGGAAATGATGAGTCTAGCACATTGTTTTGGATTTGATTAGTATTAGGTGTTTCTGTAGTGTTTTGAAGGACGCGCTGCCTGTCTCTCTCGTCTAAGTTGTTTTCAAAATTTTTTGTGTCGAGCAAAACTGTTTTAAGCAAATGTGAGACTTTAAATGACTTTTTCTAACTTTGTGTTTCCATGAAATGTGTCAACTGGATTGTGAAAGTGTATGTTTGTAGAATTGGTGCCGCATACTTTTCTGAACTTAAAATTAAACAAACTACTGGAAAGAAGAAGAGAACACACTCCAACAGCACACAACTCACTGGAGTGGTTCAAGCAAACAATTGAACAGTGTGTTTTGAATGCATGATAAGCATTACAATTAAAATACTCTAACGACATAAAAGAAGCATGCTAAGGGGGAATGGTAGGCAGGAATGGTGGCTCGGCAAGGCTGCTACGCAAGCGCTGAGTCGCAGTTGTGGTAACTGACCTATGACATGCTGGCCTACTGTGAGAGTAAAACAACAATTTGCATGGGTGGGTGGGGCCATCTGTTATAGACAAGGGAAGGCGGCTTACTCGCAATGGTATTACATGTCTGAAAATATTAATTATAATGTTTGATGACACAATAATAAAACATCCTGGGTAGAAGTGGAGCCCGGCAGCAGAAAGGTGGGAATTAAACCTTTCCTCCGCCAGTGTAACGCGTACCCTTCTTTCTTAGTTACATTCTTTTAATCTCTGCAATTCCTCTCCAACACTGGCTTCCAATACTCAACTTGACTAAACATCAAACATTGCTTTACTGTATAGGAGGTAAGGGGTGCTACAGGGGGTGCTTGTGATGGTGGCTAAATAAGAAGTATCATTTATGAAAATATATATACTATAACAAACTCTAGATAATGGAACACAATACATTGACATTTAACAACATTAAGATTACAGTTACAGAACAACTATGGGATTACAGTTACATTATTAAAAAATATACTGAACAGAAGTTATAAAACTCCATATATATATATATATATATATATATACATACATATATATCGCAGCTATTCCCTAACCTTACCACAATTACTTCACAATAGGGGAAGGGACGATAGTTCGTAACAGGAATGGCTCCCTATCGCTAACGCGATTATGCTCACCCCAAGGAACCCTAGGAACAGTGTTTAACAAATGTAAACTATCATACTTTATGAGTGTGTGTTAAATCATTTTTCAGTTAGCCATAAGAATTGTCTGAAAAATTAGATTAATGTATTTCTACTTATACGGGAATGATGCTAGTCATTAATACACACGAAGGTGTATTATAAAGCAACAGCTACTCTTATAGGTATTCAGCAATATTTGTGTGTGGAATCATAGTATGTGTATTTCAAATATCTGAAGGTATGTAATATGGTGCATGTAATACTGCTTTTACATAGTGCATTATGCATTTTATCGTAAATTTAAACTTATTTTACAACAATTAGAGACATGGTTTTATATATGTATATATAAAATTATATAAATTCAATGAATTATTTATTTTGGCACATTTTTCAACTTTATACTGTGTACATGCTACAGCTAGTTAACAATTCGCAAAATGTTGTGTCACCAAAGCTACTTAAATTTCGAGAAATAAAATAATATCGCCGGTTTTTGTATTCTTGAAAGTATATGCCGGTGTAAAATATGCTTTCCTTCCCAATAATTTTGCAAAAATTTAATTACTTAACCATACATGCAGTTGAATATCGTGTGTGGAAAATTATTTATCCTAACACAGAATTTATAAAGTTGCTCAATGTAGACAATATAAATACCTTGATATTTATCTTTTTTTTACAGTGAAGCTTGTCATATTTAAAATAATCTGTAACTTTACTTTGCCTACTATAAATTTAGCACATTATTCCCAAATAACATAAAATTATTATTTAAATGATATATAATAACTTTTGACTTAACTTTTTTTATTTCAGTAATAAATGTGCTATGTACATTCTTTGCTCTGAATGTGTGATTTAATTGTGTTCTAATTATTCAATTCAGTTGATTAGTTTACTATTTAGGAATATTTGAAGTTACGAGGTGGAGTCTGACATAACCAAAAAATGGACGCAATGCAGTGTTGCCCATCCTAATACTACAAACGGGCGATGCAATGGCCCACTTCCCATGTATATAACCGCGCCTGCAAGATTATAGCTTGCTGTGTCTATTTTTAGAACAGTGGCTAGAGATTATGTTAGAATTTCCAGGCCGCAGACAGAGTTTTATCGGTGCGGTGTTCCGATGTATTTAATTTTGTGATATTGTACATTTAGTTCTGTAGTTTATAAAATGTGGTCATGGTTAAGTTGGTTATGCCACATTGTCATTACACTTTTTGGTATATATATATATATATATATATATATATATATATATATGCGTTATATAAATTTTGTTTCAGTTTGCTCCGTGTCATTAGAGAAGAGACACTACACCATGTTTTGAAGGTGTGTTCGTGCAAGTTATTTTCCTTGTAAGGTATATCGATATATTGACATACTGTGATACATACTTAAAGTGATGACAGACATATTAGTAATGCAAGGACATATTGTTTGACATGTATAGACAGGTAACATTTGACTTAACACTTATTTTCGATTTAAGTAATAAATTTGTTATGTACATTCTTTGTCATGAATTTGTGAATTGTTAGTTTTTGATTTATTAAATGCGGAGCATTAGTTTATTAGTTATGATTATTTGAATTAACGAGGTGAAGTCTGTCATGACCTCAAAATGGACTGTATGCAGCGTCGCCCATCCTAACATTACAGACGGGCGATGCGTTACTGCACTCTCATTTAATCTGCTTATTTAATGACTTTGTAATTACCTTGATAGCCTTTGCTAAAATATCCATTCTGTTTTCAGTTTGATTCTTAAATCTTATTATGTTGGTACAGTGGAATTTAACAATATATTGGAGATTTGAATTCTACCTTGCAAGCTAGTAATTTTTGTTGATAGGTACTTATCATTAGTGACTAGTTTTTCAAAATGCTTGTCAGTTAGTATATTGCAACACCATGTTCCTTAGTCTCCTAATATTTGAATTCCTCTTTCATTACAAAATGGAATTTGAACTTCATTCAAGAATTCCGTTACTAGATGCTTGTGTATAAATTCTACATAATTCTAAATTATTCTAAAATTATCACAAATATGTAATATTTTTGATACACTAGATTGGTGTAACTAAATTTCAATGTTATCGGGTATTACTGGTTTAATTAAATGTATAGTGTTAATGAGAAAATTCATCATAGCGCAGCATAGTCGTTAGTTGTTTCCAATAGTACACAGATTGAGGATGAAAATTGCTGCTTGGCTTCCTCTCATTTTGCCTTGGACCTGGATCTGATGCCGGTTAACAGCCAGCGGCGCTAGAGCCCATGACGGCGCTCAACACGCACGTGTCACGTGCGCAAAGAGGCCAATAATTTTGAACTTTCGAATTAATGTTATTTTCAGCGTGAAATTTGTTGTGTTGTCTTTGCAGTGTTTAATATGCCTTAGATTTTTTTTTTTTTTTTTAGTATTTGTACTAATTTTAAATTGTTTGGTTATAAAAATTCGAAGTGCCTGGGGCACCGAGATTAAGAACACTTTATATTCCGGCATGAACGCCGTCATAAAGAGACACTAAAATAATATTGGAATTCATAAGAAAATTATATAAATGTAAAACAATACTTAATTTAATTTGTGCCATTTAATTTTCGAAAATAAAATATTTCACTCGACGTGCGCAGCACTTCCGATTATGTGAACCCCGTAGGTGGCCATGGTAGGTCCGTGCGACACTTGTATCTGGACAGTCTGTCGAGGAGAGCTGGCGAGGTAAGACACTGTCACGTATGCACTACAACTTTTGTTCACTGATTTCAGTTTCCATAGTTAATTTAGTTTACCTGTTAACCTTTGCTTGTGTACGTTTTTGCCAGACATTTTCCCCAGTATTATGCTTCTGCTTTATTAATTTATTGCGCCCTTGCTGCATTTTTAACTTAATCGAGGAGGAGAAGTATGTCGGAGAGGTCACGTGACCAGTGCTATTTGAATCAGGCGCCATCCACCTATGTTTATGGCATTTCATTTTAACTTCTGTGTTATTTCTACAAGCAATTTTAAGAGCTTTGTTTTTATGTATGTATTTGAGGGTAATTTTCGTGTTTGAATATTTTACGGCAACATCACGTATAACCACGTGGCTGACCGACGCCAAGACTTTGTATACGCCATCGTTGTGTTTGAAAGCTTATTTATGTAACATCATATGTGCAATATTTTGCTAAGGGTTCTATGTCAATTTTATTCAAGGTTCAATGTATTTTTCACGTAAATTGATGTTTTTTTTTACTTGACCTCGCGGTCACGTTAATGTTTGATTTTACCGTCATCAAGCATGTTACACACCTGTTACCACTGCAATCGTAAAAAGAATAATTTTCTCAGCAAGAATAATCTATTATCTGAATTTAGTTTGCCGTATCCATGCAGAAATATTGCAATTTCACCTGCACCACGTGATCCGCTACGAACTTCATCCAGCGGCATCCGCGCCATATAAACTTGTTTTCACACATGTGTGTGTTTATTGTGAATACTTATCCCCTGTCCCATCTTGTTTCATATATCTTTTGAGGGTTTATATAATTTTGTAATTAGTGTATGGTGCAATTATTCCCATCTCAGCTGGCTCTGTGTATAGGCCGTCACCACACTAACCACGTGCTGGAGGACGAGCCCAGACGAGTTTGTGTTAGTGATGGCCAGTAATCACACGTGTTAATGTATCAAGGGTTTCATTTGTAATTCACCGTGTCCTATCTTCAGGGAAAAACCTTCAGTCCACTCTAGCAGCTGTCGGCCCTCTTCCCTTGTGAAGGCTGTGCTTTCACGCACTTCGTTGGGATCATCCATCTAGGCGTGCGCTAGAGTAATTTCAAGCTGGGGAGCAACCAAGCGGAATTGGCTAGTCACGACCGAGATAATAATTGAGTTGGCACGTTGATGTGTATGCACAATAACAATAAAAGCAAGTCTACAGTAAACTTATATCATTTATTCAGTAGTGACAGTGTCCTAACCACATATGTCTTATTAAGTGTTTATTTCCATTGAAGTTTAGAAAAAGTTTAGTATTGCCTATGTGTTTGTAAGTACGCACGGGTGAGATGGACACACAGAACCCACAGCATCACTGAGAACCCTGAGTCTCAATAGTGGGATGATTGGGAAGCACCGCTAGAGCCCAAATTACCAGTAAGTATTTGTGTCATCGTTCGTCCCGTGTCTCACTCAACGGCGTCAATACAACACGTAAATACTCATGTAAAATCTAGTTTCCTTATTATTATTTATTTACCCACATGTGCTTTTTTGACGTTTCTTGTGCACACTGTGTCGTGTTACTTATTTCATGATTTTGCTAGGCGTATAAGCAGTATAGATGAACCTATAATTTTTTCTATATGACAGGGTTCCTCATAATTATATTCTAGGCTCTTACGTCTGGAGTGTTTCTTTACCCATACATAGTCCCTGACTTTAAATGTGTCCACGTCATATTTATTATCAAAGTAATGGTTTTTCTACCTGTTGATTTGGAAATAAGTTGATCTTGCTTGTCCCCTATTTTTCTTTAACTAAGTATCCCAATCTGCTGATCTCGTGGGAAATTTTCCGAAAGGAACGTGTGTACTTTGTACTGCTTCCTGACCAGATATCATACAAAATGGAGTATAGTTAGTACTCATGTTCACTGATATATTATTATTGAAAACTATATAATCTTAGTATTTCTCCAAATTTTTTGGGTCCTCATGCACGTGTGCAGTTAATTGTTGTCCAATAATTGTATTAGTACTATCAACTAAACCATTACAGGCTGGGTTAAAACTTTTTTACCTGTGGTTGATTTAACATCTTGGTTATCAGCTCGTTGTTAAATGATGCCCCGCGATCAGTAAATATTTGATTGGGGAAACTATATTATGGTATAACATCCCTAATAAATTCCGAGAAAGTAAAAGCATATATAATCTGTACTACTTTAGCAGTTACGCATCAGCTTGCAAATTCTGTCATAACTAGTTTGTAACAATTGCCTTATTTATATTTTTTGATAGGACCTTTGGCACACAAAGCCCATTATTTTAATAGTAGCAGAGGGTCGATTGAATTAAATTGTCCCACTGGTTTCTTATTGCTGCTTTTAGTTTTTTGGTGAATTTCGCAATTCTTAACATATTGTGTAACATCTGAGTGCAATCTTGTTTAATGTTTGCTAGTGTTTTGTACGTTAAAGATTGGCTACCTCCCAGTAGGGAATCATGGTGGGCCATCATTATTTCTTTTTGGTAAAGTTTTGGCACTAGAGTTAGGTGTCTTTCGCCAGTTGGAATATGTATGTACAAATAAATCTTCCCATTGCCTGAATGCCGTAATGTCTAGCGAGTTGAAGACATTTCGCTTCGGCTTTCTGTGATCCTAATAAAGCTGTTTTTCAATTCTTATATATGCTCATCGTTTTCATATTCTCCTTTAAATGGCGAATTTGTAATAGTTTGAGTTGCTAATAAGTTAAGTATATCACTCTTATTTTCAATGTGGATAAATTAGTCTTCTTGATTATAAATTGGAATGAAGAATGTTTGTTTTGATTTATTAATTCTTGTTATTTAAATTTTGAGTTCTGGGTCTAGCGTGCTGTATTTCATCTTATATTTACTGCTTTACTGGATTAATTCTATATATACTCCGTATATTTCTGTTACGGCTTTTATCATTAGTTTTACCATTTTATCTTGGTACTCTACCAAAAACCTTATGTTTGTAGCTGGGTCTAGAGAGTTCTAGTTAATTCAGGAATTAACTCTTTGATTTTTGAATAATGTGTTTTGATGTATTTCCCTACAGTTTGTTTTCTTTCGTCAGCTTTTTCACTGTTTTGGAAAATTGCTACACTAATGTTTTGTATATACTCTGCGAACTCGAGATAGAGTCCTTAATATTATAATTTATAATATCTGTGATTATATCACTAATTTGCACTGTTCCTACTGTGGAAATTCTACTGAGAGCATCTAGTAATGTATTTGGTTTACCCTTAACCATTTTGGCTTCAAAAATTTTTACTAATACTATTGCCATTTTCTGTATTCTCAAATTATTTTCCGCTGTGCTCTTTAAATATCATGGGCTAGCATGATATGTCTCTATAAGGAATTTTGAACAATATAAGTATTGCTTAAAGTATGTGCACAAATATTTAATACCATCTAGTTCTCTCTCTTTGGCTGACCACCTAACTTCATTTGAAGAAAGTTTCTTAGACACGAAAGCCACAATAGTCTGAGTTTTGTCTTGTGTTTGCTGTATCAGAACTGCCCCTATAACTGTTTGAAAAGCATCGCATGCTAATATAGTTCTTTTATTCTCATCAAATTTGTGTTATATTGGAGCTTCTTGTAATGCCAATTTGAGTTCTAAAAATGCATTTTCTGTTGTTCGGCCCATTGATATTTATTACTACTCTTTGATAGCTCAACTAATGGTTCGGCTTTAGTTGCATAACTAGGTATGTACTTTCTGAAAACGTCATGCCTAATAATGTACAAGATTATTTTAAGTTAGAACACGGTGCCATTCACTTAATATTCTCTATTTTGTCTGGATCTGTTTGAATTCGTTGAGGAGTAATTAAATGACCTAGTATTTTTATCCTTTGTTGTGAAAAATTGCATTAATTTAAATTTACTTTCACATTGAATTTCTTTAGTCTTTCAAATATATCTTAATATTTTCCAAGTGCTGCTCAAATGTTTCACCTAATATGGATATATATATATATATATATATATATATATATATATATATATATATATATATATATATATATATATATATATATATATATATATCATATCATTGGAATAAGGCAATTCCATATGGATATATATATATATATATATCCATATGGAATTGCCTTATTCCAATGATATGGTCCTAGTAAAATGTCTATGGATTGTTGAAAATACTTTGGCACATGTTTATACTGGTTTAGACCTATACTGTCAATGGTGAAGGCTAATTTATGTTTGTCTTGATTTTTCACTGCAGTTGTGTAAAAACCTGAAAATAAATCTGGTGAATTAATTTATTTGGTGTTTTGAAATGTTTTCAGAATGTATTTCGTTCTGGGTAATGGAGGTTGTATTCTTTTTATGTACTGGTTTAAGAGTCTAAAATCTGCAAGAACCAAATGCCCTGTTGCTTTTTGCATATGATAAGACTTGGAGCGGCGTACAGTGAGAACAATTTTCTATAATTCCTGCTTCCATAATTAGCTTATCTGTTGTAAGGTCTAATTTGATTTCAAAATACTTAGTTTTCATCAGTTCTAGCACATTTTGTGCAAACCTACCTTTATATCCTGAAATTATGTTTAGTAATTCTGATTTTTCTTTTCTGTTCAACTCTTTATTAATTTCATCTGTTAATTTTTGTATATATTTGTTCTCAAATGTTTCACTCCTATGATTGCAATGTTCTGCTGTATTAACTCCGCTTTCCTCGAATATGTTATCATATAATGGTACATGGAGTAATTTGCTGGGAATGTTTCAATTAAGAAATATTAAATATTGTTTTATGATTCAGAAAGTTTTGCTGAGAGAACAAATGGCACTGCTTGGCTTTGTGGCCTGTATACATGCATAATGCTCATAAAAGACTTGCTAAACTTCGCGGACCTACTTTACTTGGTTTACTCTCTGCGTGTTGAGATGTTGTGTGTTGGCTAATCGCAACTGCGTGTTCCTGTTTTGGACTGTTACTCTCTTTGTCGCCACTTTCCTGTGTAGCGTCGTGTTTCTTGATACTAACACTTTTAATGTAGTAATGCGTGTTACTACTGGAAAATTTGCCATCTGGCTTTGTAAACTCTAAGAGTGATGCTCGTATTTCTTCATTATTTTTCTCCTTTTCATCCTGATATTGTAATATTCTAAGGCTTGTGGAAAAACATTTTCTGTACGGTTCTGAGTTTTCTGACACAACTACTTCATAGGATTTTGTGTTGTCCCTGAAACTATTTTGCGTGTAGCTATTTATATATGGAGGTAACACGCTCTTCCCCCTGACTATCTAGTTTTTTAAACAGTGTACTTATTATCCTGGTCCGTATTTGTTTTGTCAGTTTCCTTATATTAACTGTAATTTCCTTGGTACATGTTTACTTTCTCTCTATGTTTGTACCTGCTATTTAATATGTTTGTGAACTTTTATATTATCTTTGAGTACTCTTATCTGGCCTTTCTGAGTCCTTAACTAAGTTCTTTTTTCTCTGTAATATATTGGCCTATACTCCTTTTGTATTATTAAGACATTAGCTCTATACTGATTTCTTTGTGTTTCAAAGCTTTTGTTATTTTAATTCGCACTCTGAAATTTCTTTACTGGTTTATGTCAATTTTCTCTATATTACTGTATTTTCGCGAATTTTCTCTGTGAATAGTATGCTCTTGTGACTTGTCTCTACTAATAATATGTTCTATTCTGTGTGAGTCATGCTGTTGTGTGCTACTTTGTTCTGATGTGGTTAACTTGGTTTTGACCTCCTTAATCTTGAAAATTTTTGACTGGAGTTTTTGATTTTCTATGTGCAAGTAGTTTTCGATCAAATAATCATTGTACCTTTTCATACCTAATTCCACTTTTTCAAATACTCTAATGGTTGTGCTAGTATGTTATTTTGCATTCCTATGATTTCGTGTTGCATAACTAAGTAATAGTGATTTCCAAATCACTTCCATAAACTCGCTTTCTGACATCTATGGATTGCATTTTTATACGAAGATTTTCAAGTGTTCAATTTGGGTCTGAAAAATGTCCCCTATTTTTGTCTTTTACTGAGTAACAGGTATCTCGGTGATCCAAAGAAGAAAGATGACCGCCACCATAGCGACCCAATTTAAAAATTCTGATCATGCCCCTAATTCCCCTCCTTTCGTCGTCGATTGAGTGGCTTCTTGCCACTCAAAATTATGTTAGCATCGGGCATCGACTTGTTGCCACAACAGTATTTGGACAGTGTAATACTACTTTTATAAAGTGCATAGTCATTCCATCGTAAAGTTAAACTTTTTTTACAGTAATTAGAGACATGAATATATATGTGAATAAGGCTATATAAATTTAACAAATCCTTTATACTGAATTTTTTTTTAATTTTATACTTCATACATGCTACAGCTCGTTAACTATAGGCAAATTTTTGTGTTACCGAAACTACATAAAATTCCAGAAATATAATTATATTGCCTGTTTTTCATTTTCTTGAAAAGATATTGAGATATAAAATATGCATTCCTTTGCTATATATTTACAAAAATTTAAATATTAAACCATACATGTATGTAAAGTTGATCGAAGTAGAAACAAAAAAAAAAATTTTTATTTTTCATATTTAAAAGAAGCTGTAACTTTACATTGCCTACTATAAATTTAGCACACTATACACAAAATTATACATAATTACTATTTTAAGGATAAACAATAGATTTTTTTGCACCTTTATGCTATATTCACTTTTTCTTTTTTGGTTAACTTATATTAAAGTACATCTCACAATTAAAATTTTTTTAACTAGATATGAAATTCAAAAATTATTTATATAATTTAAGTTTCCAAGAATTAAATGGTAGAGCTTGCAAAACCAGCTAAATTATAGATAACCACAAATATATGCTTAAAAATTTTGTAAGAATTTAACAGAATTATTTCTCACAATTATTTTTTTATTAGTAGAAGCAGAGCTCTTTTTAAGCATTTATGTTTTTGTTATGGTTTGTGTTAGTCTAGTGAAAATTAACACATTTATGAGTGAGTGTTACATCATTTTTAACTTAGCCATAAAGTATGTCTGAAAAAATTTTCTTTTCAGGTTTCCACTTACAGGGAAATGATACTGGTCATTAAAACATTGCGAAGATGTATTATAAATAAACGATTACTGTTATGGATAGTCAGCGATATTTGAGTTAGGAAACATAGTAAATGCATTTCAAATATCTAATGCTATATGATTAGGAGCATGTGAAACAGCTTTTATAAAGAGCATCTGCATTTCATCGTATATTTAGAATTATTTTTCAGCAATTGGATACATGGTTTTAAATGTGCATATATAAATATATATTTAAATTATTGAGTGCTTTTTTTTGGCAAATTATCCTATTTCATACTATGTACATGCCACAACTGTTTAACAATACACAACATTTTGGATACCAAAGCTACATAAAATTTCAAAATAAAATTATATCGCATGTTTTTCGATTTCTCGAAAGTATGTGACGGTGTAAAATATGCATACACTTACAATAATTTTACAAATATTCCATATTAAACTATACTCGTAGTTAAATATCTTGTGTATAATATTATTTACGTAACACAAAATTTGTAAAATTGCTCAATGTAGAAACAAGGAGGCGGGGCGAAATGAGGAGGAGGCTGGGCGAAAAAAAGAAAAGGCAAGGCGAAACAATATGTAGGGTGAGCTAAACGATGAAGAGGCTGGGCATAACAATGAGAAAGCAGGGAGAAAAAATGAGGGGGCATGGCGAAACACGAAGAAGGCATGTCGAAACAAGCTGGAGGTGGGACGAAACAAGGAGCAGGCAGGGCGAAAGAAGAAGATTGTTGTGAGAAACAAGTATGAGAAAAATCGAAACACGGAGGACGTGGGGTGAAACAAGTAGAAAGCAGGGCAAAACGAGGAAGCAGGGTGAAACAAGAAGGATGCAGAAAGAACAAGGAGGAGGCAGGGCGAAACAAGGAGGATACATGAATATGGAGGCATAAGGGCGAAACAATGAAAAGGAAGGGCGAAACAAAAAGAATGTTGAGCGAAACAAGGAGGAGAAATGGCGAAACAAGGAGGAGGTGTGGTGACACAAGGACGATGTGGGGCGAAACAAGGAGAAGGAAGGGCGAAACCAATATGAGGTGGGTGAAACAAGGAGGAGGCTAGGCGAAAAAAGGAGGAGGCATAGCAATACAAGTAGCAGGCCGGTCGAAGAAAGCTGGAGGTGGGGCGAAACAAAGAGGAGGTGGGACGAAAAAAGGAGGAGGCTGGTCGAGACAATGAAGAAGCTGAGTGAAACAAGGATGAGGTGGGGCGAAACAAGTAGATGATATAGCGAAACCAGGAGGAGGCTGGGCGAAAAAAAGAGGAGGCAAGGCGAAACATGGAGAATTCTAAAGTCTATTTACATATCCAAATACTGCATGACACCGGACTAATCTATTTCTATGGTATAATATGAAAATAATATTGTACAACAGTTTTATATGACAGGATTTTAGGTTTTATTAGGTCACGTCATGAATGCACATTTGTGATACAAAAATATTATTTTGTATTTTTTTTTTATTCATGATAGTACTGCATTTATTTAAGAACTCCCTAATTATGGCATCAATAATTGGCAATTTTTTCCCGATAATATAGGCATACATAATTTCATGAACAGTGCTCAATATGTTAAGCATTTTTTTTTTTTTCAAAACTTGAACACATACACAAGCTTTGCTCAAAATTTGGCATTTTTTGTATAAACTTTATGTTTCCTTGTTGTTGGTATTATAACTCAAACTACTTAAATATGACCAGTTTATATATGACTTGAATGGATTGCAGAACAAAAGTATTCCTAGTTTATGTTTTAAAGCAACATTGCCAGTTTTGTCGTTCCTAAAGAGTTGTATTAACTGATGCTAGAATTGTATATTATATAAGGAAATATTTTTGGTTTGACGATCGATGTGTGGGTAATGAGATCAAAATATTAATGTGGTTAAGAGGCAGGAAATTCGATTCATACCGTGCCGAGGAATACTTGTTACATTTTCGGCGGAGACACTCCTAATATTTACATATAACAAACGTGACGGGCGTTGCTACTGGATAGTGTGCTTTCCCCACTCCCTCTCCTATTTAATTATTCCACCCCTTAACTTCTCAAAACTCAATTGGTGCTAATGACATCAACCGCTAGGTGCCACCAAAATACACCTACTCTCACATAAGCTGTTGAAATTATACGGACACCAAACATCATTATTTGTGTCATAATTCTAAAAGTTTTGTAAATCCTAACAATCCAACACACTTTAAATTAAGATATTTTTAAGAATGCCATATTAGTATATTTAAGCTGAAAAAAATTAGCATCAAATAAAGAAACATAATTATTGCTCACCATTAATTTTTTATTAGTTTAACTAGAGAAATTTCTAGACATTTATAATTTTATTATTGTTTGAGTTTGTCTATTGAAAAATAGCACTGTAATTTGTAAGTGTTAAAACATTTTTGACTTAGCCATAAAGTGTTTCGGAAAAAATTTGCGTTATAGATCTCCACTGCAGGGGAATAATACTGGTCATTCTTTAATGATAAAGTTGTATTATAAAGAAACAATTATTGTAAAAGGTATTCAGTGATATTTGATTGTGGAATCATAGTAAGTACAGTAAAAATATCTAATGGTACATAATGGGGAGCATGTAATATTGCTTTTATAAAGTGCATCTGCATTGAACCGTAAATTTACTCATATTGTACAATGACTAGAGACTTGGTTTTATGTGTGCACATATAAAGATATATATTTAATGAATCCTTTATTTTGGCAAAATGTTCAATTTTATACTATGTATGCACTACAGCTGGTTTTACAATGTGCAAAATTTTGTGTTTCCACAGCTGCATAAAATTCCAAAAATAAAATTGTATCGCCCATTTTTCGTTTCATTGAAAGTATACGCCAGTGTAAAATATGCATTCCTTCGCATTGAGTATACAACAATTTAATAAAACAATACACATAGTTGAATATCTCGTATTTTACTTTATTTATCCTAACACAGAATTTGTAAAGTTGCTCAATTAGAAACTAGAAATCTCCTAATAGTTATCATATTTATTTACAGTGAAGCGTGTCATACTTAAAAGAAGCTGCAACTATACTTTACCTACAAAATATTTCGCACATTATAGCCAAAATAATATAATATTCAAATTAAATTGATGAATAATATATCTAAAAGCACCTGGACTCAATATTCACTTTTTTCTTTTTCGATAAATTGTATTAAAATAGTTTTGATAATTATAATTTTTCTACATATATGTGAAATTCTAAAATGATTTATATTAATAACGTTTTAATTTCCAAAATTATAAAGTTTCACAAAAATTGCTAAATAATATATAACCACATATATATCCTTACAAATATAAAAATTTGACAGAAAAATGTTTAAACTTTACAAAATAATTCTTTCATCTTTACTATTCAATACATTAAGTTAAAAGTTATGTGTTTAACCGAAATTTCCAGTAATGGGATATCAGCTGTTAAAAGTAACCTTAATTTAGAATGTGTTGTGATTATGCTAGATTAACGAGATATGTGCCGGACACTCAGAGCAATAATGGCATGTATGTATGGGCAGGATAGCTGTTTGGCTACTAAAAAAGAGAAGGCCAGGCGAAACAAGGAGGAGGCAGGGCGAAACATTGAGGAAGCAGGGCGAAACAAGGGAGAGGCAGGGCGAAAAAAGGAGGAGGCAGAATGGAACAAGGAGGAGTTAGGTCAAAACATAGAGGAGGCAGGTCGAGACAAGAAGGAGGCAGAACTAAAAAAGGTGTAGGCAGAGCAGAATAAGGAGGAGGCAGGGCGAAACAAGGAAAAGGCTGAGTGAAACAAGGAGGAGTTGGGTGAAACAAGGGGAAAGCAGGGCGAAACAAGGAGGCCGGGCAAAAAATGGGGATTAAGGGCGAAACAAGGAGGAGGTTGGGTGAAATAATGAGAAGACAGGGAAAACAAGGAGAAGGTTTAGAGAAACAAGGAAGAGGCAGAGCGAAACAGGGAGGAGGTTGGGCTAAACAAGGAGTAGGTGGGGCGAAAAAAGGAGAATTGTGAAATGCTTTTTACATCTCAAAATACCACATGACACTGTAGTTATCTATATCTATGGTATATTATATAAATAACATTCTACACCATATTGATATGCCAGGTTTTCATGTTCGTATTAGGACATGTCATGAATGTACATTTGTGATACAAAAAATTCCAATATTACAATTTTAGGATACTTGCTAGAGTAAAAATTTAAAATTAACATATAATTGCATTAAAAATAGAAGCAACTTTTCTATTCATAGAAGACCGTAATATATGAAAATATTGTTTTGTAATATTTTTTAATTCATTGCTTGTGCCGCATTTTAATACGAAGTATTAAATCAAAAATAAGCATAAATAAGCTGTGGCATCAAAAATAAGCAATTTTCTTCCGATGTTATAAGCCTACGTAATTTCGTGAACAGTGCTCAATATGTTAAGTTTTTTTTTAACTTGAACACACGCACAAGCTTTGCACAAAATTTTTGTTTTTGTATAGACTTTGTTTCCTAGTTGGTGGTATTTACTCAAACTACTTTGATATTTTCAGTTTGGATATGTGTAACCAGAAGGAATTTATTTCCAGTGACGGTCTATCAGCTGTAAATTTTATATAACCTGTATCTAGAAAGTGTTGTGATTGTGCTAGTTTAGTGTGATATGTGCAAGACACTCAGAGCACTAATGTCATATGTGTATTACCAGGACGGCTTTTTGGTTCCTAGAAAAGAGAGGGCGAGGTCTAACAAGGAGGAGGCATCACGAATTAGGGAGTAGGCTGAGCGAAAAAAGGAGCAGACAAAGAATAACAGTGAGCAAGCATGGCGAAACCAGGAGAAGGCAGGACGAAAAAAGGAGGAGGCAGGGCTGAATAAGGAGGAGGCAGGGCGAAACTAGGAGAAGGCTAAATTAAAAAAGAAGGTGGGAGGGCGAAATAAGGCGGAGGCAAGGCGAAACAAGGAGGAGGCGGTGTGAAACAAGGAGGAAGTAGGCCGAAACAAGGAGGATGCTGGGCGAAAAAAATGAGTATTAATTGCGAAAAAAGGAGAAGGTTGGGTAAAACAAGAAGGAGGCTGTGCAAAATATGGAGGGGGTAGGAAGAAACAAGAAGAACATATTGCTAAACAAGTAGAAGGAAGTGCGAAACTAGGAGGTGGGACGAAACAGAAAGGAGGCAGGGTGAAGCAAGGAGGAGGCATGGCGAAACAAGGATATTTTGAAGCGAAACAAGGAGGAGGCAGGCGAATCAAGGATAAGGTGGGGCGAAAAAAGGATGAGGCGAGTCGAAACAATGAAGAGGCTGAGCAAAACAAGGACGAGTAAAGGCGAAACAAGAAGAATTGTGAAGAGCTTTTTACATTTCCAAATTCCGCATGACACCGTAGTAATCAATTTCTATGGTATATTATAAAAATAACATTGTACAGCAGATTTATATGCCAGGTTTTCAGGATCGTATTACAACACATCATTAATCTACATATTTGTGATACAGAAAATTCCAATATTATGTATTTTAGGATACATGCTAGAGTAAAAATTGAAAAGTAACATATAATTACATAAAAATATATAAATATTATTTCTATACAGAGAGGACAGTAATATATGCAAATATTGTTGTGCAGTTTTTTATCCATTGTACTTTATCTTACTTCGGTAACACAAAATTATGCATATTGTAAAACAAGAAGTACTGCATTTTTATAAGAACTATCTAACCATGCCATAAAAAGTTAGGAAGTTTTTCTCAATATTATAAGCACAAGTAATTTCATGAACAGTGCTCATTATATTAAGTTTTTTTTTCAAAACTCCAACACATAAAAAGCTTCGCAAAAAATTTTACGTTTTTTCTATATAAAATGTATGTATCATTGTTGTTTCAAATAACTTTAACTACTTTGATAGTGTCCGTTTAGATATGGCATTAATGGAATACGGAACAAAATTATTTGTAATTTATTAGAGCAACATTACCAGTTATGTTTTTCCAACACATTTGTTTTAACTGATGTTATACTTGTATATTAAGTAAGAAAAATTTCTTCGGTGTGAATTTCAACGTGTGGATACTGAGAGCACATTAACATAATATTCAATAATCCTTCATTAATGTGGTTTATATGCATGAAAAACACTTTATAATGAGGGGAGGGAGAATTGTTTGATTTTCGGGGGAGACAAACCTAATATTTGCATATAGTAAACCTTGTGGGCGTTTCTACTGGTCACTGTGCTTTCCCCACTCCCCCTCCCTCTTTCATTAATCCACTTCGCAAAACACAGTTGGTGGTAATGACATCAACCATTAGATGCCACCAAAATATACCTACGCTCGCATCAGCTGTTGAAATTAATGTACACGATGCATCATTATTTGTGAAATAATTCTAAACGCTTCGTAAATCCCAAACATTCCATTCACTTTAAATTAAGTTATCTTGTAAAATACCCTATTTGGGATAAAAAAATCTGCATCGCATTATATAAATTAAGCATATATATTACTCACCATTAATTTTTTATTAGTAGAATCAGAGAAATTTCAAATCATTTATAGTTTTATTATTGTTTGAGTTTGTCCAGTGAAAAATAACACCTTTATAAGTGAGTGTTAAATCAGTTTTGAGTAAGCTATCAATTTTTCCTGAAAAATTTTGCTTCATATATTTCCATTTACAGGGAAATGATACTGGTCATTGATACATTACGAAGATGTATTATAAATAAACCATTATCGCTAACAGGTATTTAGTGATATTAGAATGTTGAACCATAGTATGTGCATTAAAAATATCTAACGGTATGTAATGTGGAGCATTTATTACTGCTTTTAGAAGGTGCATCTGCGTTGCATCGTAAATTTAATTACATTTTACAGCTTTTAGAGACATGGGTTTATATGTGTATAAATAAATACATATTTAATTTGATTTAATCCTTCAATTTTGAAGAAAAAAATCAATTTATACTAATCATGTGCTACAGCTTGTTTTACAATATGCATAATTTTGTGTTACCGAAGTAAGATAAAATTTCATACATAAAATTATATCATCTGTTTTCGTTTTCTTGAAAGTATACACCAGTGTAAAATATATATTCGTTCGCAATAAATATACAAACATTTATTAATAAACCATAAATGTAGTTGAATATATTGCATGGAATATTATTCATCCTAACACAATTTGTAAATTTGCTCAATGCATTAACTTGAAACACTTTAATATTTATTGTATTTGTTTAGAGCGAAGCATCTCATATTTAAAAGAAAAGTGCCTTTACTTTGCATACTATAAATTTAATATATTATACCCTAAATAACATAGAATTAATATTTAAAAGTAAAAAAATATATTCTTATGCACCTTGATAAAATATTTAATTTTTTTTTGTTTAGTTCTATTAAAATAATTTTAGAATTTGAAATATAATTATAAATGAAACACTAAAACTTATGTATTTTATTTAGTTTAATTTCCCAAAATTAAATGGTAAAATTTTGCAAAACCAGCTAAATAATAAATAACCACAAATATATCCTTACAAGTGTCGTAAGGATTTGACGGAAAATTGTCAAAAATTACACGAAATAATTCTTCCATCATTATTATTCAACAAATTATGTTAAAAGTAATGTGTGTGATCCGAAGGAATTCATTTCCAGCAACGATTTATCAGCTGTTAAAAGCAACATGAATCTATATTGTGTAGTGATTGTGCTAGATTTGTGAGATATGTGCCAGACACTCTGAGCAATAATGGCATATGTGTATGGGCAGGATGGCTGTTTGGTTATTAAAAAGAGAGCGCGAGGCCTAATAAAGGAGGAGGTATTGCTAAGCAGGGAGTAGGCTGAGTAAAACAAGGAGGAGGTAGGGCGTAACAATGAAAAGCATGGCGAAATCAGGATGAGGCAGAGCGGAACAAGGAGGAGGCAGGGCAGAACAATGAGGAGGCAGGGCAGAACAATGAGGAGCAGGGCGAAACAAGAAAGAGGCTGAGTGAAAAAAAGGAGGATGCAGGGCGAGAAAAGGAGGAGGCAGGGCGAAACATGGAGGAGGTGGTGTGAAACAAGAATGAGGCAGGGTGGAATAAGGAGGATGCTGGGCGAAAAAATGAGGATTAACGGTGAAACAAGAGGAAGGTTGGGCTGAAAAATGAGAAGGCAGGGCGAAACAAGTAGGAGCCTAGGCAAAGAAGGAGGAGGCAGGGTGAAATTAGGTGGCAGGGGGAAACGAAAAGGTATTGCGAAACAAGTAGGCTGAAGGGCGAAAAAAACAGGAGGCATAGCGAAACAGGGAGGAGGCAGTGCAAAACAAGATGAAGGCAGTGTAAAACAAAAATGAGGTGGGGCGAAACAAGGAGAATTCAGGTCGATACCACGAGGTGTCTGGGCGAAAAAAGAAGGAAGCATAGCGAAACAAGGAGGATGCAGTTCGAAACAAGTTGGTGGTGGAGCGAAACAAGGAGGAGGCAGGGCGAAACAAAGATGAGGTGGGGCGAAACAATGACGAGTTGGGGCGAAACAAGTAGATGGCAGAGCAAAACAAGGAGGTGGGGCGAAAAAATGAGGAAGTGGTTCGAAACAATGACGAGGCTGAGAGAAACAAGAAGATGGCAAGGCGAAACAGGAAGAATTTGAGAATGGCTATATTTAGATCTCCCAATTCCGTGAGCCACCGTAGTATTCTATGTCGATGGTATAATGATATAAAAATAACATTGCATGCCAGATTTATATGCCAGGTTTTCAGGTTCGTATAGACCACATCATGAATTTTATATATGTGATAAAGAAAATTCCAATAATACTTTTTTTTTTAGGTTATTTGCTATAGTAAAAATTAAAAGGAACATATAATTGTATTAGAAAATAGAAACATTCTTTCTAATTCTAGAAGACAGTTATAAATGCTAATATTGTTTTGTAATTTTTTTATCCATTACTAGTGCTGCATTTTTATAATAACTATCTAACAATGGCATCATAAATTAAGAAAACGTGTTTTCCGATATTATGAACATACATAATGTCATGAACAGTGCACAATATGTTAATTTTTTTTAAACTCGAACAGTTGCAAAAACTTTATACAACATTTTGCATTGTTTATACAAACATTACATTTCCTTGTTGTTGGTATTAATTCAAACTACTTGCGGCCACGGTCCCTGAGCGATTAGCACGCTCGCCTCCCGCCAAGGCGATGCAGGTTCAATCCCCGGCCGGGTCACCGGATTTTCGCAAGTGGGAATCGTGCTGGACGATGCCTTTGGTCGGCGGGTTTTCTTGGGGATCTCCCGTTTCCCCAGCCACTTCATTCCGGCGCCGCTACATATTCACTTCAATCACCCTCATCGGCCTTCAAGACCTCGCTGTTAAGAGCTGTTACTCACTCACTCACTTGCAATACTTAAATATGGTCATTTTAGAAATGACGTGATTGGACTATAGAACAAAGTATTCCTCTTTATTGTTTTAAGAAATTATTTCCAGTTTTTTAGTTCTAACACATTTGTCTTAACTGATGTTATACTTCTCTGTAATGTTAGGAAATATTTTAGGTGTGAATATCAACGTGTGAATACTGAGAGTACGGTATATTAATATTACCTAGGTCGTTATCAATTTGGTTTAGAGGCGAGAAAATCTTTTTATACTGTGCGGAGAAAAACTTATTAGATTTTCTGTGGAGACACTCCTAATATTTGCATATATTACACGTGGCAGGAGTTGCTATGCTTTCCCGACTCCCCCTCATATGTCATTATTCCACCCTCCCCTTCTCAAAACACAGTCGGTGCTAATGACATCAGCCGCTACGCACCACAAAAATATTCCTATTCTCACACAACCTGTTAAAATTATACGGACACGAAAAATCATTTTTGTGACATAATCCTAAATGTTTTTTTTAATCCCAAACATTCCAACAGCTTTAAATTAAGTTATCTTGATAAATACCCTTTTAGTATTGTTACAATTACTCTCTCAGGAATTAAGTGGCCTAACCGAATTCGTTAAGGAATGGAGGTCTTACTTAAATAAAAGAATTAATTATAATTTTCTCATTTTTATTTACAATTACTACAGCAAAATTCTCTCAACTCAACTTCTCACAATAAATTGATATCACTTACTGTTACAATTGATGTCACAAATTAATAAAATTTATAATTAACACAAAGAAATCAATGGAATTAAATAATTAAAGGTCAGTCCCAATATACAGTATATCAATTTATTCAAATATTTTATCAATTATGCATCTATATTTGACGGTTAGGATATTTACAATAAAATCTACATTACATCTCCATTCAGTCCCACCTCATTTCAGTCCATGTCCCGCCAGTCGCAATGTTCTAGAGTCCTCCAAGCAACCTTACGCACAGTAGGCTTCACTCGTCGGTTTCACACCCTCTCGTCCATTCACGCCACAAAAATCTCGCCCGCCGTAGTCCCGCTATCTCCTGTCGTCGTCCACACTTAACTTAGCTCGCGTCACTTGGCCAGGTGACCATCGACAAAGACTCCCTGCCGCTGGGCCGTGGTAATATATATATCGTTGGAGGCTGTCATCCAGAATTTTCTGTAACTCATGCGCTGCCATGAGGAAATCTGTGGCGCCGGCCAGTCTCGCCAGAATGTTCTTGCGTCTTCGCCAAACCCGTCGGAACTTCCAGCAGGAGAGAGGGGCCCTGAAGCAACCAGGCGCCGAGCAGCGCGGCAGCCCGACGGCCGCTGTCCATTATTCAAGGGTTTCCCAGAAAGGCGATCAGGAGGCAACAAGCATGTCGTCCCGGTGGAGGGGAGGGGTGAAGTGGCTCCACCGCCACAGCGCCGGGTATCCTTTCAGCGCCAGGTGCAGCAAGTTACGGTATATTTAAGCTAAAAAAATTAGCATTATATTACATAAAATTAAACATAATTATTGTTTACCATTAATTTTTTATTTGTAGAAACAGGGGAATTTCAGGGCATTTATATTTGTATTATATTACGAGTTTGTCTAGTGAAAAATATCACTTTCATAGGAGAGTGTTAAATCATTTTTTTACATAGCAATAAATTTCTTATTAGCTTCATGGATTTCCTCTTACATTGGATTGGTACTAGTCATTACTTCATTACGAAGATGTATTATAAAGAAACAATTATTGTTACAGGTATTCAGCAATATTACTGTGCTGAACCATAGTAAGTGTATTTAGAATATCTAACAATACGTAATGTGGAGCATGTAATACTGCTTTTTTATAATGCACAGCTGTATTGCATTATACATTTAAACATATTTCACAGCGATTAGAGACATTGTTTTAAAAGTGCATATATAAAGCTCTATAAATAAATGGATCTTTATTTTGGCAAAATGTTCAATTTTATACTAATTATGCGCTACAGATGGTTTTACAATACGCAAAATATTTGTTATCGAAGTTATATAAAATCCCAGAAATTAAATTACATCGCCTGTTTTTCGTTTTCTTGAAAGTATACACCAATGTAAAATATGCATTCCTTCGCAATAATTTTACAAAATGTAATATTAAACCATACATGTAGTTGAATATCTTGTTTGGATGATTATATATCCAAACACAGAATTTGTAAATTTGCTCAATTTAGAAACTAAAAATTGCTTATTATTAACATATTTGTTTACAGCAAAGAATTGCATATTTAAAATAAGTAGTAACTTTAATTTGCCTACTATAAATGTAGCACATTATACAAAAAATAATATAGAATTATTATTTAAATGATAACCAATATATTCTTGTACACCATGACACAATTTTCAATTTTTCTTTTTTATTAATTTTTATTTTTTTTACTCTAATTTTTTAGTATATATCAAATTCTAAAAATTATTTATATTAATATTACTTTAGTTACCAAAAATTAAATGGTAAAGTGTCGCAAAACCAGCTTAATAGTAGATAAACACAAATGTACCCTTAAAAATGTTGTAAGAATTTGACAGAAAATTGTCAAAAATTTACTAAATATTTCTTTCATCATTATTACTCAACAAATTAGGCCAAAGTCAAAATTAATGTGTGTAACCAGAAGGAATTCATTTCCAATATTGGTTTATAAGCTATTAAAAGTAACCTGATCTATAAAGTGTTGTGATTGTGCTACATTAATAAAATATGTGCCAGTCACTGTGACAAATAATGTCATATGTTTATGGGCAGGATAGCTGATTGATTCCTAAAAAAAGAGAAAGCGAGGCCTAACAAGGAGGAGGCATTGCAAAATAGGGAGTATGCTGAGCGATAAAAGGAGGAGGCAGGGCATAACAATGACGAAGCATGGCGAAACCAAGAGGAGGCAGGGCTGAATAAGGAGGAGGCTGATTGAAACAAAAGGGGGCAGAGCGAAACAAGGAGGAGGTGAGGCGAAACAAGTAAGAGGTGGGGAGAAAAAAAAGGAGGCAGGTCGAAACAATGAAGAGGCTGAGCGAAACTACTAGAAGGAGGCAAGGCGAAACAAGGAGGAGGTAGGGCGAAACCACGAGATGGCTGGACGAAAAAAAGGCGGAAGCATGGGAAACAAGGAGGAGGCAGTTTGAAACCAGTTAGAGGTGGGGCGAAACAAGGAGGAGGCAGGTTAATGAAAGGAGGAGGCAGGGCAAAACAAGGAGAAGGTTAAGCGAAACAAGCTGGAGGCAGGGCGAAACAATGAGGTTGCTGGGCAAAACAAGGAGGAGGTGAGGCGAAAAAAGAGGAGGCAGGTCGAACAAGAATAATTGTGAAGGGCTATTTACATCTCCAAATTCCGCATGACACTTTGGAATCTATCTCTATCGTATATTATAAAAATAACGCTGTACACCTGATTTATATGCAAGGTTTTCAGGTTCGTATTAGAACACATCATGAATGTACAATTTTTGGTTTAAACTATACGTTTCCTTGTTACTGGTGTTAACACTAATTACTTTGATAGTTAGTTAAATATTACGTGGATGGACTATAGAAATTATTCGTTGTTATTGTTTTAAGGTAATATTAATTGTTATGTCATTCCAACTCATTTGTTATAACTGATTGTTAAATGTGTATAGTTTGTAAAAATATATTTTCGGTGTGAATATCAATATATGGGTTAATTAATATTATATAAACTGTTATAATTTTGTTTAGAGGCAAGGAATTCGATTTATACTGTGTTGAGGGAGCTTTGTCAGATTTTCGGTGGACATACTCCTAATATTTACATATAGTAAACGTCGCGGGCGTTGCTACTGCACACTAAGCTTTCGCACTCCCCCTCATATTTCATTATTCCACCCCTCCCCTTCACAAAGCTCACTTGTTGCTAATGATATTAGCCGCTATGCGCCACAAAAATATCCCTATTCTCATATCAGCTTTTGAAACTATACGAACACAAAACATCATTATTTGTAGCATAATCCTATGCGTTTTTAAAATTCCAAACGTTCCACCAGCTTTAAATTAATTTAATTTGAAAAAAAGCCTGTAAATATATTTAAGCTCTAAGAATTTGCATGATATTATATAAAACGAAACATAATTATTGTTTACCATTAATTTTTTATTAGTAGAATCAGAGCAATTTCTAGGCATTTATATTTTTATAATATTTTGCGATTCTCTAGTGAAAAATAACACATTTATAAGTAGGTGTAAAATCATTTTTGATTTAGCCATTAAATACTTCTGAAGAGATAATTTTCATTGATTTTTCACTTACAGAGGAATGATACTGGTCATTAATACATTTCGAATATTTATTATAAAGAAACAATTATTGTTACAGGTATTCAGCTAAATTAAAGTGCTGAACCATAGTAAGTGAATTAATAATATCTAATGGTACGTAATGTGGAGCATGTAATACTGTTTTAATAAAGGTTATCTGCATTGCATTATAATTTAAACATACTTTACAGTTATTAAAGACATTGTTTTAAATGTGCATATTTAAAGCTCTATAAATTTAATGAACATTTATTTTGGCAAAATTTTCAATTTTATACAAATTATGTGCTAAAGTTTCTTTAACAATACGCATAATATTTGTTATCGAAGTTACAAAAAATTCCACAAATTAAATTACATTGCCTATTTTTCGTTTTCTAGTAAGTAAATGCCGGTGTAAAATATGCATTCCTTCACAATAATTTTACAAGATTCTAATATTAAACCATAGATGTTGTTGAATATATTGTGTGGAAAATTATATATCCTAACACAGAATTGGTAAATTTGCTCAATGTAGAAACTAATAAATACCTTAATATTAACATATTTGTTCCCAGCTAAGAATGCCATATATAAAAGAAGCTGTAACTTTACTTGACCTATTATAAATTTAGCACATTATAACCAAAATAATGTAATATTATTATTTCAATAATAAACAATATATTCTTGAGCACCTTGATGCAATATTCACCTTTTCTTTTTCGTTAATCTATATTAAAATATTTTTAAATCAAAATGTTTTAAAAGTATATATGATATTTTAAGAATTATTTATGTTATTGTTGTTTCAGTTTCCAAAAATTAAATGTTGAAGTGTAGCATAACCAGCTAAATAATAGATAGCTAAAAATATATATCCTTATAAAGATTGTAATAATTCGACAGAAAATTGTAAAATAATTTACATAATATTTCTTTCATTCTTATTATTCATGATATTAAGTTTAAAGTTATGTGTATAACCAGAAGGAATTCATTTCCAGTAATGGTTTTTCAGCTGTTATAAGTAAACTGAATCCAGAATGTGTTGTGATTGTGCTAGATTAGCGAGATATGTGCCAGGCACTCAGAGAAATAATGGCATATGTGTATGGGCATGGAGAAACGAGGAGGCAGGGTGAAAGAAGAAGAAGGTTTTGCGAAACAAAGAGGAGGAACGGCAAAACAAGGAGGATGTGGAGTGAAACAAGAAGGACGTGGGTCGAAACAAGGACGAAGTGGGGCAAAACAGGGAGGAGGCAGGGAAAAACCAGCAGAAGGCAAGTTGAAACAAAGACGAGGTGGGGCGAAAAAACTTGGAGGCAGGGCGGAACAAGGACGATGCTTTTAAAATAAAGGAGAAAGCATGGTTTAATAAGGAAAAAGCAATTCGAAACAAGCTGGTGGTGGGGCGAAACGAGGAGGAGTCGGAGTAAAGCAAGGAGGAGGCACGGGGAAACAAGGAGAAGGTTGAGCGAAACAATGTGGAGGCAGGGCGAAAAAAGAAAGATGTGTGGTGAAAAAATTATACAGCAATGCGAAACAAGGAGTGAGTGAATGAAGAGGTTTGGGCGGCTCTTAATCGCGTGATCTTGAGTGCCGAGCGAGGCAAGGAGGAGGCTGGGTGAAACAAACAGGAGGTGGGGCGAAAAAAGTATGAGGCGAGTCGAAACAAGGATGAAGCTGAGCAAAAAAGAAGGAGGCAAGACGAAACAAGGAGTATTGTGAACAGCTATTTACAACTCCAAAATCCGCATGTCACCATAGTAATCTAATTCTACGATACATTATAAAATATATATTCTACACCAGATTGATATGCCAGGTTTTCAGGTTTTTATTAGGACATGTTATGAATGTACTTTTGTGATACAGAAAATTCCAATAATACGTCTTTGAGGATACTTGCTAGAGTTAAAATTGAAAAGTAACATATAATTGCATTAAAAAAGAGAAACATTCTTTCTTTTCATAGAAGACAGTCATATATACAAATATTGTTTGGTATATTTTTATTCATTGCAATAACCACATTTTCATAAGAACTATCTAACTATGCCATAAATAAATAGCAAGTATTTCCCGATATTATAAGCATATGCAATTTGATGAAGAGTGCTCAATATGTTAAGTTCTCTTTTTTTTTCTTCAAAACTCCAATACATAAAAAGCTCTGCACAATTTTTTTTGTATAATCTTTGTGTTTCCTTGTATTTGCAATTAACTTTACTTACTTTGATAGGGTCGGTTATGATATGATGTAAATAGAGTACTGAACAAAATTATTCCTCATTTTTGTTAGTTGCAATGTTACCAGTTATGTATTTCCAACACATTACTTTTACCTGATGTTATACTAGTTTATCATGTAAGGAAATTTTCTTCGGTGTGAATATCAACGTGTGTGTACTGTGTGAACTGTAACTTAATAGTCTGTAAGCCTTTTTAATGTGTTTTAGATGCAGGGAAGACGCTTTATAATGAGCGGAGGGAGACTTGTTTTCGGTGGAGACACACCTAATATTTACATATATTAAACGTGGCAGGTGTATATACTGATCACTGTGCTTTCCCCCACTCACACATCCCCTTTCATTATTCCACCCTTCCCCTTATCAAAACTCAGTCGGGGCTAATGACATCAACGGATAGGCGCCACCAAAATATTACGACTGTCACATCAGCTGTTGAAATTATACGGACATGAAACATCATCATTTGTGACATTTTTTAACGTTTTGAAATCGGAAATATTTTACCCAATTGAAATGAAGTTATATTGAAAAATGTCCTATTAGTAGATTCGAACTAAAAATATTATCATCATATTAAATAAAGCGAAACATAATTATTGCTCACCATTAACTTTTTATTAGTAGAATAAGAGCAATTTGTTGGCATTAATAGTTTTATTATTGTTTGCGTTTTTTCTAGTTAAAAATATCACCTTTATAAATGTGTGTTAAATTATTTTTGACTTAGCCATAAATTACTTTTGAAAAAAAATTAGCTTCATAGATTTCCTCTTACACAGGTTTGATACTGGCTATCAATACAATACAAGGACGTATTATAAAGAAACCGTTATTGTTACAGGTATTCAGCGATATTAGAGTGTCAAACCATAGTAAGTGCATTAAAATTATCTAACAGTATGTAATAAGGAGCAGGTAATAGTGCTTTTATAAAGTGCATCTGTATTGCATCATAAATTTAAACATATTTTACCACAATTAGAGATATGGTTTTATATGTGCATATATAAAGATATGTAAATTTAATGTATCCTTTATTTTGGAAAAATTTTCAATTTTATTCTATGCGTGCATTACAACTGGTTTTGCAATACGCATAATGTTGTGTTTCTGAAGCTACTTAAAATTCCAGAAATAAAATTATAATGCCTGTTTTTCGTATTCTTGAATGTATACGCCAATGTAAAAAAATGCATTACTTCGCAATAATTTTAAATACATTAAATATTTGACAATACACATAGTTGATTATCTTGTGTGGATTATTAATTATCCAAACACTGGATTTATAAATGTGATCAAAGTAGAAACTAGAAACACATTAATATTTACCATATTTGTTTACAGCAAAGCATGTCATATTTAAAGAAGCTGTAACTATAATTTGCCTACTATACATTTAACACAGTATACCCAAAATAATATAAAATTATTATTTAAATGATAAACAATATATTCTTATGCACCTTGACACAATATTCACTTATCCTTTTTGGCTAAATTATATTAACAAATTTTTTTAGAATTAGAACTTTTTAAAGTATAGTTATATGAAATTCTGATTTATATTAATATTGTTTTAGTTTCCAAAAACTAAATTGTTAAGTTTCGCAAAAACAGCTCAATTATAGATAACCACAAATATATCCTCAGAAATGTTGGAACAGTTGAACAGAAAATTTTTAAAAATTTATTAAATTATTCTTTCAACTTCATTATTCAAATAATTAAGTTAAAATTGCTGTGTGTAACCTGAAGGAATTTATTTCCAGTGGCGGTTTATCAGGTGCTAAAATGACCTGAATCAAGAATGTGTTGTGATTGTGCTAGATTAGCAAGATATGTGAAAGCCACTTAGTGCAATAATGGCATATGTGTATGGGCAGAATGGCAGTTTGGTTCCTAAACAAAGAAAAGGTGGGGCGAAAAAATTAGTAGGCTGAGCAAAACAAGGAAGAGGCGGGATGTAAAAATGAGAAGGCAGGGCGAAACAAGAACGAGATAGGTCGAAACAACCTGGAGGTGGTTGAGCGAAACAAGGAGGAGGCAGGTAGAAACAAGGAGGAGGTGGGGCGAAACAAGTAGATGGCAGAGCGAAACAAGGAGTGAGTGAGTGAAGATATTTGGGCAGCTCTTAATGACGAGGTCTTGAGAGCCTAGCGTAACAAAGAGGGGGCTGGGCGAAACAAAGAGGAGTTGGGGCGAAAAAGGAGGAGGCAGGTCGATAAAAGGATGAAGCTGAGCGAAATAAGGAGAATTGTGAAAGGCTACTAACATCTCCAAATTCCATGTGACGCAATAGTAATACATTTCTACATTATATTACAAAAATAACATTGCACACTAGATTGATATTCCATGTTTTCAGCTTCGTATTGGTACATGAATGTACATAAGTGATTTTGAAAATTCCATTAATACGCCTTTAAGGATACATACTAGAGTAAAAATTGAAAAGTGCTATATAATTACAATAAAAATAAAATCATTCTTCCTATTCATAGAAGACAGTAATATACACAAATATTTTTTCGCTATTTTACTAAATTAATTTCTAGTAATGCATTTGTATAAGAACTAACTGACTATGGCATCAAAAGTTAGCAAGTTTTTCCCGATTATATAAGCATAGTAATGTCATGAACAGTGCTCAATATGATACTTTATTTTTTTAACTCGAACACATACAAATAATTTGCATAAAATTTTGCCTTTTTTAAGTAGCAGTTAGTTTTCCTTGTTCTTGGTATTAACTCAACCTACTTTGATATAGTCAATTTAGATATGGTTTGAATGGACTATATAATAATATATTCCTCGTTATTGTTTTACGGCAACGTGACCAGTTTTGTTATTCCAACACATTTGTTTTAACTAATGTTATACTTGTCTATTAGTTAAGAAAATGTTTTCGGTGTGAATGTCAATGTGTGGGTACTCAGAGCACAGTAAATTATTATTCTTTAAGCCATTATTAATGTTGTTTAGAGGCGAGAAAGACGTTATATATTGTGTGCAGGGAGACTAGTTAGATTTTCGCTGGAGACACTCCTAATATTTGCACATAGTAAACATGACGGGTGTTTCTGTTGACCACAGTGCTTCCCCCCTCCTCTTTCATTATTCCACCCCTCCCCTTTACAAAACTCAGTCGGTGCTAACGACATCAACCACTAGGCACCACTAAAATATCCCTACTCTCATATCAGCTGTTGACATTATAAGGAAATGAAACATTATTATTTGTGACATAATTCTAAATTTTTGTAAATCCTAAACATTCCACATGCTTTAAATTAAATTACCTTCAAAAATACCCTATTATAATATTTAAGCTACAAAATTAGCATCATATTATATAAAACGAAACATAATTTTTGCTCACCATTAATATTGTATTAGTGGAATCATAGCATTTTCTATTTATTTATCTATTTATTATTGTCTGGGTTTGTCACGTGAAAAGTAACACATTTATAAGAGGGTGTTAAATCATCTTTGACATAGCCAAAAATTCCTTCTAAATAAAAGCTTCATAGGTTTCCACTTACAGGGGAATGATACTGGTCATTAATAAATTATGAAGATGTAATGTAAAGAAACAATTATTGTTACAGGTATTCAGCAATATTCGAGTGTGCTACCATAGCACGTTACTTTAAAATAACTAATAGTACGTAATGTGGAGTGTGCAATACGCTTTTATAAAGTGCATATGCATTGCATCGTAATTTAATTCATATTTTACAGCGATTGTTTCGCAAAACCAGCTTAATAACAGATAACCACAGACATATCCTTACAACCACTGAAAGAATTTGACACAAAATTGTTAAATATTTACAAAATAATTCTTTCATACATATTATTCAACAATTTAAGTTAAATTAGTGTGTGTAACCAGAAGGAATTCATTTCCTCTAACGATTCACTACCTTATTATAGAATTTGTTGTGATTATGCTAGATTAGCGAGATATTTGCCAATCACTCAGGGCAATAATGGCATATGTGTATGGGCACGATGGCAGTTTGGTTCCTAAATAACAAGAAGGTGGGGTGAAACAATTAGTAGTTTAAGCGGAATAAAATAAGTGACAGGGCGTAACAATGAGGAGGCTGGGAGAAGCAAGGAGGACGGCAGGCGAAAAAATGAGGAAAAAGGCAGAAACAAAGAGGAGGCAGGTTCATACAAAGAGGAGGCAGGGAGAAAAAAGGAAGCTAGGCGAAGAAGGATGAGGCAGCTCGAAACAAGGAGGAGGCAGCAAAAAAAACGAGAAGAAGGTTGGGCGAATCAATGAAACAATAAGGATATTGGGCGAAACAAGGTGGAGGTGGGGCGAAACAGGTAAGAGGCAGGGCAAAACAAGAAGAAAACAGGGGTAAACAAATATGAGGTGGGGCGAAACAAGCAGGAGGCAGGGCGTAAAAAGGAGGAGGCTGAGCGAAGAAAGGGGGAGGCCTAAACAAGGAGTAGATAAGTCGAATGAAACTGGAGGCAGTTGAGCGAAATAAGGAGGATACAGGGCGAAACAAGGAGGAGGTGGGGCGAAACAAGTAGATGGCAGAGCGAAACAAGGAGTAAATGAGTGAGTGAAAAGATTTAGGCGTCTCTTAACGGCGAGGTCTTGAGAGCCGAGCGAAACAAGGAGGAGGTTGGGTGATACGAAGAGAAGGTGAGGCGAAAAGTAGTAGGGGGTCTAAACAAGAATGAAGCTGAGCGAAACAAGGAGGAGGCAAGGTGAAACAAGATGAATTGTGAGGGGCTATTTACATCTCCAAATTCCGCATGACACCATGGTAATCTATTTCTATGATATATTATTAAAATAATATTGTATACCAGATTGAAATGCCAGGTTTTCAGGTTCAAATTAGGAGATGTCATGAATGTACATTAGTGATACAGAAAATTCCATCAATACACCTTTAAGGATACTTGCTAAATTAAATATTGAATAGTAACATACAATAGCATTAAAAATAGAAACATTATTTATATTCATAGAAGACAGAAATGAACCCATATATTGTTTGTAATTGTTTTTTATTCATTTCTAATGCCACGTTTTTATAAGATCTAACTTACAACGGCATCAAAAATTAGCAAGTTTTTCCAGATATAAGCATATTTAATTTCATGAACAGTGTTCAATATGTTGTCTTTTTTTTTTTCAAAACACTAACACACAAATAATTTACATAAAATTGTGCATTTTTTATATTATAAACAATAAGTTTCCTTATAGTTGTTATTAAATCAACCTTCTTTATATTGATAAGTTTATATATGATGTTGATGGACTATAGAATAAAAGTATCCTTGTTATTGTTTTAAGGCAAAGTTCCCAGTTTTGCCATTCCAAAACATTTGTTTTAACTTATTTTATACTTGTCTGTTATATAAGGAAATATTTTCGGTGTGAATATCAATGTGGGGGTACTGAGACCACAGTAAATTAATATTTTATAACACATTTTAATGAGGTTTAGACATGGTAAAGTCGCTTTATACTGTGCCGAAGGAGACTTGTTAGATTTTCGGTGGCGACACTACTAATATTTGGATAGAGGAAACATGGCGGGCGTTACTATTACGCACTGTGCTTTCTCCACTCCCGCTCATTATTCATTATTTCATCCTCCCCTTCTCAAAACTCAGTCGGTGCTAATGACATTAGCCCCTACGTGCCACAATAACATCCCTATTCTCACATCAGCTGTTTAAATTATACGGCTATGAAACTTAATTATTTGTGAAATAAACCTAAACGTTTTTAAATTTCAAACAGTCGCCCCGCTTTAAATTATGTCATCTTGAAAAACACCTTATCAGTATATTTTAAGCCAACACAATTAGCATTAATCTTTTATTAGTAAAACCAGAGCAATATCTATCTATTAATGTTTTTATTAGTTATGAGATGGTCTATTGAAAAATAACGCCTTACTAAGTGAGTTTGAAATCATATTTGATTTAGCCATAAAATACATTGATTTTCACTTACAGGGGAATGATACTGGTCATTAATGCATTACGAAGATGTATTGTAAAGAAACTATTATTGTTACGGTTATTCAACAATATTAGACTGCTGAACCATATTAAGTGCATTTAAATATCTGACCGTATGTAATGTGGAGCATCTAATACTACTTTTATAAAGGGCCTCTGCATTGCATTATAAATTTAAATATTTATTACTGCGATTAGAGACATTGTTTTATATGAACAAATATACATGAGAATATATAAAGTTAATGAACCTTCATATTGGCAAAATTTTCAATTTTATACTATGTATGCACACAACTGATTTTACAATACGCATCATTTTGCTTTTACTGAAGACACATAAAATTTAAGACATAAAATTATAACACCTGTTTTTCGTTTTCTTGGAAAGTATATAAAAAAGTAAAATATGCATTATTTTAGGATATTTCTCATAAATTTTATATTAAACCATACATGCAGTTGAATATCTTGTGTGGAATATTATTTATCCTAACACGGAATTTATAAATGTCATAAACGTAGAACCTTGAAACACCTTAATAGTTACCATCATTTGTTTACAGCGAACCATGTCATATTTAAAAGAAGCTGTAACTTTAATATACCTACTATAAATTGAGCAGTTTATGCCCAAAATAATATAAAATTATTATTTAAATGACAAAAAAATTTATTCGTATGCACCTTGATACAATATTCACTTTTCCATTTTTTTGTTAACTTATATTTAAAAAAATGTTATTATTATTTTTTTAATTATAGGTATTTGAGATTCTTAAAATGATTTATATTAATTTTTTTTAGTTTCCAAAAATTTGATTCTCGTGTTTCGAAAAAAAAAAACAGCCAAATAATCGATAACCATAAATATATCCTTAAAAATTTTGGAATAATTTGACAGAAAACAGTTAAAAATTTACTAAATAATTCTTTCATCTTCATTATTAAACAAATTAAGTTAAAAGTAACGTGTGTAACCAGAAAGAATTTATTTCCAGTAAAATCTTTATCAGTTGTTAAAGTAACCTGAATCTGGAATGTGTTGTGATTGTGCTAGATTAGCGAGATATGTACCAGTCACTCAGTGCAATTATGGCATATATGTATGTTCAGCATGGCAGTTTAATTCCTAAACATCGAGAAGGTGGGGCGATGCAAGGAGTAGGTTGAGCAGAATAAAAGGATGATGCACGTCGTAAAAAATAGGAGGCCGGGTGAAACATGGAGGAGACTAGGCGAAACAAAAATTAGGTTTTGCGATAAAATGAGGAGGAAGGGCAGAACAAGGAGAAGGTGGGGTGAAACAAAGAGGATGTTGTGTGAAACAAGGAAGAGTTGGGGCGAAAGACGGAGGAGGCTGTGCAAAACAAGGAGAAGATGGAGATAAACAAAGATGAGATGTGGCAAAGCAATCACTAGGCAGGTCGTAAAAAGGAGGAGGCATAGCGAAACAAGGAGGAGCAAAATGGAGCCAGTTGAGCGAAACAAGGAGGAGTCAGGACGAAACAATGAAGGTGTGGCGCGAAAAAGGGAGTAGGCAGGTCGAAACATGAATGAAGCTTAGCGAAACATAGGCAGGGCAGAACAAGGAAGAGGTAGGTAAAAACAAGGAGAAGGCTGAGTGTAACAAAGAGGAGGGATGTCGAAACAAGGAGAACTGTGTACGGCTATTTACATACCCAAATTATGTGTGACGCTGTAGTAATCTATTTCTTCGGTATATTATAAAAATAACCATATACACTAGTTTGATATTCCAGATTTTCAGGTTTGTATTAGGACCCGTCATGAATGTACGTTTGTGATACAAAAAAAATTAATATTACATCTTTTAGATTACTTGCTAGAGTAGAAATTGGATAGTAACATATAATTGCATTTAAAAAAAATAGAAACATTCTCAATATATTCATAGGAGACAGTAATATATGCCCAAATAGTTTTGCAATATTTTTTAATCCATTGCTAATACTATGTTTTTATGAGGACTATCTAACTATGTCATCAAAAATGAAAAAGTATTTTCCTAAATTATAGGCATACGTAAATTTAATGAACAGTGCTCGATATCAGCAGGTTTTTTTTTTTTCATACTCGAACAGATGAAAAATCTTTGCACAAATTTGGCACTTTTTATATAAACTATTAGTTTCCTTTAATGTTCGTATTAATTCAAAACTACTTAAATATGGTCAGTTTAGATATGATGTGAATGACTATAGAACAAAAGTATTTCTCGTTATTGTTTTAAAGCAATATTACCAATACTGTCGTTCTAAAAACTCATTTGTTTTAACTGATTTTATAATTGTGCATTATGTAAGGAAACATTTTCGATGTGAATATCAATGTGTGGGTACTGAGAGCACACTAAATTAATATTCTATAAGCTGTAATTAATGTGGTTTAGAGGTGGGAAAGTCGCTTAATAGTGTGTGGAGCGAGACTTGTTAGATTTTCGATGGAGACACTCCTAATATTCCTAATATTTACATACAGTAATCGTGGTGGGCATTGCAACTGACCTCTGTGCTTTCCCTACTCCCCTTCCACTTTCATTTTTCCGCCCTCCCATTGTCAACACTCAGTCGGTGCTTATGGTATCAGACACTAGGCGACACCAAAATATCCCTATGCTCATATCAGCGGTTGAAATTATACGAACACGAAACATCATAATTTGTGACAAGATTAATATAAACTTTGTTAAATCCCTAACAAAACACCCACTTTAAATTAAGTTAACTTGAAATATACCCTATTAGTAGATATATGCTAAAAATATTAGTATCATATTATATAAAAGAAACATAATTATTGCTCACCATTAATTTTTTATTAGTAGAATGAGAGCTTTTTCTTGGCATTTATATTTTTTATTACTGTTCGGGTTTTTCTAGTGAAAGATAACACCTTTATAAGTGGTTGTTAAATCATTTTTGACTTATCCATAAAGGTCTTCTGAAAAAAAAAATGTCTTCACAAATTTTACTTACAGGGGAATGATTTTAGTCGTGAATACATTATGAATATGTATTATAAAGAAACAATTATCGTTACAGGTATCCAGCTGTATTCGAGTGTGGAACCATAGTTCGTGCATTAAAAGTATCTAATGGTACGTAATTTGGAGCATGTAATACTGCTTTTATAAATTGCACATGCATTGCATCGTAAATTATTTCAAATTCTACAGTGATTAGAGACATTATTATATATATATATATAACAATATATAAATTTTTGAATCCTTTATTGTGGCAAAATTTTCTATTTTATACTATGTATGCGCTAGAGATTGTATAACAATAGGCAATATTTTGTCTTACGAAATCTACAAATTTCCATAAATATAATTATATTGCCTGTTTTTCGTTTCCTCGAAAATATACGCTGGTGAAAAATATGCATTCCTTCACAGTAATTTTACAAAAATTTAATATTAGTCCATATATGTAGGTAAATATCTTGTTTGGAATATTATATAACCTAACACCGAATTTGTAAAGTTGCTCACTGTAGAAACTTGAAAAATATTAATATTTATCATATTTGTTTTCAGTGAAGCTTGTTATATTTAAAAGAATCTGTAACTTTAGTTTGCCTACTTTAAATTTAGCACAATATAACTCATTGTTTAAATGCATTGTTACCAATTTTGTCGATCCAAAATATTTGTCTTAACTTATTTTATACTTACCTATTATGTAAGGAAATTTTTTAGGTGTGAATAAAAATGTGTGGCTACTGAGAGCACAGTATATTAATGTACTAGAAGCCGTTATTAATGTGGTTTAGAGGAGGGAAATCGTTTTTTTTTTACTGTGCGGAGGAAAACTTGTTGAATTTTCTGTGGAGACACGCCCAATATATGCATATATTAAACGTGGCGGGCGTTGCTACTGCCCACTGCGCTTTCACCACTTTCCCTCCTCTTTTATTAATCCACCCCCTTCCCTTCACAAAACTCAGTTGGTGCTAATGACTTCAGCTGCTATGGACTACAAAAATATCCCTATTTCACATCAGCTGCTGAAATTATATGGAAACGAAACATCGTTATTTATTATTTGTGACATATTCATAAACATATTTAAATCCCAAACTATCCACCCCCATTAATTTCAGGTATCTTGAAAAATAACACATACTTACATTTAAGCTAAAATAATTAAATAGAACATAACATAATTATTGTTAACCATTAACTTTTGTTAGCCGAAACAGAGCACTTTCTATTTTTTTTTTATTAATAATTCATTTCGTCTTGTGAAAAATGACACCATTATAAGTGGGTGTTAAATAATTTTTGAGTAGCCATAAAATCCTTCTGAAAAAAAGCTACATAGATTTACACTTACAGGGGAATGATACTGGTCATTAATATATTACGAAGATGTATTATATAGCAACAATATCATTATTACAGGTATCCAACGATATTCGAGTGTGGCACCATAGTACATTACTTTAAAATATCTAACTGTACGTAATGTGGAGCGTGTAATACTGCTTTTATAAAGTGCATGTGCATTGCACCGTAAATTAATTCATATTTTACAGCGATTAGAGACATGGTTTTATATGTGGATATATAACGATATATACATTTTTTAATCCTTTATTTTGGCAAATTTTTCAATTTTATACTACGTTTGCGCTACAGCTGGTTTAACAAATACGCAATATTTGGTGTTTCCAAATCTACAAAAATTCCAGAAATATAATTATATTGCCTGTTTTTCGTTTCCTTTAAAGTATATGCCTGTGTAAAATATGCAATCATTCGCAATAATTAAACAATAAGTTTCCTTATAGTTGTTATTAAATCAACCTTCTTTATATTGATCAGTTGATATATGATGTGAATGGACTATAGAATAAATTTTTAAACGGAATTATTTAAAGTATTTATGAAATTCAAAAAAATATATATGTTAATTTTGTTTTAGTTTCTAAAAATTAAATGGTAAAGTATCACAAAACCAGCTAAATAATTAATCACAATAAATATATCCTTACAAATGTTGTAATAATTTGACAGAAAATTGTAAAATAATTTATGTGATACTTCTTTCATTATTATTATTCAACAAATTAATTTAAAAGTAATCTGTGTACCCAGAAGGAATTTATTTCCAGTAACAGTTTATCAGCAAGGAACCTGAATATAGAATGTGTTGTGATTGATCTAGATTAGCGAGATATGTGCCATACACACAGAGCAATAATGGCATATGTGTATGGGCAGAATGGCTGTATGGTTCCTAAATAAGAGAAGGCAGACATAACAAGTAGAAGGAATCGCGAAAGTAGGAATAGGCTGAGCTTAACAAGGAGGAGGCAGAGCGTAACAATGAGGATGCATGGTGAAACAAGGATTAGGCAGGGTGAAAAAAGGAGGAAGCAGGTCGGAATAAGGAGGATGCAGGGCGAAACAAAGAGAAGACTGAGTGTAACAAGGAGAAGGCAGGGCAAAACAAGAAGAAGGTTTTGCGAAACAAAGAGTAAGAAGTACAAAACAAGGAGGGTGTGGGCGGAACATGGAGAAAACATGGCGAAACAAGGACGAGGAAGTTCGAAAAAAGCCAGTGGTGGGGCGAAACGAGGAGGAGTCTGGGTGAAGCAAGGAGGAGACAGGGCAAAACAAGAAGAATATTGAGCGAAACAGGTAGAAAACAAATCGAAATAAGAAACAAGGAATAGGCTGAGCGAAACAAGGAGGATGCAAGGTGAAACAAGGAGAATTGTGAAATGATTTATAAATATCCAAATTCCCCATGGCACCGCAGTAATATATTTACACGATATATTATAAAAATATAATTGTACACAAGCTTGATATACCAAGATTTGAGGTTCATATTAGGACACGACATGAATGAACATTTGTGATACAGAAAATTCTAATACTGCATCTTTAAGGATATTTTCTAGAGTGAAAAAAATTGAAAAATAACATATAATTGCATTAAAAAATAGAACATTCTTTATTTTCATAAAAGACACTAATATGAGTAAATATTTATTTTGTGATTTTTTTATTCATTGCAAGTGCCACATTTTTATGTGAAGTATCTAACTACGGCATCAAATTTAACCAGTTTTCCCCTATATTATAGGCATATGTAAATTCATGATTAGTGCTCAATTTGTTAAGTTTAGTTTTTTAACGCCAACACAAAAGAAAGCTTTGCACCAAATTTTTCGTTTTTTTTTTTATTATATAGGTTTTGCTTTCCTTGTTGTTGCAAATAACTATAACTAATTTTATACGGCCAGTTTGGATATGACATGAATGGATTATTGGACAAATTTATTCTTCGTTATTATTTATGGCAACATTACCAGTTTTGTCGTTCCATCACTTTTGTTTTAACTGATGTTATAATTGTCTATTATGTAAGGAAATTATTTCGTTGTGAATATCAATGTGTGGGTACTGAGAACACAGTAACTTAGTAGTCTATAAGCCGTTATAATGTGGTTAGATGCGGTAAACATTCTTTCTAATGAGAGGAGGAAGACTAGTTAGATTTTCGATAGAGACACTCCTAATATTTGCATATAGTAAATGTAGCGTGCGTGAATAGAAACGCATTTATAGGTGTGTTTTAAATAATGTTTTAAGTAGGCATATATTTCTTCTGAAAAAATTAGCTTCATACTATACCTTCAACAGGGGATTGATAATGGTCATTAATGCATTACAAAGATGTATTATAAAGAAACAATTATTGTTACAGGTATTCAGCGATATTAGAGTATGGAACCATAGTAATTGCATTTAAAATATCAAACAGAATGTAAGGTAGGGCGTGTAATACTGCTTTTATAGTGTGCATCTGCATTGCATTACAAATTTAAACATATTTAACAGCAATTAGAAATATGTGTTTATATGTGTATTTATAAAGATATATTACTTTGATGAATCCTATATTTTAGCAAAATTTTCAATTTTATATTATGTGTGTGCTACAGCTGTTTTTAAAATACACATAATTTAGTTTTACTAAAGCTACATAAAATTCCAGAAATAAAATTATAACACCTGTTTTTCGTTTTCTAGAAAGTATACACCAATGTAAAATATGCATTCCTTCGTAATATTTTTCATAAATTTTATATTAATCCATACATGCAGTTGAATATCATGTGTGGAATATTATTTATCCTTTCAAGGAATTTTTGAATGTGATCAATGTATAAACTAGAAACACCTTATTGTTACCATATTCGTTTATAGCGAAGCATGTCGTATTTGAAAGAAGCTGTAACTTAAGTTTGACTACTTTAAATTTAGTGCTATGCACCCAAAATAACATAGAATTAATATTTAACTTACAAACAATATATTCTTATGCACCTTGACACAATATTTACTTATCCTTTTTTTTTAAACTTTTATTAAAATATATTTTTAGAATTAGAATTTTTTTTTTTAGTATAGGTAAATGAAATTCTAAAAATTATTTATATTAATTTTGGTTTTAGTTTCCGAAAATTAAATTGTCATGATTAGCAAAAACAGCTAAATAATAGATAACCTCAAATATATCCTAACAATAGTTGGAATAATTTGACAGTAAATAGTCAAAAATTTAATAAATAATTCTTTCTCTTTATTATACAACAAATTAAGTTAAAAGTAATGTGTGTCCCCAGAAGGAATTTATTTCCAGTAAAATGTTTATCAAATGTTAAAAGTAACTTGAATCTAGAAAGTGTTGTGATTGTGATAGATTAGCGACATGTGTGCCAGTCACTCAGTGCAACAATGGCATAGCGTATGGACAGGATGGCAGTTTGGTTCCTAAACAACGAGAAGGTGAAGCGAATCAAGGAGTAGGTTGAGCAGAACAAAGGAAGTGGCAGGGCGTGACAATGAGGAGGCAGGGCAAAACAAGGAGAAGACATGGGTAAACAAATATGAGATGGGGCGAAACATGCAGGAGACAGGGCGTGAAAAGGAGGATGCTGGACGTAGAAAGCAGGATGCATGGTGAAACAAGGAGGAGATGGGTCAAATCAAACTGGAGGCAGTTGAGCAACACAAGGAGACAGGGCAAAACAAGGAGGTGGTGGTGCGAAACAAGTAGATGGCAGAGCGAAACAGGGTGCGAGTGAGTGAAGAGATTTAGGCGGCTCTTAACGGTGAGGTCTTGAGAGCCGAGCGAAACAAGGAGGAGGTTGGGCGAAACAAAGAGAAGGTGGGGCGAAAAAAGGAGTAGGCGGGTCGAAACAAGGATGTAACTGAGCGAAAGAAGGAGGGAAGGCGAAACAAGATGAATTGTGAAGGACTATTTACATCTCCAAATTCCGCATGACACCATGGTAATCTGTTTCTACGGTATATTATAAAAGTAATATTGCATACCAGATTGATATGCCAGGTTTTCAGGTTCGTATTAGGACATGTCATGAATGTACATTCGTGATACAGACATTTCCATAAAATACGCCTTTAAGGATACTTGCTAGAGTAAGATTGAATACTAACATATGAATAATTGCATTAAAAAATAGAAACATTCCTGCTGTTCATAGAAGACTGTAATATACTCAAATATTTTTTGTAATTTTTTTAAAATTCATTTCTAATTCCGCATTTTTATAAGAACTAACTGACTATTACTTTAAAAATTAGCATGTTTTTCCCTAGTTTATAACGGACAGTTTAGATGTGACGTAAATGGACTATAGAATAAAAGTATTCCTCGTCATTGTTTTCAGCCAAAGCTACCAGTTTTGTTATTCCAACACATTTTTTAAAACTGTTTTTGTACTTGTCTTTTACTTATGTAAGGAAATATTTTCAATGTAAATATCGATGTTCGGGTATTGAGAGCACAGAAAATTGATATTCTATAAGTCGTTAATATGGTTTAGAGGTGGGAAAGTCGCTTTATAGTGTGCGGAAGAAGACTTGTTAGATTTTCGTTGGAGACACTAATAATAAATGCATACAGTAAACGTTGTAGGCAGTGCAACTGGCCTCTGTGCTTTCCCTATTCCCCCTTCACTACCATTATTTCATCACTCCCCCTTTTCAAAACTCAGTCGGTGCTAATGGTACCAGATGCTACGTGACACTAAAATATCCCTTTTCTCTCATAAGCTGTAGAAAATATACGGACACAAAACATCAATATTTGTGACCAACATTAAATAAAGTAAACTTGAAAAATGAATTATTAGTAGATTTAAGCTATAAAAATTAGCATCATATTATATGAAACGAATCATCATTTTTGCTAACCATTAATTTTTTATTTGTAGTATCAGAGCAATTTCTAGGCATTTACATTGTTATTATTGTTTGGGTTTCTCTAGTGAAAAATAATACCTTTATGAGTGGGTGTTAAATAATTTTATAATTTAGCCGCAAAGCTCTACGGAAAAAATAGCTCCATAGATTTCCTTTTACGGGGGACTGATACTTGTCATTAATACATTACGAATATCTACTATAAAGAAACAAATATTGTTACAGTTATTCAGCAATAACCCAGCGTGGAACCAACGTATGTGCATTTAAATTATTTAATGGTACGTAATAATACTGAATTTATAAAGTGAATCTACGTTACATCATAAATTTCAACATATTTTACAGCGATTAGAGACTTGGTGTTATAGATCGCCTGCTTTTTGATTTCTGAAAGTATACATCGGTGTTAAATATGCATTCTTTCGAAATAATTTTAAAAATTTTATATTAAACCATACACATAGTTGGATATCTTGCGTAGAATATAATTTATCATAAAACATATTTCGTAAATTTGCTCAATGTAGATACTAGAACTACATGAATTGTTATCATATTTGTTTACTTCAAAGCATGTCATATTTAAAGAGGCTGTAACCTTACTTTGCCTGCTATAAAAGTAGTACATTATACCCAAAATGATATAAAACTATTATTTAAATGATAGACAATATATTCGAATGCACCTTGACACAATATTCACTTTCTATTTTTTGTTAACTTCTATTAAAATAATTTTAAAATTATAATTTTAAAAGTAAATATGATATTCTAAAAATTATTTATATTAATTTCATTTTAGTTTCCAAAAATTCAATGGTAAAGATTCACAAAATCATATAAATAATTGATAACCCTAAATATACCCGTACAGATGTTGTAGAAATTTGACAGAAAATTGTAAAAAAATTATTAAATAGTTCTTTTATCATTATTATTCAACAAATTAAGTTAAAAGTAATGCGTTTTGCCACAAGGAATTCATTTCCGTTAATGGTGTATCAGCTGTTAAAGTAACCTGAATCTTTGTTGTGATCGCGCTAGATTAGCATGATATGTGCCAGTCGTTCAGTGCAATAATAGTATATGTGTATAGGTAGGATGGCTGTTTGGTTCCTAAACAATGAGAAGTCAACGCATAACAAGGAGGCGGCATCGGGCAAAATGAATAGGTTTGAACGAAATAAGCAACAGGCAGGGCAGAAAAAAGGAAGAGGCAGCACGAAACAAGGAGAAGACTGATTGAAGCAAGAAGTAGGGAGGTGAAATAAGGAGGAAGCGGGGCAAAACAAGTAGCCAGAGCGAAACAAATATGAGGTATCTTACGGTCCTTTATCGTAGAGAGGAAGCGTGCAAAACCAAAAGGAACACCATTTCAAAACTCCCAATAAAAGCCATAAGAAAAATAAAACACGCGGATGGGGTTGCAACAAGAGCGCATACTTACCACACAAACAATAATGAAAGCAAAAGGCCAAACCTTTACATGGTATCCAGCATCCAAATTAATTGGCTCACAAAAAAACAGATGTCTCTCCAATATGGGCATAGGTGCATAACAATCAGTTTTAAAAATTTTTTAAGTTTTCATAACATCCTATGGAGCAATAAGTATACTCAAAATTTAAAAAACATTATCACACGGGATAAAGTGAAAACTTATCAGATTCGGAAACTTGTCTATTATTTTAATTTCTCTCGAGATTTTTCTTTCAAATAAAAATCTTTAAACAATAACAATATCAATACCAACAGGCAATATGACACAGACATAACAACAGAAACCAGAGCATATAATTATAATATCAATATCATTAGAAGTTGAGTAAAGCTTTCTCTTAATCCTTTTTTGTATTTTATATTTTGGTATTTATATATTTGATGTTATACAGGATAAAATTAAAAAATACTATAGTGGGGATCCCCTAACAACTTAACGAGTACTCCTTTTAATATTAATATCTGTTCATTTTAGGTTTTCAAAATGGCTGTTTGACCTGATTGACCTTATGGCCAAGGCGACGAATGCATGTTGCCACAAAATTTCATAATTTCAACTGTAGGTTAACATTCAACACAAATTAGACTACAAAAGGGTAACACAGATTTTTTTCATGATACGTGTTTGCGACCAAACTAAAGTTCGTGCATCGAAAACTACATGGCTTGCATGCAAAGCCGCATGCTTTAAAAATAATAAAATTGCATGGCCTGAGGAAGCGGCGAGAAAATCACAGCCGAATGATGGGAGAAGGCACATCCGGAATAGATCCACAAATCAGGCGGAGAAGCCGACAGCTAAACTCACGCCATGACAAAAGTAGTCAAGCTCGCCATCACAGGATCAGGAATCCAGACTAAAGCTGGTACATCTAAGAACAGCTACAAGTAAACAAATACAACAGCTGCGGGTCACAACACAAGTATAAAAACACGAAGGACATATTAAGCAAACATAGTAACTTATCCGCAGCGGTGAGACACAAAAGATTACATGATACAGGAAAACAACACAAGAGAAACTTAGGAAAAATCACACACTGTTCTTGCCAAAGAAAGTGTGTAGCCGTAAGTCCTTTCCGCGAAGTCGTAGCAAAGCATGTATCGACGTTCGAGTGTTACAATCGATACATACAGTTTGATGATTACAGTCAAAATACTCTAAGAATACATTTGAGAAATATCTGAGTAAACGAAATTAGAAAACAAACTTACTGATGCTTAGTATTTAACGAAATTTTATACGAAATGTCACATAATTTTGAATGAAGGACTAAACTTCTAATAATACCTTAAAAGTTTGACACATGTGTTAACGAAAAATTGGTCTGAATAAAACCATTCGAACACTTCAATGCGATTGGTTGAACATTACAAAAAAAAAAAAAAAACGTAAATAATTGAGGACAACCATTTAGTAAAATAAATTAAAAGGTTATACAAATACTAGTCATAATTAGTTTATCTTGCTGTTGAACCACAAGAAAGCTAAAAGTTATTTGCTGCGAACAATGATTCAAAACAAAAATCACAATAATTTAACTTGACAGAACATGCGGCATATCCAAAAGAAAACGAAAGGTTGAAATTACTGTTTTACACTAACAAGCACATACATAAAATATAAATTAACACTGTAACAGTAACTAACAAAATTATATATATATAATTAGCCAACAAAATTAGCCAACATTTATTCAATACTGGAACTAAAAGGGTTTTACCGAAAGTCAGACAAGATTATTACTAGTGGGAAACACCAACAATAAAACATGTCCAACCAAACAGGTGGTGCCACGAAAGCGGCACAGGTGAGGTGAAACAAGGAGGAGGCAGGTTGAAGCAAGGAGGAAGCAGAGCGAAACAAGGAAATGATTGAGAGAAACAGGAGAAGACCTGGCGAAACAATGAAGAGGAGGGGCTAATAAAGCAGGAGGAAAGGCGAAACAAGTTGGAGGCAGGGCGAAACAAACAGGAGGCAGGGCAGAACAAGGAAGAGTAAGGGCAAAACAACGAGAAGACTGAGTGTAACAAGGAGGAGGCAGGGCAAAATAAGGAGGATGCAGGGCAGATCAAGTAGGAGACAGGGCGAAATAAGTAGATGGCAGAGCAAAATGAGGAGGATTCTGGGCGAAACAAGGAGGATGTGGCGATAAAAGAAGGAGTTGGGTCAAAACAATGAAGAGACTGAGCGAAACAAGGAGGAGGCAAGGCGAAACAAGAAGTATTGTGAAGGAATATTTACATCTCCAAATTCCGCATGGCACCGTAGTAATCTATTTCTATGGTATATTATAAAAATAACATGGTACACCAGATTTATATGCCAGGTTTTCAGGTTCGTGTTGGAACACATCATGAATGTACATTTGTGATACAGAAGATTCCAATATTACATCTTTTAGGATACATGCTAGAGTAAAAATTGAAAAAGTAACATATAAGTGCATTAAAAAAATGGAAATATTCTTTACATACATAGAAGACAGTAATATATGCCAATATTGTTTTGAAGTACTTTTTATCCATTACTAGTACTGCGTTTTTATAAGAACAATAAACTATGGCATCAAAAATTAAGGAAGCTTTTCCCGATACGATAAGCATACATAATTTCATGAACAGTGCTCAATATGATATTTTTTTTTCCTAAACTCGAACATATGCAAAAACTTTGCAGAATATTTTTCATTATTTCTATAAACTTTACGTGTCTTTGTCATTTATATCAACGCAAACTACTTTGATACTGTCAGTTTAGATATTGCGCAGTATAGAGTGCACTCCGAACAATAATGACTTGCTGTGCTCGGCCACTCCGCTTTTGGGCTGTCTTGGCAACCTACTTGCTTCCTTTTCATTCCATATATTTGGATCCCCTCCTACCACGCATGTGCGTCGAGCTTCTCTCTCTTTGGTCACTGACTACAGTTTGAAGTTTGGGCTTTCTGCTCATGTTGGTGGCTATACGCCAGCAAGCATTTGAGTAACTTCGCTTTAATTTCTCTTCCTGGCCCTCGTGGGTTTTCATGCAATGTTAGGTTGCTACGCATTACAACTTGGTAGCTGACGACAGTTGGAATATCGTCATGGCTGACGGCAAGAATCATAGGTGTGTTTGCCGTATAATGCATCGAGCTTGAATTAAGGTTTTGTGTCGGCTAGTCAAGGAATTCTATGGTTGCGCATGTATCTTTTATTCTAAATTCATTTTGTGCCCTCAATGTTGAAATTCTGGTTTCGGCTTAACTTATTAGTTGCGTGTGGCCCGTAGAGTTTTCTGTTGTATATAGCCTTGCACTTAGATTATGGTTGAAATTAGTTTTGGATATTCATATTTTGCCAGCCGCCTGAATCGTGATGGCTTGTTGAATGGGTCCGCACGGGCTTGCGCAACATGGTGATACAGTAGAGGTAATCCACCTGTGTGAAATAATTTTTAATAGTACGAACCGGTGATGGTTAATTGTTTTTTTTAACTCGCGTTTTTAAATTGTGCTTGTCAGAACACCTTTTTAATGGTCTTTTGAAGGCTTTGGAAGGCGCTCAAGGCTCTCTAGTGAATCTCAGTAATAATTTTCTGTATTAATACGAGAAAGGCAGTTGAATATTTTGAGCTTGTTTTAATTTAATTATTTAGAATCCAGTACCGCATTTGTATTTTCTCTATTGAGTATATATTTTGTGTAATGTTTAGTCGCCCAAGGGTTTGTATCTTTTTTAAGCAAAGTAAATTTTATATTGTATGTTTAAATCAATTTATATGGTAAATTGTATTTTGAATGAGTTGCTTGAAACCCTGAGTAAACAGCGTACTTTCGTAATTTGTATTTTTTGTAAATTCTCGCGGCATACGTCACAATATAACGTGAATGGACTATAGAACAAAAGTATCCCTCGTTATTTTTGTAAGACAACATTACTAGTTATGTCGTTCCAACACATTTGTTTTAATTGATGTTGAATTTCTATATTATCTAAGGAAATATTTTTTAGGGTGTGAATATCAATGTTGGGTACTGAGAGCACAGTAAATAAATATTATAAGTGCCGTTATTAATATCGTTTAGAGGCGGGAAATTTTATTTATACTGTGTTGAGGGAGACTTGATAGATTTTCGGTGGAGACGCTCCTTATATGTTCGTATAGTAACCGTGGCGGGCGTTGCTACTGCCCACTGTGCTTTCCCCACTCCCCGTCATCATTCATTTTTTCCATTCCCCTCACCCCCCTCATCAGGGTGCCCTTCCAGGACTTCAGATATCGATGGAGTGAAGATCATTATGTGGTGTTCTAGATGATTTCAAATAAGATATAAATACAGGTCTCTCGCCCAGATTCGAGGAGACATCACAGGGTCATCACTTGGTCAGGCAGGAACTGTTGTTCCGTCAATATTTTAAAGGGAGGCCCCTTACTGCAATTTTAGTTAAGAATAGTTTAAAGCAAAATAGTTATATGTAACCTGCATATAGCTGGAAAGAGATGTAATCTAGTAAAAATGTAGATTTCGGGGGAGGTTTTAAACAGAATTATTTTTGATACTTTTTTAATACTAATTGTAATCAGTGGGAAAACTATATTTTTATATAACGTTTATTGATTATAAAATTTTGGGGAAAAACTATGTAAATAGATATATTTTGGTATAAAAACTAAGTCAACGAAACATTTTCAAACCTTTTCTCTGGAACCAAACCAAATTCCTTTTATTTTATTTTTTGACATCGTTCAGGAAACAGTTGAGACAAAGACCTCGTCCTGTATGTGTTGGCAAACACCATCGCATACATGATAAAGAAATCTGTGCCACTCTACTTCCTCAATGCAGAGAATTAAAAAGGGCATATCAAGTTAGTAATTTTGTAAAGTTACGAAAGTACAAACTCCCCTGGGTTTGTTCCAGTGGTCGTGAGAGTGACTTTTATTTGTGGTGGTGCATCAACTCATCCACAAAATGACTTCTACAGGTATCCGTACATCGTGGATCCAGCGCCTCACGAAAGACGCCCTCCAGAACAATTTGGACGACGCAGGTGTGTCGCTCAATGTGGAGACGACGGAATAGATACCCTCCGACAGCATATGAGCGAGCTGGTGAGGAAAGGCGACGAAGCTACTCAACAAGTGGGTGAGTCCTACGCAGTTAGCGTCTTTGAAAATCTCAAACATTTACCACCTCACTTGGTAGAAAATGCAGAGGTAGTTCACCGACTGAATTTAAAGTCAGTTGTAAATATTTTGGTGCAAATGACTAGAATCGTGTATTTAGATATTTGTGAAATCGTGCTTTTGTATGCCGCTATATTGTTCAAAGTGCCAGAGCCTTTGCAAAATGTAGTGGGGCAGGCGATCAATGAGCGTATGCCATTTAGTAGCTATAGCGCACCAACGTATGAAAATAATTGGAAAGATTTCAAAGTCCCAATAAGTCAATGCAGCAGTTGGTCAGTGAGACTATTAGATGGGTAGAAGTGTTAGTTTTTCTGTGTGCAGAATCGAATTTGGCGGAAATACTGGTTTTTAATCTGTTGCTGGAAAATAGTAAATACTTTACATTTCCTTCAAAGCCGAAAACATTAAATGAATTATTAGCTTTAGTAATTCAAGTGGAATTAACGATTGGTGATTATAAGCAAAGAGAGCCTCAAGTAGCAACATCCAAACAACAATGCCAAATCTGTTCTCGTGCAAGTCATCCGACTGCTAAATGCTTTTATAAAGCGTAAAAAGCCGAAGGGAATTCCGTGCAGGGAAAGTTAAAATAAAAATAATGAAAACTGTATTTCAACATTTGCAAAAATCAAAGTATTTCACTATTTTGGATTTAAATTCGGCGCTTTTACAGTGTGCGCTACATCCCAATAGTAGGGCACCGTTAGCGTTTTGTACACTGTGGGGTTTGTACCAGTGGACACATTTACCGATGGGAGTAAATACCGGATCCCAGTGTATGTCTAGAATGTCAACTCACGTATTAAGAGAATATCTATATGAGTTTCTATTCACGTGCATAGATTACATGTGCATATACAGTAATACATTATAGGAACATCTTCAACACTTGCAGCTAGTATTAGACGCGTTGCGTAAGGCCAGGCTGACTGTAAATCAGGAAAAGAAAAGTTGGGCATAACAACACGTGCGTTATTTGGGATTCATAATTTCCAAAGGAAGTTTGCGAACATATCTGGAAAAGGTGAAATCAGTCGTAAATGTCCCTCAGCCAAAAAATGTAAGAGGAGTGAAAATATTTTTAGGTATGGTAGCATTTTATAGTAAGTTTATTCCGAATTTCTCCGATCTTGCAGAGCTGTTAATAAATTGAAAAGAAAAAACGTGCCATTTCAGTAGAACGAAGATCAGGAAAATGCTTTTCAAAATTAAAACATAAGTTAGCAAATCCTCCCATTCTGCATTTACCGAATTTTTCCAAAGAGTTCTTTTTGCACTGCGATGCCAGTTCTGTAGCAATAGGAGCATGTTTAAGTCAAAAGATTGATGGTCATTTTGTAGGGATTGTGTACGCCAGTAAATTATTGACTCAAGCAGAACGAAAATTTACTATTTATGAAAAAGAATGCTTCAGTTGTATTTGGCTTACGGAAAAGTTTGCAGATTATTTGGATCACGTACCGTTCACGTTGTACACGGGCAACCAAGCGCTCAACTGGTTACTAGAATTGCAAAAGCCTGCGGGTAGGTTGCCACATTGGCTGGTAAGATTGGCCTGTTTCAAATTTAATGTGAAACACATTCGCGGGGTCGATAATTCGGTAGTAGATGCGTTGTCGCGTATGTATTGCGCCGAAGAGTTTGAAGGCGACGAGTAGATGAAGAATGGGACACTTGTAGAGAGTGTAGCGAGCGTCGATAGTTAGCTGGCAAGGCCAGCGGTAGGAAACACAGACGTTTCAGAATTGAATATGTAAAAAAATTCCCAAGCGTGTTTACTGACATTAAAGAATATCAAAATACTAATCAGGAATGTAAGCAGATTTTGTCTGAAATTAAGAATGGAACTTCGCTGTATGTTATCCATAAATGTTTTCTGGGTGAATGGACGAGACAATGAAAATTCAGAGTTTTTGTACCCGAAAATTTGAGGGCGATGGTTTTTAAATATTACCACGAATCTTATTACGGAGGACACGTAGGACGTGATAAAATCATCTGTCGCGTGTTGGAAATTTTTACGTGGTCATGAGTTCGCACCGCCCTTGAAAACTGGGTAAAGGTTTGTGACGCGTGTCAACACACTAAACCGAAAAATCAAGAACCAGAAGGCCAGTATGCAGGTACAGTAGCCACGTATCCTTGGGAACGTGTGTGTTTAGATGTCATGGGTACGTTGCTCCTGAGTACATCGGGTTATGTTTATGCCCTTGTAATAATAAATAGTTTCAGCAAGTTTTGTCTATTTTTCCCGCTATGCACCATAAAGGCAGATAAAATCTGTAAAGTTGTGATGCAACGATTGTATAGTGTTTTTGGCGCACTCGTATATGTAGTAAGAGATAACGTTACATGTCTTTTTGTCATAAAAATTCAGAAATTTGAATTTTATAGGGGAGTAAAAATGTTTCTAATTGCCCCGTACCATCCACAGGAAAATTTAGTGGAAAGTGTTAAACGTAACATTAAGATTGCCTTGCGCAGTTTTCAGTCAGATATGCAACATCACTGGGATGACATATTATACCTCTTGTTTTTGTGTTTCGATAATTTCATTCATATTGCACACAAGTATGCACCAGCTGAATTTTTCTTTGGGCGGAGATTGATACACCTTTTAATAAATGTGTGGTCCCCCCATGGTATTTGCTTGGAAAACGTGAATAATAAAAAAATTGGAAGAAATATGGGTGGATGTGACATGCAATTTAATTGTGTATCACGAGAAAATAGAACAGAAAAATAACATACTTTAAAAAGATGTAACTTTGAAACCTGGTTATATAATTTTAGTCGAAGCTCACCATCTCAGCTCAAAATTGGATTATTTCAGTGCTAGGTTTGCGGTAAAATGGCGAGGGCCGTTTCAGATAGTCAGGTTCCTTTTGTCCATGACAGTATTGATTGAAGATCCACATTCTCCGAACAAATACGAAAAGGTTCATATCTCCCAATGTAAAAGATATCACGTGCCCACAACATAAAAGGGCAGTCCCACGACCTTCCCTTTTATAAAATCCACACTGTCTTCATTAAGGAATGTAAGACTGTTTTATTAAGCATTTTAATATTTTCAGAATATTGTATTTTTATAAACGTATTTTAGTTTTCCAGTTTGTTTGAAGGAAAATTTAAGAAAGAGTACTAACATTTTGTAAGCAAGTATACTCTACTCAAATGTTAAATGAGTACATATTGAAAACGTGTAAAAATAGGTAAAAATAAATGAGTAAATAAGTAAAAATGTGCGAATATGTAAAGTCATAAATAGTTATATGTATACCTGTATATAATGAGTGAAGTATTGTGTCATAAATATTTAAAAGGTATACCTACCTGTGTATATAATAAATGAAGTATTAGCGATTTTATAAATAAATGGAAAAATGGTTCAAGATTTAAGCAAGCCTACCCAAAGTTAATTTGAAGAGTTATGGTTTTTTATATATCTTTGTCGAGTGAGCCCCGGTGCTTGTCTGTTTTATGGTTGCTGCTAACAACATGACCAGTGTCCCATGTGGAAAGGAGCCTGGGGTAAGGACCTGGCCAGCCTACGACTTATATTCAGGACGCATGTTCGACACCCACTTCGTGGGTCTTTCTTCAGGGGAGTAGGGATGTGAAGGCTGTCCCTGTACATCAAACGAGAATCAAAACCGACGGTGCTATATGAAGTTGAGAAAATGTTGGCCTTTTGGGACGGCTTACGTTAGCTGCGGCGGGGGTGTGCTTGACGAGCTCCACGCCTCACGTCTGCTGGGCGAGCCTGCTGGTCTGCAAGTATGGGCGCCGCGGGGCCGCTGCCGCCCACGAAAAATATGACTGCCTTCCCCTACCTCGTACATCACCTTGATCACGTGATGCCAGCCAGCCAGTCACACACTACCAGGGTGCGCTTCCAGGACTTCAAATATCGATGGAGCGAAGATCATTTTGTGAGCTAGATGATTTCAAGTAAAATTTAAGTACAGGTGTCTCGCCCAGATTCGAGGAGATAGCACAGGGTTTTCACTTGGGCAGGCAGGAACTGTTGTTCCATCAACATTTTAAGGGGGGTGGCCCTTGCTGCCATGTTAGTTAAGAATGGTTTAAAGCAAGATAATTATATGTAGCCTGCATATAGATGGAAAGAGATGTAATCTTGTAAAAATGTAGATTTTGGGGGAAGTTTTAAACAGAATTATTTTGATACCTTTTTTTTATACTAAATGTAATCAGTGGGAAAACTATATTTTTGTATAACGTTTATTGATTATAGAATTTTGGGGGGAAATTATGTAAATGGTTGTTTAAATATAAAAACCAAGGCAATCAATAATTTTCAAACCTTTTCACTGGAATCAACCCAAATCCCTTTTTTGACATCATTGGGGGGGGGGCTCTCAGCTATTTTCCAGCTTAAAACACCTACATTAGGAATCATTTGAGATAATAACCTTGCCCTGTATGTGTTGGAAAACACCGTCACATACAGATACTGGTAATTAATACATTACGAATATGTATTGTAAAGAAACAATTATTCTTACTGTTATTCAGCGATATTGGAGTGCTGAACCATAGTAAGTGCATTAAAAATATCTAATGATACGTAATGTGGAGCATCTAATACTGCTTTTATATAGGGCGTCTGGATTGCATTATAAATTTAAACACATTTTACTGCGATTAGAGACATTGTTTTAAATGTGCATATATAAAGCCATATAAATTTAATATATCTTTATTTTTCTAAAATTTTTAATTTTATAGTAATTATGCGCAAAAGCTGGTTTTACAATACGCATAATATTTGTTAGCGAAGTTACATAAAACTCTAGAAATTAAATTGCATCGCCTGTTTTTTCGTTTTCTTGAAAGTATACACCGGTGTAAAATGTAAAATAATTTTAGAGAATTTTAGTATTAAACCATACACATAGTTGAATATCTTACATAGAAACTAAAAATGGGGCGAAATAAGGTGGAGGCAGGGCGTAAAAAGGACAAGGCTGAGCGAAAAAAAGGAGGACGCATGCCGAAACAAGGTGGATATAGGTCGAAACAAGCTGAAGGCAGATGAGCTGAACAAGGAGGAGTCAGGGCGAAACAAGTAAATGTCAGAGCGAAACAAGAAGTGAGTAAGTGAAGAGATTTGTGCGGTTCTTAACGGAAAGATCTTGAGAGCCAAACGAATCTAGGAGGAGGCTTAGTAAAAAAAAAAAAAAAAAAAACAAGGATGAAGCTGAGCGAAACAAAGAGGAGGCAAGGCGACACAAGAAGAATTGTGAAGTGCTGTTTACATCTCCATCTTATGCGTGACATTATGGTAATCTATTTCTAGGGTTTATTATAAATATTACATTGTATGCGCTGCAACTGGCTTCTTTGCTTTCCTTACTCACCCTCCTCTATCATTATTTCATCCCTCCCCTTTTCAAACCCAGTCGGTGCTAATGGTATCTGACGTCAGGCGACACCAAAATATCCCTACGCTCATATCAGCGGTTGAAATTATAGGGATACGAAACATTATAATTTTTGACATAGTTCTAAACGTTTTGTAAATCCAAAAAATCCCACCTGCTATAAATTATTTTACATTGAAAAAATCCCTATTAGTAGATTTTATCTAATAAGATTAGCATCCATCATATTATATAAAATGAACCATAATTATTGCTCACCATTAATTTTTTATTAGTAGAATCAGAGCAGTTTGTAGGCATTTATAGTTATATTATTGTTTGAGTTAATCTAGTGAATAATAACACCTTTATTGGTGAGTTTTGAATCATTTTTGACTTAGGCATATATTTCTTTGTAAAAATTAGCTTCATAGGATTCCTCTTACAGGGGATTGATACTGGTGATTAACACATTACGAAGATATATTATAAAGAACAAATTATTGTTACTGGTATTCAGCGATATTAGAGTAAGGAACCATATTAGTGCATTTTATACTATGTATTCACTACAACTGGTTTTTCAATATGCATAATTATGTTTTAGTGAAGCTACATAAAATTCCAGAAATAAAATTATAACACCTGTTTTTTCGAGTTCTTGAAAGTATTAAAAAAAAAAAAAAAAAAAAGTAAAACATGGTTTCATTCATAATATTTCTAATAAATTTTATATTACATTATCCATGCATTTAAATATCTTGTGTGGAACATTATTTATCCTAACACGGAATTTATAAATGTGATCTATATAGAACCTAGAAACACCTTAATAGTTACCATATATGTTTACAGCAAAGCATGACATATTTAAAAGATGCTGTAACTTTTATTTGCCTACTATAAATTTAGCACTTTATATCCTAAATATTATAAAGTATTATTTAAATGACAAACAATGTATTCTTATGCACCTTGACACAATATTCACTTTTCCATTTTTGTTATTTTATATTAAAATATTTTTTATAATTAGAAATTTTTTAATTATAGGTATATGAAATTCTAAAAATGATTTATATTAATTTTGTTTTAGTTTCCAAAAATTAAATTCTCGTGTTTCGAAAAAACAGCTAAATAATAGATAACCAATAATATATCATTACAAATGTTGGAATAATTTGTCAGAAAAAAGTAAAAAATCAATTAAATAATTATTTAATCTTTATTATTCAACAAATTAAGTTAGAAGTAATGTGTGTAAGCAGAAGGGATTTATTTCCAGTAATATGTATACCAGGTGTTAAAAGTAACCTGAATCTAGAATGTGTTGTGATTGTTGCAGATTAGCGAGACATGTGCCAATCACTCGGTGCAATAACGGCATACGAGTATGGTCAGGATGACTGTTTGATTCCTAAACAACGAGAAGGTGGGACGAAACAAGGAGCAGGTTGAGCAGAACAAAGGAAGATGTGTGGCGTAACAATTAGGAGGCAGAGCGAAACAAAGAGAAGCCAGAGTAATACAAGGAGGTGGCAAATCGAAATAAGGAGGGGGCGGTGTAAAACAAGGAGGAGGCAGGGTGAAACATGGAGGAGGACAGTCGAAAAAAATTGAGAAAAAGACCGAAACAAAGAGGAAGCAGGTCGATACAAAGAGGAGGCTGGGTGAAACATGGAGGAGGCATGGCGAAGAAGGAGAATGCATGGCAATACAAGGAGGAGGTAGGGCGAATCAAGAAGAAGGTTGTGCGAATCAATGAGGAGTAAGGGCAGGACAAAGAGGGTGTGGGGTGAAACAAAGAGGATGTTGGACGAAACAAGGTGGAGGTGGGGCGAAACAGGGAGGAGGCTGGTCAAAACAAGGAGAAGACAGGGGTTAGCTAAGATGAGATTAGGCGAAACATGGAGGAGGCAGGGCGTAAATAGTAGGAGGCTGGGCGAAAAAAGAAGTAGGCATGGCGAAACAAAAAGGAGATGGGGCGAAACAAACTGGAGTCAGTTGAGCGAAACAAGAATGATTCAGGCTGAAACAAAGATGATGTGGCGCGAAAAAAGGGTACGCGGGTCCAAACAAGGATGAAGCTGAGCGAAACATAGACAGGGCAGAACAAGGAAAAGGCAGGTAAAAAAAGGAGAAGGCTGAGTGTAACAAGGAGGAGGCAAGGCGAAACAAATAGAACTGTGAAAGGCTATTTACAGATCCAAATTATGTGAGACTGTAGTAATTTATTTCTTCGGTATATTATAAAAATAACCATAGTCACCAGCTTGATATGCCATGTTTTCAGGTTCGTATTAGGACACATCATGAATGTACATTTGTGATACAGAAAAGTTTATTATTACATCTTTAAGGTTACTTGCTAGAGTAAAAATTGGCAAGTGATATATAATTGCATAAAAAATTATAAACTTTCTCTATATATTCATAGAAGACCCTAATATATGCCCATGTGGTTTCTCAATTTTTTTTTATCCATTGCTAATACAGTGTTTTTATGAGGACTATCTAACTATGTCATCAAAAATGAAAAAGTATTTTCCTAAATTATAGGCATACGTAAATTTAATGAACAGTGCTCGATATCAGGTTTTTTTTTTTCAAACTCGAACAGATGCAAAATCTTTGCACAAATTTGGCACTTTTTATATAAACTATTAGTTTCCTTTAATGTTCGTATTAATTCAAAACTACTTAAATATGGTCAGTTTAGATATGATGTGAATGACTATAGAACAAAAGTATTTCTCGTTATTGTTTTAAAGCAATATTACCAGTACTGTCGTTCTAAAAACTCATTTGTTTTAACTGATTTTATAATTGTGCATTATGTAAGGAAACATTTTCGTGTGAATATCAATGTGTGGGTACTGAGAGCACACTAAATTAATATTCTATAAGCTGTAATTAATGTGGTTTAGAGGCGGGAAAGTCGCTTAATAGTGTGTGGAGCGAGACTTGTTAGATTTTCGATGGAGACACTCCTAATATTTGCATATAGTAAATGTGGCGGGTGTTCTTACTTGTGACTGTGCTTTCCTCACTTCCCCTTCTCTTTCATTATTCCTCCCCTCCCCTTCGCAAAACTCAATCGGTGCTAACGACATCAGTGGCTAGGCGCCAACAAAATATTCCTACTCTCACATCAGCTGTTGATATTATACGGACATGAAACATCATTATTTGTGACATAGTTATAAACATTTTGTAAGTCCCAAACATTCCACCAGCTTTAAATTAAGTTACCTTGAAAAATACCCTTATAGTGAATTTAAGCAAAAAAAAAAAGCATGACATTATTTAAAACGAAACATAATTATTGCTCACTATTAATATTTACTAAGTAGAATCAGAGCAACTTCTAGACATTTATAATTTTATTATTGCTTGAGTTTGTCTAGTGAAACGTAACACATTTAAAAGTGAGTGTTAAATCATTTCTGAATTATCTATAAAGTTCTTCTGAACAAATTAGCTTAATAAATTTTCTCTTGAAGGGGAATGATACTGATCATTAATACATTACGGAGGTGTATTATATAGAAACAATTATTGTTACATATTCGTGTGTAGCACCATAGTACGTGACTTTAAATATCTAATGGTACGTAACCTGGAGCGTTTAATACTGCTTTTATAAAGTGCACATGTAGTGCGTCATAAATTAAATCACATTTTTTTGCGAATAGAGACATGGTTTTATATGTGCATATATAACAATTTTTAAATTTTCGAATCCTTTATTTCGGCAAAATTTTCAATTTAATACTACGTATGTGCAAAAACTGGTATTTACAATACACAATATTTTGTGTTACCAATGCTACAAAAATTCCAGAAATATAAGTATATTGCCTGTTTATTGTTTTGTTGTACGTATACGTCGGTGTAAAATATGAATTACTTCGCAATACTACTACAAATATTTAATATTAATCCATACGTACAGGTGAATATCTTGTATGGAATATTATTTATCCTAACAGAGAATTTGTAAAGTTGCTAAATATAGAAACTTGAAATACCTTATTATTTATCATATTTGATTACGGCGAATCTTGCCATTTTTAGAAGAATAAGTAACGTTACCTTGCCTACTATAAATTTATCACATTATATCTTAAATAATATAGAATTAGTATTTAAATAATAAACAAGAGATTCATATTCATATTCAACTTGACACAATTTCCACTTTTTCTTTTTGGTCAACTTATATTAAAGTATTTTGTTGAATTAGACATGTATATGGGTGATTTTTCCGTATCGCGTATCCAGCTTTACATAACACAGTGATGCAACAACAGGTTATATATGTAGAAAATTAATATAATGAACGTATAAATACATACAGATACATGCATAAATAACGTTTTTTCTGCTGCCATCTGAAAAAAAATACGGTATTAATATTTTACCGTTTTCGTTTCAGTAAATGGCCCTCATCTGAAAAAAGAATTATATATATTATATAATGCTGAACATATGTATTAGTGCTTGCAGGATATCCTCCGTACCAAGTTGCACGTAACCCTTTGAATCTGAAAAATAAAATAGTTACATATACGCAGTTAAAACTCAATTACAATCGTACCTGGAAATGCAACAGGGTCACTTCGGTCCAACTAGCTCTCTCTCTCGTACATACTTGCATAAATGATACGTAAATTACGTATAATTATTTACGTAAAATTAACGTACAGCATTGCAACACTCGTAACATTTCGTACCAACATATAAATAATGTACCATAACATTGTTTCAGTACAATATATACAAATGACTTGTAGTATACTAGCCCTTTAGCACTCATAACAATGAGTAAAGAGTTACAAATTTAGACCTTATATACAAAGGCCTCCACTCCGCCAGAAAAATCCATTTTTTTTAGGGATTTTTCAAATATCTTTGGTGAGACAATTTTTTCTCAACAGAATTTCATAGCTTTGGCAAATTGTAAACTTATGTTATTGTTACCTTCTGGTATCGAAATCATATACTAGGCGCGCAACTTTCGCTACAATTTTTTTTTAGTTCAAGATTAGTTGACCAGGAGAGCTACTATCGCTACAATTTTTTTTAGTTCGAGATTACTTTACCAGGAGCGCTACTATCGCGAAAAAAATTTTTAGTTTAAGGTTAGTCTACCAGGAGTGCTACTATCGCTACAATTTTTTGCAGTTCAAGATTAGTCTGCCAGGAGAACTGCACAAATACAAGCTATATTATTTTTAACCCTTGTAGTGTATAGTGTTTCGTATACGATAAACACGCATAACTCGAATTCGGTTCGTATGTAAACCTACAGTATACATTCAAACAATTGTATGTACACAAAGATAAACATCAGTTCAATAACGGTTGAGTAATATAGTGGTTAGCTCTCGAGACTCGCGATTCAAGGATCGCGAGTTCGAATCCCGGCATATTCACTTTGAATTTAAAAAAAGTAATGAAGTGTACATGCTGTGGATTGCTCGATTACCCTTCATCGTTGGGGATAAAATACGACGACGATCTGTCGGAATTGCGGACCGATAGATTAACAAGCCATCCGATGTTTGGACGATGGACTTTTACAAATTGTTACCACAAAATCGAACTTGAAACCAACGTCCAATGAGTTTGTTCGCTTGACACGGGTTTTCGTGCCATATATATATATATATATATATATATATATATATATATATAATATATATATATATATATATATATATAGTTACGATTTTCGACCATATATATGTATATATATATATGTATATATATATATATATATATATATATATATATATATATATATATATATAATATATATATATATTCATATATATGGTCGAAAATCGTAACTCTTGGATCTCTGTTAAGAGTGATAAAGGGTTACATTAAAAAAAACTCTTATGGTAAGTTATTTACATACCACCAATGCATGCGTTCCGTGTTACATTCGGAATAAAGACAGCCGATTGCGGAACGCATGCATAAATCCGCCGAATACATCACCTCTAAAATATCATAGAATGGTCACCCGAATAATCATCTACAGAAGGTGAAGAAACGAACTACCTTCTTCGCGAGAAAACAGACGGCCGTACAAACCCTCCGCCCGAACAAAAAGTCTACTTCTGTCAGAAGTGAGTAATTTAGAACAATTCTTTGAAAAAATGGATGTGACTTCTGAAATGTTACATATATAGCACCTAGGTTAGCTTCGATGTGTTAGTTTCGTTTGCACACTCGACAACAACTGTGTATTTGGCATTATGTATAAATATATTAAATTGGAAGAGGAAAACGAAGGTAGTCTTAGTTTGACATGGATTTTTTTTTCCCCCTCGAGAACGTAAGCAGTCGTAGGTTGATCTGGAAAAGCAGACAACGGAATTTTTTTTCGAGAAACGGCAAATGGTTGTACACAAAACCAGAAATACGTTACGCATTTTACCGGCAAACAAAGAACTGGAAGCTTCGAACTGCAACGAATCATTTACTGAAAATACAAAAACTAGCGACCTTCCTCATGAAAAAACTAAAGAGAGACAGGACCTCTCCACCTCAGTACAATAAATTTGAACAGTAACGAATTGTATTGTAAAAAACGACTATTTTTACCTACATTTTGTCCAGACAAATTGGAAGAGAAATTGGTAGAGTTTTCAGTGAATGGCGACAACTGGACTCTTTTAAAAATTCGATTTTATGGAGTTTACTACGAACCAACATGTAAAACATTTCACATTTGGTCAGGCCGAAATGGAAGAGAATTTAGTTTAATTTTAAGAGAATGGCGATAACTGGGCTGTTTTCAAATGTCAATTTGGCCAAAACATCTCATTAAAAAAATATATTGCCAAGAAAAAATCAAGTTACGCACATACACAGTTCAGCGGCGTGCAAAATAAATATTTGGTCTAACTAAAAAAAAAAATCATTCATTCGTATGCAATCCACAGAAACAAACATCTAATTATACACATTACACCTTGTTCGTCCAGTCACCTGCTGAAGAATTACAACAAACATTTCGGTCGTAAGCTAAAAAAAAGAAGAAAAAAAAGTTCAAATACCTGAATTTTACTGGGGTTATTTTGGGCTGGACGTACATGGTGGCAGCATACATCAGAACGAGTGCAGCCGCTCTGGGTAGGGATGATTCCTTTTCTAGATATGCTCGGCGAAATATCCTTCCCAAAACTGCTTCCGCCTTCCAAAACACAGTATGTTGAATTTGATGGAACACCAGTTTCTCTTGATAGTTTGAGTGTGAACGGACATCTCTTCGCCGGCAAGACTATCAATGTTGCGACGATATACGACTCCGCTCTTTTCGCTGCAGATGGGTTCCTTTTTGTGATTTACTTGCAAATGATGGTAACCATAGGCATCGAGTGACTTGTAACCACGCCAGCAATCAGAAATTATTGTGGTACCCGGTTCACCCATTCTCTTATGGCCTTGGTAAGTGTGCAGGCGTTTCTTCTGCTGACTAGCACCAAGAAGAATTTCGATGGATCATGACGCTGAACTCCCCCAAAAAACCCACTGTCCTTCAACTTTGCGGCTCTTGGGATTTTTCTTCTTTCCCAGCTTCGATTCGTCAATTTCCACTATGGTAATTGGTCCACCTATGTCTTGTCGATGAGATGATAATATAGCCATTAGATGCATACTTCTCTGCAGAAAATAAACCACTCGACAACGGTCTTGGCAGAGCATAGAATCTCCTCCATGATTGCACGCTGGTGTGGGTTCTCAACAAGCACCATAGTAAAATGAACTTGAGAATTTTTTCCAGAGACAACTTGGATTGGTCGAGAAAAGTGCCTGTCCTTGCTGAAAATTTATAATTGCACTTAATCCCATCCGAATTACGTCTTCTGCAGCAGTAAAACGCTCCTTTGTTCAAAACCAGCTTGGCAGGGCCGCGACCACACTTTTGACAGTCTATTGCCGGAGCCAGGATAGAGTGATTGACAAAATAATTCATCACCTTCTCTTGACTTCTTCCGAGAACTCTGTGAGCATTCAATAACGTCACGCTACAGCGTATGCACTGACTTGCCATCGTAGTACTGGGTATGCGATACGGAACATACACCTAAGATATATATATTGCTTTCCCCCGCATTTTCAGTAACCTCCAATCATGTAAGGTCTCTCTTCTAATTGGTGTGGGTTTGGGCTAAACTTCCCCCCTTCCGACACTCTGAGACGTCTGACTGGCTAGGCGTTTCGGCCAATTACCTCCCTAATTAGGATTTTGGCGGCCAGTCACCTTCATCTGACTCTCCGAAATATCTGATTGGTTAATTTTTGGTAGTGAACACAAGCTCTATATGTGTTATATGCATGAACTGATACTGATTCAGTGCTTTGCTGCATATTGTACGTGTAACAGCTGATCTGTGAATAAAATGGTAATAAATTTCACATGTTTAAAATTTTATTTAAGTATTCAAAGGAGATTCCACATTCAAACAGTGAAAAACAAAGTTTTAAAAACGAACTAAATAATTTATTTTGTAACACAAAGGATAAAAAAATTACACAGAATAATTAACCAAATTGATTTCACCGTGTCAGAAAACATGCTGAAAATAGGCAATGTATCAAAAAAATGTCGTGAAAATAATCAGACGAGGCGAAGTTAGAAAAGCCTTAATCAGGATACATTCCGACTTTATACCTTCAGAACAATTTTTACAGAATTAAAACAAAAAATAGATATTTTTCCTGCTTACAGATTTAATGTTATAGAAAAGGCATATTTCGTTTTGAGCGAACTAATACCAAAATTAAGAAATATAGAAACTGTAGAAGAATTTGATTCACTCGTAAAAAGTAATTCAAAATTACAAAAAATAAAACGTTATGTCACCAAAAAATTATACAAGATTCTGGGTTATTCTGTGCTGATAGCAATCAGTGGTATAGCATTTTCTGCTTACGTGGATAAATATAGAAACGAAATGAGCAGTTGTTTAGGCTATCATTTTAATCATAGTCAATTATCGGTTTGTAAAGTAACTTTTTGTTCTTGCAAATATGGTACCGACGTGAATAATATCCAGTCTTGCGATTTGAGCATGATTCCGAAAGAAATGCAAGATATGTCCTACAAACTCAAATTCTGAAGTATGCGTTTATTGCGATAGCAAAAATAACACTCCTCCCTGGGATGATCCATACGTTAAATACAGATGCATAGAAGCATATTTCAGCGATGCTATTTCCATGTTAGGTGGTAACGTGCATAATATCGTCGCTGGTGTGGCCGGCTTGTTTGAAGGATCACAAAATATATATTTCCTCTCCATTCTCGGTCATGTGCATACTTATTTACTGTGGTTTAATTATCGGCCTTATCTCAGGCATTGCATTTGTTGTAAATAAGTTGAGAGAATAGTTTATATATATATATATGTATATATATATATATATATATATATATATATATATATATATATATATATATATATATATATAAGAAAGACAAATAGTGCGACGTAGTTCGAGATCACGCTCACCCACTAGATCCAGAAAACGAACTGCATGTCGTTGTAAAAGGAAACGTTCCGCTTCACCATGCAGGCATAGACGTCGAAGTTCGAAATCTGGAAACCGAAAATATAGATACATGGTCAGGAGATGATACTAACTATTAGATAAAAATATTGTGGACATTTTCCATACAATATATCATAAACCACTTTTCGCTCTGCTTGTTTTAACCATTCATCATACACGAACTCTCCTGGCTTTAGACACGAACTCTCCTGGTATACAATCGATTGCAATGCCCAGTCCTATCGACGTGATCGATAAAATTACCTTGGAGTAATTTCGTAAATATTTACCATAATTTATTTGTAATACATCCTGATGTTTTTTGAAAGAAGATAATTTATAATATATTAGTTTTTGAGGGTCAGTTTTATCATACGTCACCGCTTTAATAGAACCAACGTAGTTAGTAGTAACATTATCGATAAATTCCTTGCGTGCAGAATTTTGTTTCAACCAGCGCAGTTAGATTTTTTCGTAAATCTCGCACTGGTTAACTTTTAACAAATATGTGAAAATGTCTTTTAACAATTGTTTCAGTTCGACTTGTTTCTGCCACGTTTTCGCTGCAAATACAAGAGCTACCACGAAGGAGAAAATACTTTAAATATATACTGAAGCATTTCTCTCATATTCTGTATGATAAATAGAAGTTTTTTTCATCACATCAACGCACGGGTTCACCATTCAATCAAAATCAATGATTTTGCGTAACTGTAAATATATATATATTTTTAACGTTATTGCACCCAAAATTCATTCGAATAAAATACTATCATATCGCTACCTGTAACTATGCGCATTTCTTCGTTTAGACACTTTCGTAAATCAGATACGTCCACATTGTAGGGATTGGTTCCAATGCTTCAGTTTTTTTCACAGAGTTGCAAATAATAACCTTTGTCTATTTCGTACTTTGCACTCTTGTCTCCCAAGTAGCCGTAATCACGTACAAATTCGAGCATAGTTTCAAGTTCCTCGAGCGAGCGAAATTAGATTTTTATAGTTGCTGGAATTTGTCGAACGACAAACGTATATCTTGTACAGTATTTCGGTTACCCTACACTCGTAATACAACAGACCAACAGGGCCAACAGGGCCAACAGGCCAACAGGGTAGTAGCGATAACAGTAGGTTCCCAGGCATACTTGAAATTCGGATCGCCACACAAACCATAAGTACTGTTTAGTTTTATTTTTACTTCTTCTAGCGAACCTGCTGCCATTTTTTTTCATGGAATCTTTCATTTGTTTCCGAGTCTGCAACAAATCTTGCAAAAATGATGAAACAAAACTGTTTGAATTTTCATAAGTTATCAAATGCACGAATGGCGGATCGAATTAGAGCAATTCGGCATGTGAACGTACCTTGTGAGCAATTCCACGACCCACGGAATTTGTCTTTACGAGTTCAGGAGCTTCTATTTCGGGATCATTAGTAACGTAGATGGATAATAAATTAAATTGCAATTAAAGGTCGATTTGATGTTTCATTAGCGGTACCGACTCTATTATTTTGCTTAACACCTCAACAGAGCAACAATCGACTGAATCATTCGCCATTCGTCCCAAACGAATAATGTTGGGATAAAAGCTGACGATGTCGAACTGAACTTTTTTCAATCTCATGCCCGCATTTGTAAAGATCAATACAGCTGGATATTTCTTTTTTTTTTTCTTTTTTGTTTTCAGATTGAATTTGTATTCAGTTAGGTAAGATTCTTGTTTCAAAAATGGTACAGTTTCTTTTATTTTTTTCTGACCTATCAAACAATTCACCAAGTTCTGAATTGACATTTTCTGCCATGGGAAATATGATTGGATTTTTTATATACTTGCAAATCAACAAATTGTATTTCAATGTAGTATATTCGAAAGCATTTTTTATTCTCTCAGAATTTTCCTTGTGCGAAGCTGATTCTGGCCCCATGTTAAACATAACCGCTATTTCGGTCATTGTCATTTCTAATTATAAAGTGTGAAAAATTATTGATGACAGCCACGCAGTTTAGTTTGTTATATACCAATATTTGTACCTTCGATGTCATACAATTTTAACATCTTGATAGGTTCGTGCTCAGTTATGGCCATCAGACTGGACCTCTTTACTTTTTCCTTGGCCAAATATATCGCCGGTTGATCGAACGAAACCGCAGTATCGCGAACAGCATATACTTTTTCGGCCAAAAACTTTTCGTTTTCCGCGACATGAATACCATCTTCTAAAATGTACAATACTCAAATCAAAACCGAATCAAGGCCCATTTTCTGAGATTCTTTAGGTCAGTATCGCTTGCTCAAGTGGTCTAAAGATAGACTGCCGCTAGCCAGGTTATTGTTTTTAATCACCAGAAACGTATCGCAAATTATAGACTGTGGATGAAATCTAAATATCTCGGTATCCGAGTAGGCATTCTCTGTACAAGCATGATTATCAAATTCGATTTGCATGTCGTACCAGTTAATGCAAGTTGCCAAAAACTTTCAACCATACTTGATGATATTATGTCCGATGAGAAAGTGAGGGTATAGTGGATCACTGGTGATCATTTCCAGTAAAGTGCCCTTGGAATACCAGTACAAACATTCAGTGAGTAATTGTCGTTCGGTATCGCATCCTTTGATGTAAAAGCAATTGTTGATTTTGTTGTACTTTCTTTGAATGGCCTCTTCGAAAATTTTCGAATTCACGGTATCTACATCACGAAAACATTTCAAGTAAGACAATATCGTCAAACTTATACCTTTATAGGTATTTGAGGTACAGTACTATCATAACTAAATTTTCTATACCCTAAGGAACGTCCTTCATATTGTTGGTAGCAGTTTCTATATCCAAAGCTACTAATGGCAAACTTTTCCAAATTTTGTGACTTTGAAGGTCTGTTTTCTCACAGGACAGTAATCGCAACTTCCCATCGTTAAAAACGTAAATATCCAGAAGTTTAAAATAATCAAATGGATTCAATGAACAATTTTGCTGCAAACTTTTTGCAAAGAATAATTTCTGCAGAGAATGCATACGTTGATGCGGATGCGGAATTGGTGGAGTGGTTATGGCCCCCAAAACCAATTCCATCATAAGTTTGAATTCTACAGACAGAGCCGAACACAATACCATGTAATTTTTGTACCTCACATTTTTTTCCAAAAAATTGAAAATATCCTAAATGTGTGAGTATATCCCACTGCTGATTTTCGCGAGATTTTCCTTGAAAAGCGGAAAGCTATTGAACTCCTGACAAATATTAGCCACCAACGTAATATTCAGTGCACCCAGCAAGAGACTCGAATTGCAAATTTCCAAAATGACCGCTTTAAATTGTTGACAAAGTAAACGAAACAACTGAGTTTTATACGAGGTTAGAATCAACACATATATTGAAACTGGATATCTAGTTTCGAAAATGCAGTGATTTTTCGTAGGCATAACAAGAAAATTTTTGCTAATATACATTTTTTTCGTGTATATAGTAAGAAGTAGAAACGATATGGATTTCTGTACCGAAACCGTAAAACAAATGTTTACACTTTACGGCAACGATGATTGTTCTGTGAAAAATTTCGTCAAATTCGTTCGTGAAAATTACGAAGGTTTGTTACGAATAATTTATAGTTATGATGAAGAAGATACTATAGACGAAGATGGAGATTCTTCTATAATGTACTCGTCTACCAACATCAGGGATATTCTCCCATTCAGGTATATGTCCATCGAGGAATTCAAAAAGAAACTGCCGAAGATTACTGAACACGACTATTTATATGCACGAACAAAAAGAATTTAATCTTTTCCTGTTCGACAAAACGTTAATGTTGGCCTAAACCAAATATATTTCGGGTAACAAATGAACACAATTTTCGTCTACGCATCTGAGTACAGAAACAGCATTGTCCAATAACACACCTGGTTTTTTACCCGGCCCACATTTACAGTCTGTGATTTTTTTTTTTTCTTTCGGTAAGATCAACGTCCAATTTTCCACCAGAACATGTACAATTCGGTGTTTTATCGTGCCTGTCGAATAAATGAGGGTAATTTGGAAAACAGGACCAATATGCTCCTTCGCCATCGTATGCTTCTATAACTATAACGATGCCATGTTTGGCATTACTCTCGACAACGTTCTTAGTAGCCACTTGATGGTTCTCATTTATATCTTACTCGATATACGTGAAAGATCGAGAACATTCATACTATACACCTATTTTCATTTTACATACAATTTCGCAATCTTTCGAAGAAGAACAATAATGTTTTTCCTTGGTACAGTCTATACGAGACTGAATTTTTGTATCAACCACCGTATCCACAAAAAATTATCATTAAGTTTTTTTTTCTCTATGTTCAATCATCACAGTCAGCAAATATAAAATGCACAACATTACACTAGATGGTAGTAAAATTCGCAAATGTTTGTTAGCTGTAAACGTCACATTTATTGCTTATGTAAAATTACGAACATTGTTTTTGTTTCTCAAAAAAGTTAATTCATCCTTCCGCACTTGTTATTGCTCATGCTCTAACTTCTTTGGTCCCTTTTTGTATGTCAACAGCCCATCGCGTCACCCACTCAATTCGCAAACCCAAGTGAAATGTAAAGATTTTACAGGTCAACAAAAAAATTTTTAAAAAATTAATGTAGCCTTCTGCACTTGTTATCGGTCATGCTCGAACTACTTCCCCGTCATGATCTCATTGGTTACGTTTGCTGCATCACCTACCAGATCGAAATAAAAATTTACAAGTCCAAAAAAATTTTCTCGATCGAAAATTTTTTTTAAAAGTCCACAAAATTTTTCTCGAACAAAATAAAAATTCAAGTCCGCAAAAACCTAAGCTGTATAGTAAGATTATTTTTTTAACGACCTCGATCATCGGTTTCTCCACCTCATATCCTTCAAGGATGTACTTTTACTTGGATGTGAGAGGTCGATCGTGTAGACCAACCTCTATATATATCCACCGTGCCTTGGCCACACCCCCAAAAATGACTTTGGCCAATGAGAGCCCGAAATTGCTCTGACGTCATGATTTTTGACCAATCAGCAACCAGCACTCGTCTCGCGTCGGCGATTTGTAAAGCGAAATTTATAGTTCAGTTCTCATTCGGACGCCAAGGAGAACGGACGTGTCCCAGAGCAGCTCCGCAACCCAAAAAAAAATGCAAATTTTTTTCTAAAGATGTTTCACAATTCAAAAATCCAAACTAAAATGGCATTCGTGCCAGCTCCACAACCCAAAAGATTTACCTTGTATGGCTCATTTTTGATCAAATAATTTTCATTTCAAAAATCCAATCGAGAATGACATTTGTTCCAGGTTATGTAACACACGATCCTAAAATGATAACATTTCAAATATATGTGAAAGTGTACATATAAAAGATCAAGAGAACGCGACCATTCTCATTGTGCGAGATGGCGTTGTCCCTGGTCGATCTTGATCAAAAAATACTAGCGGACAAATGTTCCATCAAGTTCACTGAAAATGAAGTATACAAATTGTTTAGTTTGGATATTGAAAATGACAAAAATAAATAAATTTTTCTAGAACATTGTACGAAATCAAAACGTTTTAGTTAACGATGTTCTATTGGAAAGGATGGGTTATATTGTTACATATTATCGTAAGAAACTGAATGTAACAAGATTATTGAAAAAAATACCCAAACATATAATATGAAGAAACTGAGAATGAATTTTCGAAGAAGAAATATTATGTTTTGAGCACCACAGACTTTGAGATATTGTTGATGATGCCGATGAAGACCGACAAGGCAATTGAATTACAAAGATTGCTTTCGTTCATGAGCAATATGTTATTGAAATATCTAGACTAGGATGTATATTTCGAAAGACACCAAATCGAATTGCTTCGAAGTACGAACAATATGTTGGTTGATAAAATGAACACTTTGATGTGTATGTTTGAAGAAGAACGTCAGAAAGCCGAACAGAAAGCTGAACAAGGACGAAAACTTGCAGAACAAGAAACACAGTTTACACTCGAACGCAAAAAAAAGAGCACACAAAGAACGCCAGCATGCTCAGGAACGAGAACATAAGATAATCAACATTTTACAACACAACAATAAAATGTTGATCGAAACGGTAGCTCCACTCATCATGCAACGGAAATTTTACAATAGAAAACTCAACCGGATCGGTGTGTACCGCTTCAATAGAAGAAAAGACGCCAAAGATGTATTAAGATCGACTTTGCGTATGAATGTGTTCAAGAACATAAACAAAAATGAACAATACCGTTTGATTAATACAAAACATCTCAAATACAGTGCAGATCCATCAAATCAATTCAATTCTACAACTTCTTGATAAATTTTTTCGCAGTAGCATGTCTGTGGAGTGTATTTGCCTTCGCTCACGACTGTCATCACAGCAATCTTGGAATCTACATGTGAAACGAATCTTTGAAATTTGAACACAAAAATGTCGTTTATGGCTTTGGGCAAGTTTTTGTTTTCGATCTTTATCCAGGTCTTTACCTATCTCTAGTATGGTTTGTTTACTTTTTTCCGACAATGAGTTTTTGATTTTAGGTAACGAAAATAATTTAATTGTAGTTGCAAATAAAAGTTTTGCATTTTGGTTCTTGTGTTTACACAAGAGTGTTTCTTTTCTGCCCTTGTATTTTCCCACGAATAAACCAAAAAATGCAGGTCGTCGAAGTTGAAAAACTTTTTTCCTCATCAACCACAACACCTTTCTTACATTTATTACAGTTGATACACTTCGTCAAAAACGTTTTCTTTGGATAGAATGTATTTGTATACCCACCACTGATTTTTTTTTTTTTAAGTTCAAAAGCGGATTGTTGAGCAAATAGAAATAACTTATTGAAATGGTACCAGTATTTCGCAAACATGTTTCATTTATAAAATTTTCATACAGTTTTCGAAATAATCCACACCTATGTAGAACGTTGGTCCGAAACATACCATCAAATTGTAATATTTATCTTCCGCCAGTTTAACTGATATAGGATCAAACAAAAATTAATCTATATCCGACATTGTCTGGCGGGTTTGCGAGTCGAGAGTTTGTTCTTTGCCTCGTTTGCTCGGAGCCAAAAGTAAATCGCGACTTTTGACACTCCTTGAATCGGTTGTTTAGTTATATTGAAAAACTTTGTTTACTCGACTTATTATATATACCAATTCATGTCCACGAATCCTGCTTACAATTTGGCCATTAAAAACAAGCAAATGTTATTTGATTGAATCTGTATTATTCTATTGAATAAAAACCTATACAATTCATTTTTATCTGTGTTATGTATATTTCTTAGAATAATATTTTTTTTTTACATGTGGTACAAATTAATAAACAACTGTTGTAGCACATATGATACAATATGCAGTTAAAGAATAATAAAACCATATATTACATATCAGACAAAAATATAATGAATAGTTGCAGTTACGAGTTAGTCTTCATCAGACAGCTCTGAATCCGAATCGTCGTAACCAACCATGAATATATACTTTTGTTTCTCTCGTTCCACGGTAAATTCGACATCTCGTTTCGAGACCAGATAACACCAACACGCGTTGTCAACAAAGACGATGAGTTTGATGGTGGTGTATTCCGGTGGCACGATATATTCGAGATCGAAGGAATCTTTTCTACACAGTTTTTTCCATTTCGTAACCGCTACCGTCGTCAAAGACGCAGAACCGATGCACTTGGACGTCTTTATCCAGGTATTCATCAATTTTGTCTTCAACATAATCGTTTATTGGCATTCCCTTCACTAGCACATACAGCACCAAGTAAGTTGGGCCGTAATGTCTATCGGCCACGAATTCCAAGGGAAGCGTGGGAAACTTGCTCTGGTTCCTGTGATACGTTCGAAGGTAGGCCGATTGAGATTTGTATGTGTACACTTCCACGGAATCCACAAAGAAACTGCTGCTGAAACCCATCGTTGTTGACACTGAAGTATGGGCAAACGATAGTATATATATATATATATATATATATAGTATATATATATATAGTATATATATATATATATATATACTATCGTTTGCCCATATATATATATATATATATATATGGGACAAATTGATCAACCAATCAGCATTTACATTCACTCGAACCATGTCATTTTCTCTACAGGAGTAGAACATGTTGAATTTCGTGAATTACCAAGATAAATTAATTTATATATATAATGGATGAACATATTTAGTTCAGTATTGTGAAGAACGTCGTGGCGACGAGCGACATAATACCGTACGTGATTTCGTACTGCATCTACAGCGCGCAGTATAAAACCTCTTTCGAAAGATTGCTGTACATCTAGTACGGCTACGACATGGCATTCTTATTGGATGGCATGGTCCAAGAGTATACCAAAAATAAGCACGAGTACAGATTATGCAAAACGTTTTGCGAACTACAATCGGTTCTCGTGAATAAGGGACTTTCGAAACTCGAATCGCGAAGCTATCTAGAAGTTTGTACTTGGCTTTGAAAGACGACCAATCTCCTGCGAAGATCGAGCGGGTCATAACGAGTGACCTGGAAGGGAGAGTTTCGTCGGAGAAATTATAAAACGTACGTTTGGGGTTACGAGACAAAGTAAAGTGGCTCCTGTTAGGCGAGAAACTGTTTCGAAACTACTGGAATTTGCTAGACCAAGTTGCAAACGGAATAAAAAATTTCGACGAAAAAGAGTTGCAAAAAATCAGAACAGCTTTCACGAGCACCGAAGCTAATTGGAACAAGTCCGCGAATTTTTTGGATACCAACTACATGGAACCGTATCAGCAGACGGCTTTGAACGTAATGTACGTAAAGTCTTCGGGAGAATGCCATGGAAACCAGATCCATGTCTCTTCGGTCGATTTCTGCGAAAAAGATACACATGTTTTCTACTTCAAACTGTATAGTTTGTATTACAACATAACTGCGATGAAATATTACAAGGTTTACGGTCTCACCATCGTAGAATGGATTTTCGAAGATTTAATTTTAAATAATTTTTTGTTCGCAATGAACTGTACGTCCAGATCATATGGAAACATCAACGCCGTGACATTAGTCCATCCCGATTTAAATCAAAAATTCTTGTCGAAAATTAAAATATTGAAACAAAATTGCAAATACGAAATAATGGAATGTTTGCAAGAAGATAAACTGGAAATTGGAAATTGGAAATCTATATAGTTTCCTGCAACCGATAAAATAGAAAATTTCAAGAAATTTCGAGAAGGTGCTTGAACGAAAGTTGGTGAAAAAACTCCAGCTACGTATAAACAAATGACAGCTGAAAAACAATTATAGTAGAATAAGTATTAATGAGGGGAGTGGGGCTGTGGGAGTCTGTCGTCTGTTGAGTGTGGTGCTGAAGGGAACCTCCGGAAATTTTTTTGAATGAATTTCTTAATAATTTTTATAGTCTAATTTTAATATAATTTTTGATAACAAATATTTTATAATTTTTTTATGGTTGATATATATATATATATTTAATTTTTAGAATTTAAATATTAAATAAATTTTAAAAATATAATTTACTATAACTTTTAATAATTCATTTTTAATAACTTTTCATAATATTTAATAATTTTTTTTTTCATTTTCATAATTTTTAACTGTTATTGATTTTTTTACTTTTTGGATTTTTGGGGTCAGGGGTCAAAGTTCAACAGTCAATGATCACTGGCTTCCAAGATGACCGTCGGGTGACCATTATGACAGAGCATGAACTCTTAGCCCAAAGTCGCCATAATCCTTCTGCTAATGTTAATGATCTTCGTCAACTTTTTTTTGCGTGAGTAAATGATTTTCGCATGAATGTGCGAAAAGCAAAAAGTTCTGTTGGACACTTTGTTATTTGTGACTGGGTACAGGTTTATCAATACCATTGAGATCGTACTTATCTTCTGATAGTGGTATAGTCTACTTGCGGCATTCACACAATTTGAATCAAACCTCTGGAAAATAATTGCATATATAACGCGTTTGTTTCCTAACTATGCTCTGTATCACCGGGATTATTACGTCTGTTAACATAAAAGTATCTTATTGCTGGTTCAACTGACCTTTTACTTATATTTTCACTTTATATTTAAAAAATTTCTTATGACTTAAAAAGCAGAAAAAAAGGTGTGTTGTTAATCTCTAGTGAGATAGATCTTATGCAAAATATTATTAAAGTGAATGCGCATGAATGTGGTGCTTTGTCCTCTTGGTATAATTTTTTAGACTTGGTTATACTTTGTTCGCATGTGGCGGAGGAACATCCGCAAGTATAATGTTAGCACGGCTCCAGGCTCCAGGCTTCAGAAAAGTTTAAAAAAATAAATTTAAAAAAAGTGGATGAAGTGAAGTGCGTGTGGAAACTCGTCGTGATGAAACCTACATGATTTGATTTCGAATATCGAACGAGAATTTTTTTAATGTGTGGAAAATTAATTAATTTCTCTTTGCGTATATAAAACAATAAATATATTCTAATGGACTGAATAAAGCAAATATGTAGCTACTTTTAAACTAGATAACTATATTATTAAAGAGACACACTATAATGCCATTTACATTTATTGGCGTAGAAATTCAAACATTAAAGCCACTGTATTCGTTGATGCACTATGACAGTATTGGTATTAAAAGAATTAGACACAATATCACATTAAATGAAAATATTAAAACAAATTTAATTTAAGTGAAACATGAAAACAAGTTGTACAAAGTCGTGGTGTTGTAATTGCACAAAGAAATTTATAATATACTATTAACTTGCATCCCATACAATATGAAAGTGTGCGACTGAAACATGTTCCTGGGGGAGCGGTGGGGTAATTTATTAGTGATCTCAAGACTTTGGTAAGATTTAAGTTTTCCATCAGTGACTAATATCTGGTGGTGGGTGGTAATATGAACTAGCATATATGTTATAAACAAACTGTATTGTTGTGTGGCCAGTCCCAAATTTCTGTTGATGTGAGATTAAGGGGTCCGCCTCCCTAGAGTCTAAATCACCCATTGAGCCAAATAGTTGTAGTTTTTCCTCCAAGTACGGTAGCAGAACCGAGAAACACTCTGCGCCTACTGCCCCTCCACGACCAGACATTTACAAAGGTTCGGGAGGAGGAGGGGGGAGAGTGAACTGGCTGCAGTCGCATTCTCCACCCAACCCTCTACACCTTGGCCTTGGCTATTTCCATTATCCTGCACTCGCCTCATTGTGGAGGAAAAGGTGAGATGGGAGAAACGGCAGCTGGTGGTCGCTCGCTTATGCGGAAGTTCTTGTCTTCCCAGAAGTGCACATTTTTTACATGCAAAATGTACGCACTATTCTGTGGCGATCTAGGCACAGAATTATTGCTGTATTGCTACGAAACGTATCTTCCGTTGAATTGTTTTTAAAAAATCATCAAAACCTGAACCAGAAATCATAAACGAAATAAATATAAATTAGTGTTGCTGCTTGTTGAAATTTTGTAACGCTACTTAGCATCATAAACACAGAGCTAAGTTTTATCCAGTTTTCTAGCGTAAATTGAGGCATGCGTGATGTTTCCTTGCCATTTGGATCAAAATGCTATATAAGGCTGTTAATCTTATGAGTTTATGTGATAGTAGATTTCATATTACTGTTTAGGTTGTTAGATAATTATTGGTTACTATATAAAGTATTCTTCACAATTAGACATATTAAAACCAAATTTGGTATGCTAAAAGTACCAGTTTGAAGTACTGAACAGGCTAATGCCTGGTCTATTTCGTTAGCCATTTTGAAAAATAAACATCATCTACGATTTGTACTGTAGTTACTGAAACCAAACACAAATCTAGCATAGAGATGGTAATTAAAAGCCACCTGAACACAGGAATATAAAAATATGTTAAATATTTTTTTTTAATCTCAGAAGTATTGTATCAAAGGAATCACTAAACCCATTTAAAACCAACTTTGTATATCAGACGTACTCATCATTGTTGTTAAATACACAAATGAAAAATTTCTTCAGTGTGCCGTGTTTGAATAGTCATTAAAAATAAGGTGTCGATCTCATAGCCGTGACAATTATCGAAAAACAATGTGTAACATTTGTTCTGCTGAAAAGACAATTATACGGTCTACGTATTTAAACAATTTATAGAAATGATTTGTTTAGGCTAGTACAGAGAAAATTATGCTTATTAGTTGTATTGTAAAACTTCTTGTTTCTTGGTGCTGGAATTTACTTTTTGTGTAATGAAGATGTACAACCGTAAGTTGGTGTTAATAATTCCAGTCAGAGTCTTCTGCAGGGAAATCAGCTGTAGGCCTACATCAGTCGAGATAACTGTGTGAATTGCTTCGGATTCATAGCATAAATACAATGTAAATGTTTCACGATATTCTTTTGTTTGGGTATTTGTAATCTGCTAAATTTAATTAGTGGTTCTTCCAAATATTTGCATTCATCCTCTTGAACTAAATAAACAATTTGAAATAATATGTTTAGCCGACTATTTGGTAGTTCCAACGTTATCTACGGGGCCGTGGTGGCTGAGCGGTTATACTGCTCGCCTCCTACCAAGGCAAACTGGGTTCAATCCCTGGCGGAGCCTCTCCCGGATCTTCACATTGTGGGAATCGGGCCGGACGATGCCACTGGACGGGCGGTTTACTCGGGGTTCTTCCGTTTCCCCCGCCCTTGCATTTTAATGCTGCTCAACTACACGTATTTAGTACACACAACTATTTTAAAAGTACGTTAAACTAATCGGTTTGGTTACCGTAAACATTTTATATTACTTGGTAGAGTTACATAAATATTTTATTTGAAGTAAGCAAGCATTTGGTTAGCTGGAACTACATTATGTGGCTATTATTACAAAATGTGTAGCAGCTAGAATATCAACTTGGTTCAGTATAGGCTGTTCACGTTAAAGTGAGCACTTTTTAAGGCCCTTTTAAATGTTTTCCATTCATCTAATTTCCATCTACCTGCTGCTTTTTAATATAAACATTTCAATGTGACCAATAAACACAGTGTATACATTTCACCACCCTCAAAACTTAATGCCTGAGATTGCAATAAGATATGTTTATTAGTGGTTAATGATGTTGGGATGTCCTTAAAAAGTGCTCACTTTAACGTGAACAGCCTATACCAGCATGTATTTGGTTGGCTGTAAAGTAGACGATTCTTCGGTTGACTTTTTACGAAATTACAGCTCTAGAGTTTGTTTGTATTTTATTTGATGCCTAACAATGGCACAAACCATAAAATATAATTACACGATGAACACAGTTCCTTCAAAAAAATTAATAAATGGTAGTGATGTACCATTATATTCTTTTCCCTTTTTACGCAATTTTACATAAGTTTGTTATAATTATTTTGGTTGGTTATAATAGTTATTGTTATAATAGTTTCGTATTTAAACATTCTCTACTAAGGTAATTACAAAATAAGAAAAAAACACGATATTTACTGCTGCGTTAAAACGAAAAAAGTTATAAAATTTACTATTGACAATTAATGCCATCCAAACTGTTGTAAAATATAATTAAATAATGAACACAGATAGGTTCGCATATTTTTATGTTGTTGACTGGTGGTAATGGGTTACATTTTCTTTTACCACTGGGAAAATGTGATGGAGCAGCTCATTGATGCCTATAGTCTTGTGCGCTCATATTGAAGTAAGGGTCTGTGTGACTTATTTGATACTGAGATCTCCACTTTGTTTCCTTTCAATGCAGTTTAAAAATTGAGGTGGTTCTCTGATGGCCATACCTCGTGTATAGCGTGGATCGATTATCTCCGGTAGTAAACATTCCATTAAGAAATTTGTAAGTTGTTTTCTCTTTTTTTTTCCTGCCAAAATATATCATCTTAGTCCATAGTACAAAATAGCAGTATTTGCGCTACGAAATATGAAGTTGCCCTATGAAGAACTTATTTTTTATAAAAAAAAATTAATTAATTCACAATTAAAATTGTTTAATGTAGATAAGAAATGTCCTTTACATCATACAATTATCGCCATTATTTCAAAAGTTCTGAAAAGTTTTGTAAAAAAGAAGGTACCGATAATTTCTAAAATCGAGATATGCACGCATGGACCTATACGTGTGCGGGGGTTTAAAATAAAACTGGCAACCATTCAGTGACGTATATTTTGCGATTCTATGCTGTAATGTCTTCATCTGCTTTTATATTGCGCTGGCTAAATAAAGTGTTATGTATAACACGAAATAAAGCTCCAATAATTAATTATTTGATTAGGAAATCTTGATACTCAGGATTCATTAATTTCCTTTGTTCAAAGATAAGTGGTTACTAACATCACCAGATATACTGGTTAAATTATGAGTGGTATGAGACATGTGATTCCAATACATAGCAGTTTTAAGCCGACTTTCCGTAGGAATGACAGGGTAATATGTGGTAGGGGTGTGTGTATGTTTATGTGTCCCACCTTTCAATTTTTGAATATGTGAACCAGATTTACCCCAAACTCGGTAGACCTACACATATATTACTTAGTAAGAACGCCTGAATTCTATAGGTTTTGACTACGTCAGACACTTATTTTTAAAATGTCTGCCATTTTGAAAGATAGTGTTGTTAGTTGGTAACAGTTGTTTTATGTTGAAATTTTGTTGTTTATACTTTGTAGGCCTAAGTTGGCAACATGTTTCTTCTTGTACAAACGTTGTCGTGTCGCAATGGCGAATAGTGTGGTGTCTCCTGTTTGCAAAATAATCGAGTAAAGTAAACCATGGCGTTATAATTTATTCTCCCATAGCTGCAATGATCCTGGTAATAACAACAGGTTATGGAGCAAGGATGCTGGATTATGTAGTGACAGCTTCAGGGTGAATAAAGTCTGTGTACGGGCATTCTATGTTTGGCTGAATTTCGACGAAGGAAGAAAGGGTACGCTTGGAAGATGGCGGCTGGAAGAGATCGCCACATTGTGCCGATTCTTACAGAGTCAAATTATACACATTGGAGTGAACGAGTGAAAGCTGCTTTGGGGCAAAGAAGGTTATTGGAGACCATTGCTGAAGATATTCCGGACGACGAAGCTGAGTGGATTCCTAAGCAACAAAATAGGAATCAAGATGCTCTGTACTTCATAAAAACTGTGGTGGACGACGCGTCGCTTAATGACATCATATATTGTACCACGGCAAGAGAAGCATGGGAGCTGATAAAGGAAATTCACTGCAATGTGAGTATGATGTATTTGATAGAGGAACTTTGTGTGTATAAGAAGAGAGAAGCAGTATCAATGAGAGAATACATGGCTAAAATTGAAAATTGGTGTCATCAGTTGGCTGAAGGTAGTATGCCTTTCAAAGAAAAAACTGTTGCTGCTTTTATGTTGCCGAGTTTACCCAGGGAAAAGTATGAGATTATGGTAAAAAGTTTGGAACAAAATGAAGAAGCAATTAACATACGAAATGTCAAGAGCAAGTTACTACTTAAGGAGAAAAGGTTGAAAATGGAAAAGGAAAATATCGAAAGTGAGGTTAGGGCATTGAGTGCTAGAAAACAACACGCAATTCAGAGGCGACTGGGAGGTAGCAACACTGCAGAAGAACATAATACAACTCTAAGAGGTGCAAAACAGCGTACCAGAGGTAGTTTTCAAGATTACAGTGGTGGAAATACTGGCTTGAAATATTATAATTGCGGTGCGTGAGGTCACGTTTCTAAACAGTGCACCAATAACCGAGTGGAAAGTCCAGTAAAGTGTTTTCATGTGGCAAGCTTGGACGTATTTCTGCAAACTGTGAAGAACAAAAGTCCTACGAAGCAACAAAGAAGAATGGAGATAAAAAGAATGAAAAAGGAAATGACAATGGTAAAGGTTGGCAGAACAAATCTAGGGGATGCATTGCAGGTATAGTATTAGTTTGCAAAGTTGAACCGACAATGTGGGTGTTAGATTCTGGCTCATCAGACCACATGACTCCTTAGCGCTCAGTGTTTGTAACGTTTAAGGAACTAAGTGGAAGCGTTAGACTTGGGAAAGGTGAAGTGGCTGTAAAGGGTATTGATTCTGTACACATCAGAATGACAGATGAATGTGGTGGGTGGACTCTAGGGTTGAATGTTGTTCTATATGTATCTGACTTGAAATATAATATATTATCCGTGAGAAATTGGTGTAATTTACTTACTTCAGAGTTTTAACAAGCTCGAATCAAGAACTGTGGTGGCAGCAAAGGAGCAGCAGTGGAAGCAAGAGGTAATAGATGCAGTCGCGCTACGAGCAGTCACCGTGTGGCACGAGATACTTGGTCATATACATGAGGCAGCACTTGTGAAAATTCCAGGGTTAACTGATCTTAGTTCAACTAATTTAGGTGAATGTACTAATTGCGAGGGTTGCGTCAAGGGTAAAATAACGAAGGTTCCTTTCCCGCGGAAAGGCAACAGGTGCACTATAAACCTGCTATAATTGGTTCACGGTGATTTAACAGGCGAGCTTCGTCCATGTTCGTTTGGAGGTGCAAGGTATGTTTTAACCCTCATAGATGGTTTTTCCAGGTTTGTTATGGTTGAATTTTTGCACAGAAAGAGTGACACTATGAGGTAGTTTGTTTCATTGAAAGCTGTGGTGGAAAATGCTCAGGGTGTAAAGATAAAGGTTTCGCAATCTGATGGAGGGGGAGAATATTGTAGTAGTGATTTTCAGAGGTTTTGGTAAGTGAATGGAATTGTGCACAGGATAACTGTGCCTAGGTGCCCTCAACAAAACGGTGTGGCAGAAAGACAGAATAGGACACTGATGGAAATGGCAAGGTGCATGTTGATACAATCTGGTGTTCCCACATACTTGTGGGCAGAGGCTGTAAACACTGCATGTTTCATACGTAATCTGTGTCCCAGTAAGGCTATTACAGACAAGGTTCCATATGAAGTGTGTTCAGGTAAAGGGATTACTGAGCAAATGCTACAGAGGCTGAAGGTATTTGGGTGTATGGCTTGGATTAGAGTCGAGTCATCTAGCAAATTTGACCCAAGGGCTGTTGAATGTGTTTTTGTAGGGTATGTAGATCACAGAATGGGTTGTAGAGTCTGGCATGCAAGTGAGATGAAGGTTAAGATTGTGCATCATGTAACATTTCAAGAAAATGTACTTCCTTTCAAACAATTTGAGGTGAGTAACATAAAAGAACCAAATGCAGAAATGTGTCAGTTGTTGGATTACTTTGATGTTTTCTTGTAATGAACCCCATGTGATACCAGTCAATAGAGTTAGGATCAATGACATGAATGAATGTTAAAGCTCTGAGCTAAACAATGTTGAGATTGTAGTAGGCAGTGATGATATTATAGTAAATACAGATGAGTATGTTGAAGACATGTTAGGGAGAGAAGGTGAAAATGTTGTAACTCTCAATAATATGATTTTGATTGATGAAATTTCAAATGATACTGCTGTTAATAATGTTGAAAACACTGTAGAAATTGAGAATAAAGCGATTGATCAGTGAAGGTGGTTCACAAGAGTTTCAAAACACATTAAGTGTGCTTGTTGTAATGTTTGTAAATGTCTTGTGAATAACACTCCAAGGGAAGTATCTCAGAAAATCCCTAAACTTACTAGATGTATCTGTTTTAATGCAGTCAAATGTGAATTGTTAGATAAAAGTGATAATGTATATATTAATGATGCTCATAGTGGTAAGTACAAACACATGGGGTTACAGGCAATTGAGGAAGAAATTCAGAATCTTAAACTGCAAAATGTGTGGACTATAGTTGAAAGACCTAATCACAAAAATGTTATTGGTTGTAAATGGATTTTGAAAGTGAGACACAATCCTGATGGGGTAGTGGAAAGGCTAAATGCCAGGCTTGTGACTAGAGGTTTTGCTCAAATTCCAGGTGTTTATTTCTTTGAAACTTACAGTCCTGTTGTCAAACGTACGACAATTCGAATTCTCATGGCCCTAGGTGTAGAGAATAATTGAGAGCATGATTTTTTAGACGTGCAGTGTGTGTACTTAAATAGTTACCTGCATGAGGGGATTCACATGGAACAGCTTTGTATTTTGAGGAAAGTAATAGAGTTAGAGTTTGTAAACTCAATAAAAGTTTGTATGGGTTAAAACAAGCAAATAGAGAGTGGTTCCAATACATTAATGGTCTGTTGTTTGGCCTAGGTTTGAAGCCATGTCTATATGACCCTTGTATCTACATTAATGAATGTAAGGAAGTTTTCATAGCTTTGTATGCCGATGATATTAGTGTATGGGGAGGCAAAAACATGATTGATTGGTTGAAGTGCCAAATGTCAAATCTTCTAAACATAAGAATACCAATTGATGCCTCATAATTTCTCTCAATTAGGGTAACCAAACTAAACAGCGATATTGTCACTTTGGACAAAAATCACTATATAGACCAGGTATTAGAGCAATTTGGTATGAACAACACAAAGGGTCTATCAGCACCCCTAGAAGTGAGTAAATCTGGTGGTGTTCCAGGCGGGGATATATATTTTGATTAGAAGGTTTATAGAGGAGATGTTGGTTGCTTATTGTATCTTTCAGGTGTTACCAGACCGAACATAGCATTTGCTGTAAGCAAATTCAGTCGTATGTGCAGTAAACCAAGGTTGTGTGACTGGTATGATGTTCAGCACATCTTCATTAACTTAAGAAAGACTAGCGATTTGAAACTGTGTTATTACAATACTGGCATCTAAGTAAAGGTATTTTTGATGCTGACTTTGCCAATGACAAGGTTGACCGAAAATCATGCAGTGGGTATGCCATTTTATTAGCAGGAGAGGCAGTATCATGGTGTTCCAAGAAACAAGGCGTTGTTGCACAATCCACTGTTGAAGCAGAATTTGTGTCCATGGCCGAGGTCACGAAGGAGATAGCATGGATGAAAGGTCTGTTGGGCAAGCTAGGTCAGATACGATTCATTGACACGCCATGTACTGTACGATGTGATAACCAAGGGGCTATCAGTCAAACATTAAATCATGAAAAGTCTGAAATGGTTAAATATGTTGGTGTAAAGTTCCACTGTGTGAAAGAATGTGTAATGCAAAATTTGATAACATTTGATTATGTTTCTACTAGGCCTAAGCTTAACCTAGCAGACATATTCACTAAGACATTGAATGGTGTTAAAACACGGGATATGTCTCGTAAAATAGGGTTAAGTTATTTGTAATATTTTACAACCAAATTCAACATGGGGAGGTGTTATGAGTTGGTAACAGTTGTTTTGTGTTGAAATTTCGTTGTTTATACTTTGTAGGCCTAAGTTGGCAACATATTTATTCTTGTAGAAATGTTGTCGTGTCGCAATGGCAAATGGTGCGGTTTTTCGTGTTTGCAAAATAAATGAGTAAAACAAACCATGACGTCATAATTTAATCTCCCATAGCTAGAACGATCCTGGTAATAACAACAGATTACATCTCGTGAAAAAGTCTATGTTACAACTCGAAAATTACTCAATCAACTCTCGCCAAATTTAGCACATATGTAGCCTACTCGGGCTCCAATTCATGAGGCAGTTGTTTTCAAAATTATGACAATGTTAATATTTTTGGTATATTTGTTATAAATGCCGTACAATTTAACCAATTTCGACGAAATTTTGTATACTGGCAGTTTCGATTACAAACATCGTATATGTAAAAAATAACAACTTTTGTCTGCCATTTTGTAAGATATTGCCTCATGAATTAGGTTTTTATGTCATATCTCTCGGGAAACAATTAAGTACCCTAACCTATTAGTTTGTAATTTTGCAAACAAATAGTAATGCGGCAGGTGATGTATAAAAGTATGTTTATGTAGGTCATACAAATATTTTTCAAAATGCTATTTTATGCTGAGAGTATGTTACAACCATCAAAATTGTATATAAAAAGACGTTCATCTACCATTTTGTAAGATAGCGCAACACAAACCAGTCAATTTTTTATCATATCTCGGAAAACATTTCACAAATAATTACTAAATATGTCAAACAAATATTACCAGTAGTATGGAAATGATGAGTTGGGCACAAGGGCATCGGGCATGAGAGCGCAAGAGCTGGGGATCTGCCATATTGTTACGTCACCGACCGCCATCTAGGATGTCACTAACCTTTTACCTCTGAATCACTACATTTGACTTTAACCTTTGAAATTGACCCCGGGGACCTTTGAAGAAAAAAAAACTAAAAAATCTCAAAAATCGTTCAAAAATCCCGAAAAATTCCAAATCATAAGAAAATTCTAAAACATTCCGAAAAAAGGTATTATTAGAAAGTTGTTAAAATATATTAAAAAGTATTTTAAAAGACTTTCCAGAAATTTCCCATTTTTCTCGGAACAGGCGAGAAGGATCAGTGACCCAGAGTGAGACCCAGGTGACCTTGTGGTCAGATCTGGACCAGTCGGTACCTTTGACCTTTGACCTTAACCTTTGCGCCAAAAAATTCTTAAAATAAAGAAAGCACAATTTACAGAAAATATCAAAAAGATATTATTAAAAATTATTAATACATTTATTAAAAATTTATTATTAAAAATTATTTTAAGAAACTGAAATTTCCCGAGGTTCCTCCCACCTGCATCACCTAACAAATTAGTTGGCAGGCCATTCCCAGTCAGCCATCTTGATAGGTGACCGCCATTTTGGTAGGCGACCGTCATCTTGGTAGGCGACCACTATCTTAGTATATAACACTTGTCCGCCATCTTGGAACCAGTGTCGATTAGCAATCAAACTTTGACATGTGACCTTGACCTCTGACCTTGATGTTGACATCATGACCTTGAATAAGCTTGAAAACAAAAACTCGAGAATAAATACATACGAGTCAGAAAGCATATGACATTACAGATTACTACCACCATAGTGGATGCAGACTACCTCGACCTTAACCCCATGACTTAGAATGACTTTGAAGACAAAAAATCGAGAAAAAATACATAAAAGTAGGAAAGCATAATATATTACAGACTACTGCTTCCATATTAGATGCAGGTAAACTCGACCTTGACCCCATGACATTGAATAACCTTAAAAACAAAAAATCGAGAATAAATACATAAAAGTCAGCAAACACATTACATTACAGACCAATACCGCCATATTAGATTCAGGTGACCTTCACATTGTATGTTTACGTGACAAAACCAGGCCCACCATACTAATAGCAACCACATGCATGACTGTTATAATCATGGTATGGATCAGCATTTGTATAGGCTTAATTAACTTTAATTTAAGTTTCAATACTGACAGGCTCTGGAGGCTTGGAATGTACGAGGACAGCTAGGACGACAATCATTCGTGCTCTTCCCAGACACCAGTTCACACCAATCAATCCCAATCCAAACTAATCAATCCCAATCCACTCCAATCCACACACCAATCCTCACCACTCCACACACCAATCCTCACCAATTCACACACCAACCACACACCAATCCAAACCAATGCACACAACAATTCGCACCAAGTCACACCAATCCACACACCAATCCACATGCAATACACACGCAATACACACCAATTCACACCAATCAATTCCAATCCACACCAATCCACACACCAAACTACACCAATCAATCTTAATCCACACACATCAATCCCAATCCACACACTAATCAACATACCAATCCTCACCAATCCTTCGATCAATCCCACCCCAATCCTTCGATCAATCCCAATCCTTCGATCAATTATTCGGTCTGTCGTCTGCTTGTATCCATACATATAAGAAAAATGGTTCACCTATTGTCTCCAAAATTTGTACTTGTCGGCAGAATTAATGTCTGTGCATTTTTATACTTAAGTCATTATTATCATTATATTTCCATATCTTAATGTTCATAAGCGAGTGCTCATGGCACCACTTTAAAGTTGTGAGGGATAAAAGGATACGACACACAAAAAAAGTAATGTAAAAAACTATTATTTTATAATAATATTTGTTATTATTTTGTAATTACATTTAGACAAGAAAGTAGTTCATCACATAATCTAATATAACCGCGATCCTAAAGTTTTTTATACTCTTTTTGGAATTTTTTGGATTTTTTCGGGAATTATTTAAGGATTTTTTGGGGATTTTGTAAGGATTTATGGGTTTTTGGGGTCAAAGGTCAAGGTCAAAGGTCGTGGTTCAGGAGTAAAAGGTTACTTACATCCAATATGGTGGTCAGTGACGAAACAAAATGGTGGCTCACCGGCTCCTGAGCTCCCAAGCCTTTTGCCCTTGTGCCCAACTCATAATTTCCCTACTACTAGTACTACGGCAGGAAATGTAAACTACTACATTTTAAGTAGGTCAGCACTTATTTTTATAATGGAGGCGTATAGGGTACCTGCGTATTTTCTTCCGCGTACCTATATGGGTTTTCTCAGAGTGCTCTTTCGTATTTTACATCCAAAATATATGAAATAATGCCTTCTGTGAGCAGAATCTGGGCTTTTTACTATAAAAAGAATCAATGTTATATACAAAAGTGGTAGATGTCGTTCTGAAACCAAAGATTTGAAAGGGCTCTCTCATCATACAACGAAGATGAGCTGTGAATAAGAAGGCCTGCCTTTTACCTCAACGAACATGAAGATGCGACCTACATTAATGTCATCTGATTGTACAACACAACCTACATCAGTGCTCTCCGAGTCTAAGCGTAATGTTAATGGTATTTTCCTGAAGCTATCTGCATTCAGGGATCTTTTTAAATATCATGTTTCACCAAATATGTAAATTATGTCTAAAAATGTTTGTTGGTTCCTGTCAAGTATGAAACCTAATATAATAAACCAACTTATCTATGAGGTGGAAAAATGTGGCGGTGAAAATATAATGTGTTGCTGGACTGTAGCTACACGAAACCAGAGCGCCCCGATGGTGAATATTGTACTGGAAAATTCAAGATCTCGAATTTAATAGAAAACACTGTTGACAATATTATACACAAGTTATGCCAAGAGGAAGAAGAAATAGTTTCCAAGGGTTCAGGTTTGACCCTGGCTTCAGTAACTCATCTAGAGCTGAGAAGAAGTGAGCTCAATCCACTTAAAAAATAGGCACTTATTTATTTCCTTATACCTGAAGAGAGTTACAAAATAAATTATCAGCAAACCACAACATAAATGCAAAGCCCAGATTGTGTGAGGGGTTAGTAGTGGAGTACGAGGTGTCACTTACCGAGCATGAGGGGTCATTTGCGGAGCATGAGTTAAAACTTCAAGATGAGTGAAGAAGTTGACTGGAAAGAACTGTTAAAGATGTAACTGCATGGTAATGTGATCTAGGAACTAGACAAAATGTCTGGTTGAATGGATGCATATTGATGCTTATATCTCGCTGATGATGCAAGCCAATGATTGTACGAAGTCTACTGTAGAGCTTTCCTCTATGGATGTACCTTATTCCACTGCTGGAAAATTACATGGAAAACAGTGATACTACTGTGGAAGGATCTTCAGCAAAAGCTGCCATGCTCGGAGACATTAGAGAACTGCCTCTAAGAAGGATCTTTTCGCGCGATGAAGCATTACAGCAATGGACACGTGCAGTTTATGCAAGGCGATACATTGAAGGAACACATCAAGATTTGCAAGGGTTCGTCTATTGGGAGCCAACAAGTAATGTCAACAATACCTCTCGCTGCCTCGATGGGTACTGATTCCACAGATAATTATGGCGAGACAGTTAAGAAAAAAATAATATAATAAAATTGAGAGACCTACGATGCGTGGTAGATTCGGTTTGTGTGGAACATACGCTTGCAAGATGCCAGCATTAGGTCGACGAACTTCAAAATAAACTGTCGTCTATAAATACTAATAATGACCATGCAATTTCTAAAAAGATAAGTAAACATGATATTTAGGATGAAACCAGAAGTGAATACGACCATAAAACAGCATTGATGATTATGGCTATGAATACAATGATAGTGTTGAAGTTGATGATTACTCTCCCGACTTTACCATACATTTATCCAAGTTTCCTTCGGCAGTCGTTTTGAAGAAGACAGAAGGCGTCAAAACTTCTCATTGCATATTTCCCGAAGACCCTAAGGATCTTGTTGATAGACTCATACATTTGATTGACCTGCAAAACCTTGGTGACCTGCACTAATTTTTTTAGGTATATCCAATCATCGATGAACTGCATGTTAGGAGTTGTATTACATGATATGAACTGCTTTTTCCTGGAGTCATGATTACCAAATAATAATAGAATATTATCATAAGATAACTGTTTATTTTCTTTATTTTGATGTGTTGTATTCTTTTTACCCTCAAAATTTAGAGTGGTGCTATGAGCATTAACTATTAATGTAAATAACTGCATGCATAATATTAATGAGGAGTTTAAGTACAAAAATGCATAGATAGTGCACTAAATACAAAATATTAAGTCTGTCATTACATAAAAATTTGGAGACAGTTAGCATACGAATGTAATTGATATACATATGGGTAGGAACCAACCGATGGATTGATCGAAGGTTTAACCTAGGTGTTGCGATTCATCGAAAGAATGATGGGAATTTTGGAAGACTGAGGGAAATATGATGAGACTGGTGGAAAGATTGCGAGATTGATCGAAAGATTAATAGAAAGATCGCAAAATATTGCGAAAGGTTGATGCTAATATTGCTGAGGAGGGGGATTGCGATGGATTGGGGGAAATATTGGAAGATTTATGGAAAGATTACTGAGGATTGCGAAGATTGCGGAGTTGATTGCAGAGCATGCAGAACTGATTGTGGAGTGTACGCAGCTGACTATGGTTCGGGTAGTGCTGACTGTGGTGCACGTGGTGTTGACTGGTGAGGATTTTGAATGATTGATGGAATGATTGTGAAATATGTATGGAAATATTAGAAGGTTTATGGAAGTATTGGAAAATTGTTGGAAAGATTGCGAAAGATACTGGAAAATTGATGGAAAAAGTTTGCTTTAAATATTTTTTTGGAATGTTTTTGGATTTTCTATGTTCAATGTTATCCAAGGGCAAGAGTACGGGGTCAAGGTCACAGATCTGAAGTCAAGGTGACGGTCACACAGATACAACATGGTGGTTGGAGTCATTAGCGCCAACTAGGCATTGAAAATATGAGCAAATGCCAAACAAAAAACCGATATGGCATGTGGGGTACATTCGACAGAATGAGCAAAGGTGAAGAGGTAGGAGAGGGAAATTTTAATACAATGTGATTGCTTGGAGGGGGACGACAGATGTGGTGCTAGGAGGGATCCTCTGTAAATATAAATTTTGTAAATAGTTTTTTATAAATTTTGTAAATATGATGGGAATTTTTGTATTTTTTGAGAGTTTTGGAATTTTTTGTTTTCATTTTTTGGATTAAAGGTAATGGGTCAAGATCAAGGTCACTTGCATCCAATATGATAGTTGGGTAACATTAACATGGCTGTCGGTCGGCTCTGGATACAATTCCGGATTTTTGTTATGCCCTAGCATTCAAGATTTTAATTTGAAAAATGTTATATTTACAAATTTAATATTTTTTTTGTATTTCTTGAAGTTTTCAGAATTACATTATAATTATATTATAACTTCTTGGAATTTTTGTGTTCAAGGTCAAAGGTCACTGAGGTTAGGGTAAAAGGTAAATTCAATGTCACTGATATACAACATGGCAGCTAAGATGGCTGACAGAACCGAGATGGTGGATGGTCAGCTCTGAATCCGGACCCTGCGACCTGTGTATGGATTAGGCATACCCTATGCATATAAAACCAATAAGACCGCCAATGCTCTGCCCTCGAAAATGATCACTCCAAAATCCTTCCAGTGTATAGAAGGGCCTTTCGGGTGATCGGTTTTTTCTTTTTGCAAATTGGTGCTTAGTGCTTTTTTTTTTAAGGGAAAAGTGGGAAATTTTGAAGGAAAAAGGATAATTTCAAGATGGCGGTGGCTGATTTCGGCTACAGTTCCCCTTACCCTTGTAACAAACTTCTCTAAATCATTCTACTTACGTTGTTAGGTATTAATGTTACTTCTAAAGTAAATAAAATCCTTGCAAGTGGCCAAACTTCAGTTCGCAGACTATCACATCACGGCCTAGTATACGTATCGTATTCTGTAAGAGTAACCAAACTCCTACCGAGATTTCTTACATACAGAAATATCATATTCTTCAACATAAATCCACTACTACCAAATGGCATGAAATTTCCACACTCCAAAATATAGATCATACACTACAATTAATTAAATGATAATGTAATCAGCCTGTATGACTATCACATTCCTGTGGCAACGAAACGCATCAGCCATCCGTCCATACCCTGGTTGTAACTTGATGCCACTTCGTGAATCATCCTGGCCAAGCTTTGCCGGGCAAGGAAACTAAACACTTATGCAGCCAATGCTGATGGAAAAACAGTACAAGCCAATAAGTTATATGTGTGACTGATTAAAATAAAATGTTAAAATTAAATATTTATGTAAGTTAGAAAACTCAAATAATGCGAATTCAAACATATGGGGAAGATTCCGTAAATCAGGAGCAGTCGTGGTTAAAATTAAGCAAATGTGTTCAACCAATCCGCCAGTGCAGATGGGAAAAATTCTTAGAACGTATTTATTTTTCTAACACAAACATAAACTATCTTAACCGAAATCACTCCCCGCAAGATATGCAGAGCTGTAGATCGTATTAAATCTAAAGCACAAAGGACAGACAAAATTTCCAAAAAGTGGTCAATTTAACTTTGACTGCTTTGCACACATTTACACATATTTGTAATGTGTCAATGACAGCCGGTTATTTCCCACGAAACTAGAAGTATGCTCTTGAACGTCCTATACATAAATTACCTCATTAAAAATTGCAGCAGTTTATCGTCCAAACATTATCCTGTACATGCGTTGTCGAATGCTCTAAATACCTTGTCCATACTCAAGTGCTAAAATATAACACAGAAAATAATTTCCTTGACCAATTTCAGTCAGGCTTCAGGCCATTTCATAGCTCCTGATGTACTGCCCTTTCTGAATGTGACAAACAATCAAAGATTGTCAATAGATGAAAGAAACCTTCCTTTAGTAACACTTAAAGATTTCAGTAAAGTTTTCGATTCAGCTAACCATGACTTATTACTAGTGATACTTAGTTCTTTTTATAATTTTTCGGATTAGTCGTAGTGAAAGTAATCGTTGCCAACATGATTATTTGTGAATTAAGAGGTGAACCTGAAGGATCAGTTTTAGGACCTTTACTTTTCGCAATATTCATTTATGACCTCCACAATTGCCTGAAGAACTGTAAATTCCACATGTATGCCGACGACGTTCAGCTATAGTCTGCCAATAGAATAAACATTGTGAGTGAAATCTTTAACTCTAGTATTGCAGGCTTGAAAGAGGTTTTTAAATGGGTTTCATAAAACGAACTGATATTAAATCCATTAAAACCAAAGTGCATAGTGGTAGGTTTTCCTGCACTAGTTGCGACAGTCAAAACCACTTCAATGCTGGACATCTGGGTTGATGACGCATATATAAATCTCTCGTCGAGTGTTTAGAGTCTTAAGTCTTGTTATGGATCAACGTACCCATTGAGTAGAGACATGTGTCCGATATATGTACAAAAGTTTCCTACGCGATTCACGTCATACGGCACCTTGAAATGTTTCTACCGCAAAAATTTAGACATTGAAAAGGCCTGTCATTGATTATTGCGATACTGTGTATTATTTAATCGTGCTGTTAGCTAGTAGAATACCGCGAATAATAAATGCTTCAGTACCATTATTCTTTAATCTAAATTTACTGGACGTTAGTTACTTCTATACCGAAAATTCTTCACCCACACTAAAAAAAATCGGCGCACACTTAATACGCTTGTTGCAAAACTCAAAATTCTCCTCACTGGCACACCGGCCTACCTCTGAGATCGTTTCACGTGTTTGCTTGCATATCATGCATCAAGAAAGTGAACCTCTAGAAATGTATACAAACACGAATATTAAATAATATTTTAAAAATGAAATGACGTTAACATGGTTTATGTTAACTACAAGTCAAAAGTACTGCGTCTAGAGTACCGAAATCCCCGTGTAATAAAAAAGGCTATGAAATCACTTTCCTGCAGTGAGCATGTGTGCATGTGTGTGACTGTGTGTCTCATGTGTGTGCGACCACTCCCCCCCCCCCCCCGCCTCGGTCATAATTTCCCATTTTTGATTGCCTCAGAAGAGTTTCACCAAACCCAATACACATACATAACTAAGTAAGAACACATGACTTTTATAGTTTTTGACCACGCCAGGCACTTGCTTTCAAAATGGCGGTCATTTTAAAATTTAGGTTAATACATATCTCTGAAACCATTCACCCGATTTAAACCAATTTTTTTTCTCTCATCCCAAGTTGTAAGCATTGAATTCATATGTGAATATTGCTGTTGGTCTAGTAAATTACTCTTAATTTATTATTCAATAAGAATTAAATTAAATTAGAATTATTCACAGTCTATTATTGACAAGTTACGGACGTTTAAGTTACCAAAATTTTAACAGCAAAAAAAGTTAAAACCGTTTTCTGTAAGTATTTACAGTAAATTATGGTTTTAAAATAATTAAGAAGCCATATATTACACCCAATAGACTGATCATATCTTTTCGCCTAAATTACTTAAGACTCAAAATTGCTTAATACAGCTGGGTGGTTTGTGTGAAGTTTGTGTGTCGTTTCTTGAATATAGAAGTGTGAATATTTCAAATAATGATAATGCCCTGCTATAGCGAATATTGGAAGGCAGTCAGAAACAGCACGTAAGTGCTTGAACCAAGAACCTGTTCGATCTGCCATTATTAATGACCTGGCAACTGCAGCCATCCTTTGATAATTTAACCATAATTTATTTGTCTTAGACCTACCACACAGTTCGATCTTCCTTTATCTAGCTTTCTTTTAATTTTACTGAGTATTTTTTGTTTTAATAATGTTTCTAACGTCACCTCACCATTCAATAGTGCATTATATTCCTTCTCGCATGTTCCAACCATTGTTGCAAAATTTGGGTCTTCATTCGTCATCTCGGACACCATTATACGATTTAGACCATTTTCTACAAGAAGATGGCCACGAAATACTCTCTGAACCGAATTCTCTGTCATCATATTTATTGCTACTGCCTTCCAGTCCAGAGGCTGGTCGAGTGTGACTACATGCTCAAGGTGGTGCTTGGTCACAAGCCTACAAAGTAACTCCGGAATACATGTCTATCATTGGTAGATAGCATATTGACTACATAATTATATGTATTATTACAGCCTTTACAAAATAATCAACATGCAAATATCCAGCAAACAGGTACATAACCGATTAATAATAGCCCATTCCAAATTATTAAAATTTCATCTAGAACACAATATTGAAATGCTAGTCGTGAATTCTAAACTGAGAGTATTTAACTTGATTTCATTTAATTTCTTGGATCCGTAAACATGGGGTTAGACACCAAAATTACCTTCCAAGGTTGAATAGTTTTTTAGATACAACACTTTTCATCTCATGATAGGCTCGAAATCAATTTATAAACTTTTTGTATTAATTTTTTTGGGGTTCGGCTATAATTTTTTTGTATATTGGCCCGTCTAATCATGATTTTGAAAATATTGATACGTATAAGTGTCGAAGAATCATGGGAAGCTAACAACCATGTTTTGTTTAGGTTTACTAGTATAGTATGGCTATTTCCTTTCACATCGCACGCAACCAATAAATGCCCAGAAATTATCTTATCTGGGAAATCTCGCAACATTGCATTTATTTCGCTAGGAACTTAAAAGTCTTGAACATACAAAGAATCTTTAACTATTTGCTTTATGTACGCTCAACAATACACTAGTCATTATGCAAAAAAAAATTCTCAGTGAAACTAAATCGTTCTTGTTTTACTTCTACACGTACAAAAACTGTTGCGTACAGACGTTATCTATGTGATAAGCTTGTTGTGTGTGTAATGTATGTTCCTGACTTCTTTTAACTATATCTTTTACTGAAAAGGACCGGAGGGAAACAAGACTTGCTGAGAACAAGCCTCATTTATAATATATTCGGTATGAAGTCTATTATTTTATTATAATTAAACGTTTTTCTTTAGATATCCTTAGGTGTTTATTACAATAAAATACCGCCAATGGTATCTGTTGCAGGGTCAGAGTAAAGTTGTTATTCTATGCTGATTGCATACCGCCTTGCTTCTTTATCCAAATGTGCAAGACTCGTAGTTAAAAAAAAATTACTGATAATTTGAGCCTACTTTACTCTACATCGGTGGAAATAAATTTTAGTGATGTTCCTTAAAGCTTAGATGGTAGGTAGGTGTTGACGTCTCATTGACAGCAATATCATTAGAGATGAAACCAGAAATATGTGAAACAGTATCAAGCCAATTAAAATACACTAGTGACTTACCCTGGATTCGAATTCAGAAAAACTCGTAAAATTAAGATAGTTTGCTATCAACTGTATCACGGAGGTAGGTTTCGCAGCATTCAAACATATCAAAATGTTTGTATGGCCACCATTTTGAAAATAATTATCTGACCCCATTTATATAACGAAAATTTGCATATACTTTTGCAGGTGTGCAAAATTAGGTGAAAATTAGTTGAATTGTTCCGAAAATATGGCAAAATGTTCAATTTACTCACCTGACACTACTTTGAAAAAAATCCGGCAAAAGAGGATTTCTGTATGCATAATTTATACTTCTAATTAATACTGTTTGCGCGCAAAATTTAGTATAATTTAGTTGAAACTATTTATAGATATAATAAATTATTTTAATTTATTTATATAAATCCCCATTAAAAGATGCCTGCTACACATAACACATGTTATTTTACATTTCCTACTGTAGCAATACTTGCGTGAAATGTTAGCATAAATCGGTGGATTGGTCCTCGATATATGGCTTTAAACCCCCATTGTTCATGTGAAAAATTTCGTAAATGGAGGACAAAAATGTATGTATTAGCACATTCGATGATTGTTGTGGATACAATATACAAGGATAAATTTAAAACTATTCCATAGTTTCGTAGATAAAGCACACTAAACTAAAATGTTTGTGTGATCGGCATTCAAAAAATAAAAGACTCACACACTTAAAATATATTAATTAATATGGCCTACCACAGTACAATATCTTCATCAAATTTGAAAGAAATAGGTTGATTATTTCCCGAGAAACGGCATAAAAACTGTATTATTTCTGGTAGCGCTATCTTACAAACTGCCGGAGGAATGAGGCTTTGCATATACAATGTATAAATCATACTGTCCGTATACAGAGTTAAGTTAGAATCTGTTTTACAGTTTCGTAAATAAAACATTCTGGGCTAGAATGTTTATATGGCCCCCATTTTGAAAATATCTTTGTTTGACACTCTCAAAGTTTATCAGTATACATGGCCTGCTATAGTACTACTTGTTTACCAAATTTGGTAGAAATCGGTTGTTTATTCGGAGATACCACGTAATTAATTTGTCACATGATACTACTTTAGAAACTGGCCGACAAAAGAGATTTTGTATAGACACATCATATGGTTGTAATATATACAGGCAGTATGCAAAGTTTCATTGGAATTAATTACATGGTTTTGAAACGATATAACACATAAAACTAAAATAGCTATGAAAATTTGAAAATAACTGTCTGGCATACCTAAGACACATTAGTTGACATAACCTACCAAAGTACTAGGCCTACTTGTTTGCCATATTTGGTAGGAATCGGTCAATTGTTCCTCGAGTTATTACACCAAAAACTTAATTTATTCATGTAATGCTATTTTACAAAATGGCTTCCAAAATTGGCTGTTGTTTGATGTATGTGATGTTTGTAATAGATAGTTCCAACATATAAAATTTGGATATTTATAATATAAAATTTGGTTGAATACGGTAGTTACGCCAAATAAACATAAAAAAAAACTGTATGGTCACCATTTTGAAAATAATTGCCTAATAAGTTCAATTATTAACGTTTATCTGGCATGTCATAGTATTACTTGCGTGCTAAATTTGACGAAAATTGGTTTTGTGGTTATCGAGATATAAAATACAAACTTTATTCTATCTTGTGGCGCTATCTTCCAAAATGGTTGACCAACATCAATATTCACCTCGGTATTCAATACTTACACCTTGCCTTGTCAACATACAAGATTTGGTTTAAATCGGTTGAATGGTTTTCGAGATATTACGTATCACACTAAATTTTACTATGGTCGCCATTTTGAAAGTAAGTGCCCAGTGTGGTCACTAACTATAACAGTCAAGTGAACTTATTTAGTAATATATTTGTACCGAGTTTCGTATAATTCGGTTCACGCGTTGAAAATTGAAAGGGGACACATTCACACACAGACCCTAACTATACACACACATACTCACACATATACTCACCTAGATACTAAGACAGAAAAGTGATCTCATAAGCTTTTCTTCCCTTCGGAAAGTATGCTAAAAAGTACCTGATCCCAACTCGCTGTCTAATATTGAGGTAATATTGAAATTGGTCATATGATACGGAAAAGAGTAAGCTTTCTCAATTTACAATTACAAAGTTGTTATTTGCAAACAGAAATATCAATTAATTTAAACATGGAATGCATATTTATCAAGAAATTTTTTTCTGAAAGTGTGGGAAATGTTGGGGTCCGGACACACAGACACAGTACAGTAGAGTGCTGTTCTGTGTTGGTGACTTTCTGAAATCTGATTGGCTGCACATACTTCTCCACTGATACTACTGGTCACATGGTCCCATAATATTTCAAAGTGTTACCAGCATAGCGCAAAGCCTTCTATAGGAATTACCCAAGGAAACACACACACACACAGATAATCCATTAGAAAACATTAGTTTTGCTGTTTATTGTATACTATTGACGAAAAGAAATTATCAATCACTCCCTATTATCTGTCAATTTAAAGCTGAAGTCACAATTATTTATGTTCGAAGAATTATATTTTTGGAGGAAAATTCTCTTTATTGAAAAGATCCAAATTATGATATTAACAACTAGTGTTATGTACATTAGACACACAAGTGTGATTTAAATTGTTACCTCGTACAAAATACAAACGTAATTACTTTGGTGTAGTGGATATTATTTTTATTTACTTCTATTTAACTCACACAATTAATACTGTATATTGTTGTAATAAATTGTAACATTTTCATTTGGTATAAATGCTTGTTTTTTTAAGTATGTCACATTTTAATGTGTCCTAATTGTTATAAAACACGTCATGTACGAATAAGTATCGTATAATTTTTTGAACCAAGAAATAAATTTCGAATCGTCTTCACTAGCTTGTTTGTCGGGGGTCTAACTAAAAATTTATAATGGACTGACTTGTGAGAATTCTGTGGGACTCATTTGAGGATATGCTGTAATTCGAGGATGCATGTATTTGAGTTACATTCGTAAGTGGCCAGCAATTTTTTCAGATGCACCGTGAAAAACTATACACCAATAACAAATCGCCAAGTAAACAAGTTCCGAATATCACACAATCCGAGGTGAAATGAGCTACACTTTAAAATAAACGTGTGTATTTACACATGGAGTTTATGTGTAAATGTATTATTTGGTATTTCGCGAAAAGATTTCCGCACATGCTTATAGGTTTCAGTACCCTACGGGTGTGCCAAGTTTTTTTTTTTTTCTTTTTTTTTTCACTTATTGGCGGTGTGTCTCTGTGAGAAGACAGTTTCCTGCTTGACTAGCCAATCAGAATTAGGTAACTTTAATATTGTAAGTCTGTGGTTCGCGCGCAGATACCTAAGATGTGTAAAACGCAAATATGGGTCTGAGGTGAAGTGTTATGAAATACAGCTGGTCACGAAATCTTTTCGAGAAAATCGGGTGCCCTAGGTATGAGTGATTTTCAAAGACAGGTGCAAAGTTGAACTGATTCAATAATGTTGCTAGGAATTCAAATGTAGATACCACATAAAAAGGTACGGACAGGTTTTTTTTCGCGAAAAGATTTCAATACCAGTTGTACTCCAAAACACTTTTTTTCAAATGCACTTTCGTTGTTGGATGGTTTTAAATGTCGCGTCCCTCAAGTGTCTGCGCGCGAATCATGGACTTTCAGTGTCGGAGTACTTTATTACGACTGGCCCAAAAATATAGCCCAGGAATTTCAGGCTCAAAAGGGCCCTAACACAGAAAGAAATAATATAAAGCTGCGAATTTGACCATTAGTACTATTCAGACTCCTGAACAACATTATGAATTTCCCTTATTCTCCTGTACCATTGCCCTTGTTTTTTTCGGGCAAGAATGTCTTAAGTCACAAGAATCGACACAGGCGAAATTGACCCTTAAGATATTAAACCCAAAAATATTAAACCCAAAAATCAACACTCTTCTATATAATTTTTAATTCACCGTAAGACCATACTGAATTGCCTTACATGTTCATTCAGATGAAAAAAATGTTTTAAGGGGTTGTTATAGCGATTTTTCTTCAAGAAATCGTTAAAAAATTAGCAAAGTGAAGAATACATAGACTCAGAGACTATAAAGTATGCCAGATAGCTAAAAAGTGGCTTCTACAATTGATATTTGTTATAGTTTTCCCTTTTTCAACGGCGTATTATTCATTATTCTGTGATGGACTGTTGAGATACGGCCGCCTAATCTTGGCGCGCGTCGTCTAGTCACAAGCACTGACATGCGTCGCCAAATGCAGGTTGTGCTGTCAAGGGCTGCTCATCCAAAGCGTCGTATTTCATTACTTGCACACGTGTCTGTTGTCTGCCATATCGATTACATGCAGTCGACTGAACAGTCACTAACTCGTCGCATAAATGTTCAATGTTTGTCCGGACGTGTCAGAAATATTAACGCACTCTGTGCAGTTGCGTATTTGCTGGTGCTTCGTAATTAATTATTTATTTCGTAGAGTGAGTTTGTGATTAGAAATGAAGTAGTAGTAGATATGGCTAGTCGATCTGAGTGCTTGGTTTTGAAAAAAAAAAAAACATAGGAGCCTAGCCAGGAAGAAGAAACTACAGTAAAAAGAGGATTGTTGGGACTCGCTAATCCCAGTGAACAAAGCGCTGATGGAAACGTCCCTTTTTTGCGGTCTCTCGTGGCGAATAGTTCGTCACTGAAGTTGCACGAACGATGCAGATAAGGTTATTTATTATAGCTTTGTTATACATGCGCGCACTCGTTTAGACCTAGCATTAAGTGTTGCATCTCTATTGCTACAGTGTTTACAATAACGAGGTGGCGCAACGGTAACACGTTGGACTCGCAATCGGGAGGACTCGGATTCGATCCCCGGTATTTAACCATTCTGATTTCGTTTTTCCAGAGTTTCCCGAAATCACTCCAGGCAAACGCTGGGATGATTCCTTAATAAAGGTCATGGCCGATTCCGCTCATAAACTCCTGTTTAATAGAGTTCCTCTTCTAAGGACTTGCGGCTGTTCAGGAAGCACTCAAAAGGAACAAAAAATTAATAAAATATAGTTCATCAATATACTCAATAAATAAAAATTTTTCCATTCTCTAAGTACTAATTTGTTTTATACTGCACTGCTTTAATATTTATAAGGAATGCTACTATTTCATAATATTGAATAATTCTGATCTCGAAAGTACAATAATGTGATGTCAAAGTTTTAATTATTACATAAAACACAGCTGCGAGAGACACAAAAAAAATCTAACACAATACAGTAATATTGATTTGTAAACACCATCAACAATTACAACAATGTTCTGTTTTTGCTTCTTCCATACAGCAGAACTAAATAGCATTTCCAGTGTAAATTAAAACAAATCTTTTTAAACCTACTTTATTTAGAATAACCTTTTCCTGCATATTTTTACGCAACTCATTTTTGTGTGCATTGAACTGTTTTCATTTGAATCAAAATTAAGTTTGTAAAGTTTGCGAATGATCTTTTAGAACATCTAAATAAACCCATTTTATATTATATTCGAATGAGCATTGTGTTCGAGAGCTGTATCGAATTTTTTACCTTGGTAGAAAGCACATTTATTTTGTTTCTTCCAGCATTCATAAACAGTATTATTGATTTTGTATTCTAATTACCATTATAACACTCTTAGTGGCATATATGCATGTTGAATGACTTTTTTTGTAAAGAAGTAGATTTTTTTTTTTTTTTTTTTTTTCAAAATGTAATAGATTTTGTCTCACAAATGCAAATGAATGTGCATGTTACCATAGAAGTCTAAAATACAAAATCTTTAACCGTTAAAATAATAATTAAAAACAAAAATAAATCAGCCTATAACATATGTTTATCAAGAGTGGAGTGAAGATATTTGGGAGGCTCTTAACAGCTATGGTCTTGAGAGCCGATGGAGGGTGAATGATGTGTGCATGGAGCGGTACCGGAATGCAAGGGCGGGGGAAGCGGGGGATCCCCAAGGAGACCTGCTGACCAGTGACATCGTCCAACGCGGGGTGGCCCCGACCGGGGTCGAACCCCGATCGCCTTGGTGGAAGACAAGCGATCTGACCGCCTGACCGCCGCGACCACTGTGTTTGTCACGAGAAAAAATCTAGGTGAAACACATTGAAATTACTTTTAAGAGATGTTAAACAGATATTCCACATACTTCTACAAAATGAATCAGTTTATTTATTTGATAATGTGTGTTTGCTTAGAAGTGTAGGAACTAGTGAAAGTTTGATTTGGTTTATACTGAAACCTAATTTTGTTGATAAAGCTGAATGGGACTAAAATAATCGCATTCACAACATTCCCTGATTTTCGTACCAGGAAAGACTACAAAAAAACCAGTACAATAAAGATCTTAGTAGGTGGAAAAAAAATCTGAAGATCCCGATCTTGGTACAGAACGGCGCCTTCGCTCCTCTGTAGATGTCTTCAATTTAAAGCAGGTCTGCCTTTATTGTGGAAAAGATGCTTCTGTTCGGAAGGAAATCAAAAATTAAGTCAAGTTCAGAAAAACTATATGTGAAGTTACTACACTACCGTTTAAGGATAGTGTTATTGCTCGAGCACTTGATCGGGGGGATGCATGGGGCGACATCGCCCATGCTCGGGCTGTGTGTAGCTGATCTCGTGGCTGCTGAGCCTAAATACTACAAGCAATGTCGATTGCTATTTGTATCTACAGATATGCTTCCAGCTCATTCACTGCCAGTAATTCTTGTAGGATACTGTAGTGTACAGAAGTATAAAAATGCTATAAAATTATTTTTACTACTAAGTGTTTATTATGTCTATTTTAGGAACACTGCAAAGTTTGCAAAACAATAAAACTTTTTTTTGAGAAAGAGGGAGGCCTGAATATGAGTGCAAAGCTTTCGCGTTTACAAAGCTGTGTGCTTATATGGATAGTGCTGAAGATTCACAATTTCTTCTACGTGACCTCGTACAAACCATGAAAAACTTCAATACAAACAATCCTGATGATTCAGTTTATACAGCCAAATTTCTGAAGGGGAAACTAAATGCACATTATGGGAATAGTGTTTTTACAACTGAACTATCAGGAAAATCGTCCATTGTAAACTTGAAGGGAAGTGCGAGTAGTATTCTGCATGACAAATGGTACTTGGACAAGAAGAACACGAAAGAAGAGGAGAATATTCGCATTGTAGAGGCAGCAGCAGATATAATCAGGTGAGATATTCGATCACTAGTATTCGACACCAAAATTTACCCTGCCATGGAGTCTCTAGATTCAGGACAGTTGCCTGAAACATTGAAAACATTTTTGAACAGAGTAATTCAAGGTGAAGTCGTCGAGAGAAAGTACACAGCAATCAGAAAAGCCATAATGTCTGCATGTCACCCCTGTTCTTACATATCACCTACACTTCTGGGCATTGGTGTATATATTCACCGGCATCATGCATCGAGATAGCTGGTAAATATTCTCAGCAGTCTTTCATTCTCTGCTAGCTAAAAGGAGGTTCAAAGGTAAGGCATTGTATTAATACATTTCTATTGCAAAAGTAATGCTTACCATCTCCCCTTATCCAGCAATTCCTTTTCTCTACCTTTGTAAGAGCACTATTAATTGTAATACATTTGTAATTCGTAACTTATTAGCTTTACTATGGTATTTTATACATTTTCTGTGCAGATATGGATTTTCGGCTTTGGAGCACGACAGAGCCAATACAGGTGGAAGCAAGAAAGGATATATCCAATATGCCTTTGACAATGCTGATTTTAATACCAGAACCATTACAGGACATGGCACATTCCATTCAATGCGCGGTGTGCGATTTATTATCCCAGCCCAAAACCAAGATTCAATGACAGTTAACAGACTGCTCCAGCCATCATCAGCAGACACCATAGCCACCAGAGGCAAACTTCAAGTTAATTGTAACAAAAAGTCAGCATTGCCAGGACTCAAGGGCATTAACATTAGCGAGCTAGCCACTGTCTCTGATGTCACAGCTCGGTCTGTGAAAAATGCTATTGCAGCATATGTACTTTTGTCCTCTGCTAGATGGTTATAAGAGTCTCCAGCGCCATCCTGGAATGGTTTCATACGAAGCTGTATACACACAGGGGAAATTAGTTGTAGTGTCACTTCAATTTAGGCAGTCCCATTTATATACTAAGATCCATCAAATCGCAGTACTATTTATACTGCACTTCGTTGAGGAGTGTAAACGCCACAATCAGGGGAGCTGTATTGTGACTTTTGATTATCCACTGTATGCCAAGGCATCAGAAATTATCGCAGCAGCACCTCCTGGGGAACTGGATAGTGTAACTCTTCGGCTTGGTGGATTCCATCTCGTCAGTTTCATGGGATCTATTGGATTCATAATGTCTGGGAGTGGCATAGAAGAACTGTGGATGCAAGTTTATGCTAAATCTTCAGTAAAATACATGATTTCGGACCATGCATTTTCTAGAGCTGTGTGAGCACACATGTTAACTTCTCAAGCCTTGATTACTATGATACTAGGAATGGAAAACTTGTTTGGGGTGTATCAAGAAGAATTGCACAAACTCTTTCTTGAAATTTCAACTGGTGAGAAAATGATTCCAGTTACTGTGGAGTCGCCTGTGCTAGTGAGTTTTCTGGCTTCATTTGAGAGAAAGTGCACAGCATTGTCTGAACAAAGTCGTACCGGCAAGATATCGGCCCAGTACTTGCGGCAGGTGGACAAATTGCGCCTCTTTATCAGAGCTGAAAGGTTTGCCGATTAGGTACTTCATCTAAAGTGTGTGTGGTCAATGTTGCCGTATCTGCATGCTGTTGGACACATTCACTACGCAAAATCAGCTCACCTATATGTCCAGCATATGGAGGAACTCCCATCTCGTATGCCACCACATGAGTACAGCAAATTTACATCAGACAGTTTCTTCACTGTGCGGAGGAAGAACGAGTTCTGGGGAGGAGTATGGACAGACTTGTCAATAGAGCAGGATCTTATGCATGCTCTCAAAACTAAAGGGGGACTTACAAGAGGGTGCGGAATCACAGAAAGTACACTTGCATATTTTGTAGCGGCTTTGTACTGTATGCCTGAAGTTGTGCATTGCCTTGGAGAAGCTTTCTATCATCAAAGCTGGATCATCTGAGCAGCGTGTTGAGTTAAGGAATTCCCGCAGAACCAGAGATGCTCGCGATGTTGTTGTTCTACTGTCTTGGCTTAAGGAACATTCACCTTGGGATGTTGACTGCTTGCGATCACTTGCATCTGGTGTTGTCAGAGATGATAGTATTAACTGTGACCAAGCAGAATATGTTGGTTTTGGTGCTATAAATCGTATAATAGACTCAGATTTTGGTGAAGTGAAACTTACACAGAAGAATAGAGTCAAACCTCTCTCAGCAGTAACTCGAAGCATCTTGATTCGAGATGATGTTGTAGAGTTAAATTCTCACCAGCTCTTTATGCGGATAGTTTAAATAATGAAGACAGAGAATTATCTCAAACACTATCTCAGTTACGAACTTTCTCCAAGACCTCCAGCTCTTTTTGATGAAGTGGCAAAGCGTAAGACAGTCAAATCAGCTTTCTTGCAGTTGTTGTCCTACACCACACCTGAGGAAAACTTCACAAACGACCCAAGAAGAATAGTAATTGATGGCGAACATCTGCTTCATGCTCTGGTTTGGTTACGCCCTGCTACATATGGCCAAATAGCGGATGAATCCTTATAATTTGTGCAGAAGCATTATAGAGTATCGATGACTGTTGTATTTGATGGCTACATTCTTCAGTCTACAAAATCACAAGAACATTTTCGACGTTCTTCTAAAAGGACATATGCTGAAATTATGTTTGACATGAATACATCTGCGAGCACAACACAAACAGATTTCCTAAGCAACCATCACAATAAGGAACGACTGATCACCTTTTTGTCCTACCATTTTGAAACAGCAGGAATCTAAGTGTGCAATACTGAGGGCGATGCTGATACTCTGATTGTGAAAAGAGCACTTGAATTGGTTTCAGTAGGAAACAATGTCACAGTCGTTGCCTCTGACACAGACATTGCAGTCATGCTGCTAGCCCGCGCCACTGATGACATGGAATTAAGAGTCCCTAGTCCAGGTACGAATACAAAATGTGACAAAGTGAATAATGTAAGGGAAAAGATAGGGAAGAGCAAATAGAGTGTCCTTTTGTGTCATGCAGTTACTGGTTGTGACACAACACCTGCTTTCCTTGGCAAAGGTAAAAAGAAAGCATGGAGAATGTTCCAGAGATCTGACATAAGAAATGTCACTAAAGTGTTCAACATTCCAGAGTCTACGAAATAGGAGGTTTGTGCTACTGGAGAGAAGTTCGTCATAGCTCTATACAGTAGGATAAATGTCAACAGTTTGGATGAACTCAGAGTAATTCAGTATACACGCTCCACCGCTAAACAGCCAGAGACAGCGGCCTTTGAACTAGCGACATTGCCACCAACAAGTGCAGAACATTCACTGCGGACATATTATCAGGTATGTTGTTTCAAGTCTACACTGACAGTCAAAATGTATACACAAAATATAGAAACATTAAATAACAAAAACTTGTAATTTTCTATAGGTTTAGCAGTGGTGCGATAACATATCCCTAAATCCAGTAGACTGGAGGGTGGAAACTGGCTGGAGGATTCTTGGTTACAATACTGACTAGCCGGATACCAGCACCTGAGTCTTTGTTGAGCCTGATTACCTGTGGCTGTAAGACAGACTGTGGCTACAGATGTGAATGCAGGCATGCTGGATTGGCCTGCTCGACAATGTGTGGACATTGTAGAGGAGGAAGTTTCATGAATATAAAAATTTAAGATTTTCACGTAAGTGATAACGAAGATGACCCTGAGGAAGCTACTTTATAAATAATTATTGGTAATTTATAAACAAAATAACTAAACTGCCTTCCCTTTTTTTGTTTATAATGCAAAATGGAAGAGTAGACTAGAATCCAAACATTTCTGCTTTGAATACATTTTAAGAGAGAGTTGTTAACTTAGAAAACATTATCTCAGTGTTAATAAGATAAAGTTTTGCTACCAAATACTGTAATAAGAGTTATAATACCGTAGGCCTAATTTAATTTATTTGTTTTAAAACTAATTAATGCAAACTTCAATTAAAATTCTTAATAGTGTTGTTCCACGTAATGTATGTGTCTCATAACTTAACATTCTATACATAATTACATATATAAACTATATATAAATAAATTAAATAAATATATATAAATAAATTTTATATATGTCACTGGAAAATTATAACTGCCTTACACTTATCTAGATTCAGTCGGCTCGCAGTTGCAATTGGCGACGCGCACCATTGCTTGTGACTAGACAACGTGCGCCAATGATTAGGCAGCCTTATTTCATCAACAGTTCAAAACATAATAATGACTAATGCACCGTTGTAAAGGTAAAACTATAGAAAATATCAATTGTAGAAGCCACTTTTTACATATCTGGCATACTTTATACTCTCTGAGTCAGTTTATTATTCATTTTACTAATTTCTTAACGATTTCTTGAAGGAAAATCGCTATAACCGCTTAATTTTTTTTTCACTGAATGAACATGTAAAGTAATCCAGTATGGTCTTACGGTGAATTTAATATTGATTTTTGGGTTTAATATCTGAAGGGTCAATAATTTCACCTGTGTCGATTCTTCCGACTTAAGACAGTCTTGCCCGAAAAATCAAGGACACCGACACAGGAGAATAAGGGAAATTCAGTATGTTGTTCAGGAGTGTGAATAGTACTAATGATTAAATTTGCAGCTTTATAATATTTTTTTCCGGGTTAAAATCTAAAATTCCTGGGCTAAATAAGAACATGTCTTCTCAAGTAAACACGCGGCCAATAACCAAAGGAAGTCATGGTTGTGGACGTAGGATATGGAAGTATAGTATAGCCATAATTTTTTTCGGGAAAAACACCTGTCCGTAATAATAATGTATTTTAATATTTGTGTAAAAATACACCATCACGATATAAATAACCTATTTGTGCATTTTTATCCCTACTGTATCACTGTATTAAAATCATCGTGCCAATTGAACAACGAAAGTTCACTGTGCAAATTCACCATGAAAATACACACGAGTGCCATTTTTCAATGACCATACTTGAGCAAACGTATACTAAAAAAAATGGTAATATAATTGAGTTACTTACATTTACAGCATGAGTAATTTTACAGGTTAGTAAAGTTACGTTCACAAATGTGATTTTACAATTATCGCCCACGAGAAAATTTGGGTAGAAAAAATTTAATGGAAACATTATTTTAACATATGAGTACAGGCAAGCACGAACCTGTCTGTTCAGATCTTCACAGAGATACTTGAATGTTATTTATACAAACATCTGCATTTAATTTGATTGTGCGCAATGCCTACTAAGCAAATTATCAAAAATGCTTTTTCCTTTAAATTTGCATAATATTGGATTGCGTACGTAAATACAAAAAAAAATGTACTAACACTACTGACGAACTTATACACACAATAATTTACAATCGGTAAGTTTGGCACAATACATCAGTGCGAATTTTTGCTAGATTACATTTAAAAAATTAATAGTGTTACCAAACTTATTCATTCATTTCGAACTAATTATTATCAGTTTTTCCAAACGTTTTCAAATCTTTATTCTATTGTTAGTTTTTTTGCACGTATGTGGTTGACGTCGAGGAATATATTAAATAAGGAAACATTTCTGTAGCAGATTGTATGTGAAATCGCACATTTTCAGCTGTAAAATTACTTTCAATAAAATATAAAACATAATTATACATTTAGTTTGCTTTCCCTTTTTAGTATACGCCTAAATATGTGTAGTTTGCATTAGTAAAGGTTTTAATTATTTTATTTCAACAAACAAAAAAATAAGTATAAAATTAATATAGCCTACATTTATAGAGACAACTTCGTTGTAATACACCTGGTCAGTTTTCCAGATTTAAGCCTTGGCATTTGAATGCACAAACAAAATATAACCTTTTTTTCTGACTTATAACTGTGCGAAAGAGATTTCTATCAAAGATTAAGAAATACAATGACTAGAAGTGTTTTCTTGTTAGACCTACTTGCCAAACTGGGAAAACCGAACAGGAAATTAAAAATGAATAGGTTTCACACAGTAGATGAAATTCGAAAACTGCCCAACAAAGAAAACGATGGTCATCAGTGTACGGCACGTGAGCCCGCTGATATAACTTGTAGGACTGTGCCTGGTAAAGGCTGTTCACAATAAAGTGAGCACTTTTGAAACCGTGCTTAAGATCTACTTGTATGCCCGTTGTGTATTTTTCCGCCTCATGTAAAATTAACATTGCCGTGGGCTTCGTCACTTTATTCATGCGTCGGACTTTTTTCATGCGTCGGTCAAGTGAAACTGTGAAATTATTAGAAAAGTAAATAATTTACAAATCTGCTCGTTTTTACACTTTGATGTATTAAAAATAACAGGAAGCGAAGTAAATAATTTAAATTATTATAAATGGTTACCTAACACTTTCTATTTGACGTTAAGATATGGAACTACATACCCTCCACCATTACCAACTTTACTGGGCGCCTGTCACTCTGTGCGCCCGTTAAAATATATGACGTTAGTAGCAGTGGATTTTTTCTTAGGTTGATTTCAAAAGTGCTCACTTTATCGTGAACAGCCTTTAAGCTCGGTGTACAATTATGACTCGCCCGGGGCGAGTAATTTTAGCCAACAATTTGGAAAACTTCTTCCTGGTGCATTTGCCTATATTGCAAAGTTAAATCTGTGGACAGTAAAATGTTACTAGACCCTACTGAATTTGTTTGTACAAAATACAGGCCATTTTTTTTCGAACTGCTTTCAGAATCAGGCACACATGCATTGTGTTTCATTTCATTTTTGCAAAGAAACGCGCTCCAAAAGTAACTATGTATTTTTACCATAATAACTCGTGAAATTCAACTGTTGTATAACAGCGTAGAGAAATGTAAATTTTGCTTGTTTTTATTATCATTTACATTTTTTTGTGTAAAATCACTCCTAAATTTTTTTATGTTAAAATTTATCTACCTCAGTAGAGACGCTCTGCAGCGTACATTTGCGTTAAACAGATTTTTACTCACCAAGGCAGAAGCTAGTGAACCAAGCGACAGATAAGGCTGGGATGTCTACAGTACATCAGAATCTCACTACTTGTCATCAGACCAGCATAGTTGTTACAATATAGTAAACGATACTACCAACAAATCAAAAAGCCAGCACGCAATAATTCGAGCTAGTAAATGGCTACTATTAGTAAATGGAAAACTCTTCAGCAGGATACAAGAAGTTCAAAAATGAGGCCTCAATTTCTAATACTAATTTTTAATTAACTGAAAAATTTACAGATTAATTTGGGGAAAAGCTGGACGTATTATTTATCTGCGTTGCTGTCGCGATTCGGGCAGTTATTTATATGACATGCCAACCATAGAAGGCTCGTGTTCCCTTAGCAGATCCGAAACAAAAGAAGTGATCAATCACAGACAACCGAAGAAAATGTCATTAAAAACTAGCCGATGAGCTTGTAAAAAATCTACATTCCACTATGAAGTCTAGCCCAAAAGTCTTTGAACCAGGGAGTTGTTGAGGTTTGTAATAATTTCATTTCATTCTTAAATTTAAAAAAAAACCTTGCTACAAAACTAATGTGTAATCCTGCTTTAAAATAGAAGTTCCTTTGTCAGGTAAACCATGATACAGGCCCTATATACACGTATTAAAATAGGATAACGATATTGCGGTTACTTGTCCCGATTTTCTATGTCCCTCAAAGTAAAAGTACGTTCATAGTAGGCACAACGGCATTAAAATTACATCGGCCCAACTGCACAGAAGCCTTATATATATATATATATATATATATATATATATATATATATATATATATATATATAATATATATATATATATATATATATAGACACACACAACCATGTGCGATTGGCTGGATGCAAGACGAGCAAATTATTTGAACAACCACTAATAATGTCGTTCACGTTCTCATGCACTCGTTTCCCATTCATAAAATATAGTCTATTCACAGTTACTTCAAACTTTCCTGAAGCCCTGCTAAAGTTCTACTTCCAGGATATTCCTCCGTCTCATGCGAACACAGCTTAACCCAGCCTAGAAAATGACACCTAAAAGACAGCGCACCGCGTTCGTGTGCACTCGGTTTAATGTAATAATTTGCATATGAACGACTTCTTACTACGCATTACCAATGCACATTCTCCATGTATTTATGCATTTTAATTATTAACGAAATAATATAGTTTACAGATCAAATATAATAAAAAGTTCGACTAAACAAGAGGATTTTTTTATGTTAATAAAAGATTGAAAAAGTTTGTGATACATGACATTATTTCGTAAACCACCAATCATGTCATACATGGTGTGATTTTCCAAATGTTTAGTTCAAAAAGTGTGAAGAAACCGCGAACAAACTATAATCACGGACCTATTATTACGTTGAACGGTCAGACCACAAGCGCGGGACTTGGATAGGTAGTTGGAGACAGCTACAGAAAGAATGTAAAGTTACATAAATTAAATATGGCGAGACATTGATTTTAAAAATGGTGCCGATATAAATATTTAGATATGTTTGGCATATCTTTTTAACAATGTAATCAAATGCAATCAAAAATTTCTCTGATAGTATATATTGGAAACACCTATACAGAAACTCTTTTTAGGTAGTTTTTATAAGATATCCATGTTTGAAAAATACAGCTTTTATGCAATTTCTCGGAAACCAATCAATGGATTTTTCGCCAATTTTTTTTACACAAGTGGCGTGATGGAATTCCATGTAAACTTACGTGTTTTTAGTGTCTCAGACACTTAATTTCAAAATTATTGCCATTTAAATATTCCAGGTTAGTGAACCCTAACATTCAAAACATTAGACTGATTACATCCGAATTTGATGCTCCGAATTTCACCTCCATGAAGCAGTAGATTGCACACTAGCTTAATTTTAAGAGTTTTTCTGGATTTAAATCCCGGGGAAGTTACTCGTGTACGTATTTTAATTGTCTTGGTATTCTTTCACAGTTTTTTTTTATCGCTGATGATATTGCTGTCAAGGAGACGTCAACGCATACCTGGCATCTAAGCTTCTAGGAAATTCACGAAAATTTATTTTCACCTATGTACAATAGTTATCAGTAATTTCTTGTGAGTACTATCACATACTGCGAGATAAATCATTGAAAACAGGTAACCTGAAAAGAATAGTTATCGTGTGGCTGATTAGAGTGAGAAAGATTGTGATTTTTAATATTGGGCGAGACATTGCCGTTTTTCAGTTGTTTTAAATTATAAGCTAGTATGTATAGTTTAAAAATAAATTACCTACTTCCGATTGACCTAACAGCATAAATGTGGGAATGCGAACAGCCCAGTACCTCATTAAGTCAAATAAATTCAGAACAACAGAACATATAATAATTCACATTATGTCTAGTGTATACAATTGGGCTTGTATGTATTGCTGTATGTGCAATTGTAGTTTCTGTGTTTTCATTTTTAAACATTGTAACATCTATTAGGTGTTTTATATATACGATTATTACACAACACCATTATTCAAAATGTTAAGTTTCTTTACATTATCATTAAATACCACAGTATCTAAGATATTATTTCTAGTTTAAAGAACTCATGCTTTTTTAGGTTTGTCGTGGTTGACAATATATCATTCTATTAACATTCCGCCCACCTCCGGGGCCACAGTGACTGAGCGGTTAGACTACTAGCCTCGCACCAAGGTATGCCGAGCTCAATTCCTGGCCGGCTCACTACCGGATTTTCGCAAGTGGGAATCTTGCTGGAAGATGCCGGGCTTTCCCGAGGATCTCCCATTTCCCTCGCCCTTGCATTCTGGCGCTGCTCATCCATTCTCTCCTAATTTCACCATCATCGGCTCTCAAGAACTCATTGTTAAGAGCCGGCCAAATTTCTCCACTCAAAATCATTTCCCACTTCGCCCCCCCCCCTCACGCTACACGAGTCAGCCTTTTTAGAAGTTGTATGTAGCACATTCTTAATTCTCAAAGTTGTTTCACCTAACCGAATTCTTTCATTTCATTGGTCTTATGTAAGTTTGATACCGTCCAGCTCATTATGTTATACTTATATTATTTTAATACGAAAATTGGCTCCTCTCGTCTGCACGATGTGTGTTGAAATACTCATGATATAAAATGTTATCGTATACATAGTTTTGGCATTATTTTCCGCCAAAAATCATAACTTTATATTGTTTCTGTTATGAATGGATAAAAAAAAAGGGCCTATAGAAATGAATATTTATGTATTGATATTTAATGTAATAGGCTACTTAAAGAGATACTTATAAAATAACCAAAATAAAAGTAATATTTTTTAAGGGGTTGAATTTCAGGTAAATTTTAGCATATTTAATTCCAGGAAACTGATTTTTTATTTTTTTCAAAATTTAATTGACCAGTGGTATCCTTAGATTGATAAATGTTATGTCTATTTTATCACTGTTGTTTCACTTTAGTTTGCAATTCGGTTATTCTTATCGCAACATTACAAAAATCGTTAAAAAGGAAATGACTCTGAACGTTAGGCCTATTCAATTATTATTATTATTATTACGTTTAATAAACTGTATAGGTTTCTTCGCATCTGCATATATCACAGGAAATGCAACAAAAACAACAAAAAAACCGCATCATATAAAACAAGAAACCTGCTAGAAAACAATAAATTTAAATAAGAAGACTGCAATAGATGCTAACAAAATAAAGCACAACACAAACCAATGGAAACCAATCGTCAACGCCACAATAGAAACCAACAAAGCACAGCGCATCCAAATAAACAATCAGAATACAAAATATTACAAAAAAGACACAGCAGAAACCAATGGAATCGACTAGAATGTAACAAAAACCCACAGACACCAATGGAACACAAAAGAAGCCAAAGAAATCCACTATAATATAACAGACAGAATAAAATGACACCACAACAAAACCCAATTGAAACTATTAAAATACTACAGAAACAAACTGATTACAACGCAACAGAAACCAGTAAAACCCAGCAGAATTCAATATAGACAATCTTAATACAAAAGAACCTAATAGATTATGACACAAAACAAAACAAAACAAAACAGATACCAACAAACCACAGCAGATACAAATAAAACACAGCAGATACAAATAAAACACAGCAGAAACTAACGGAACACAACAGAAATAAACAGAACACAACAGTACACTATGGAAAGCTATTAAGGCCACTACAGCACAACAGAAACCAATAGCACACAACATAAATAATATAAACCACTAAAATACAACAGAAACAAACTAAGCTTACCACAATAGAAATCAACAAAACCTGATAGGAACCAATAAAACGCAATTGAAATTAATTTGAACCACTAGAATATAACAGAAACCAATTGGCTACAGCACAATATAGACCCACAAAATGCAACAGGAACCTATGTAAACCACTAGAATGCAACAGAAACCAACTGGCCACAACACAAAAAAAAAAAAAAAAAAAAAAACAATAACAAATGGAAACCACTAGTACCCAACAGAAACAAACTGCAGAATAGGAACCAACAAAACACAGCAGAAACAAGTGGAAACCATTAGAATACAACAGAAACAAAATGGCTGCAGCACAATAGAAACCAATGAAACATAACAGAAACAAATGGAAACCACTTGACTACAACACAAACCATCAGATAAATTGATAACAGAAACCAACCTATTCCACTAGAAGTTGTTATACCCAATAGAAAACTATTAAAACCAATGGTTACAGTGTTTTCTCACAACGGTAACCAACAGAAAACCATTAAATGTTCACTGTTCACTAAATTTGTATACAATACAAACCACTGGAATCCAATACATGCTACTGGGTGACCAATGGAAAACAATAGAAACCAACAAAAAATACATTAGAATAATGTTTCTACAAACACTGAAATTTCTGTTGGATTTTGTATATTTTGTTGTAAATTTTTGGCAGGGTATATATAAACAATATGGAGATGCTGAGAAGGACTTTAATTAGAATTGAAATATGCATTAGATATTTCGCTCATTGAGAATAATAAGAGTATTGGTGACGATAGATTAATTTTGAAAATAATATGTTTGTCAATAAATTAAAAATCATATTTAATTATTTTACTTTTAGTAAGACCTCCATCCTCGCGAACTCTGATATGCCCCTCTGGCATTTTGTGAAAATATATTCATTATTTATCAAGTTTTGATGCTTAGCTATTAAAGAATTAGAGGACGATGTTGAAAATATTGATTCAATTGCTAGAAATAAAGAAAAATCTACTGAATATTCTAAAAAAGGTAATAAGGGTTTAGAATTAAATGTTTTAGATACATTTATGTCTATTACTTTAAATATATGTAGATAAAAAAAGAGTTATTTATATGAACATGAAAATGTGTCAAACAGATATACTAATTTCAACGGCATGAAGACATGGATTCAGAAGAAAAATTTAATGAAAGTAAACTATCAGTGTACAATAAAATTTAATCAAAATTAAATATAAACCATATTACTAATAAATATTATCGTACAAAAAAGGTTGAAAAAATTTATTATAAAAATAATGAAAGATATACTAAATTCTTATTGCTATATAAATGCGAAAGTGTGTTTGTTTGTTTGCCCTTCTTTCACGTCAAATGGAGCAACGGATCGACGTGAGTTTTTGCACAGATATAGTTGGAGGTCCAGAGAGTGACATATACTACTTTTTATCCCAGAAAAATATCTCAAACTGTTCCAAAAAATGATGATTAGGGATGTACATAAAGCACCCGATAGTGGGGCCGCAGTGGCTCAGTAGCTAGAGCACCAAATAGTAGGGCCGCAGTAGCTCCGTGGGTAGAGAACTCAGTAGTGGGGCCGCAGTAGCTCAGTAGGTAGAGCACCCGATAGAGGGGCCACAGCAGCCCAGTGGCTAGGGCACCTATTAAGGGGGCCGCAGTAGCTCAATGACTAGAGCACCCAATAGTGGGGCCGCAGTGGCTCAGTGCCTAGAGCATCCAACAGTGGAGCCGCAGAAGCCCAGTGGCTAGAGCACCCATTAAGGTGGCCGCATTATCTCAGTGGTTAGATCACCCAATAGTGGGGCTGCAGTAGCTCAGTGGGTATAGAACCCAATGGTGGGGCCGCAGTAGCCCAGTGGCTAGAGCATCCAATAGTGGGACCGCGCGCGAAGCAGCAGGTAAAAGCTAGTTTGTAATAAATCGATGTTTTAATTTAATCCGTCCTATCAAAATTTTTTAGAGATGTTTGTTTAAACACATTAACTATATCAGCCTTGATATTATAAACTCCGAGATAATCTTGGGTTTCAATGCAAAAACAACTACAATTTAATTAAGTTTATTAACTGATTTTGATATAAATTAATTTTGGTAAGCGCTGTTACAAAATAATGTTTCTAATGTTGCAAGAGATACGTTAAAGCAAATAAATAAAATCTTATGACAGAAATTAATTTCCTATAATTATTTAATACATCTTGATGTTAATAATTTACATGGTTCGCCTATATCAGAATATTTGTTGTATAGTTGTATTGATTGGTCGAGCAAATTTAATATAGAAGAAATTAAACAAAAAATTAAACATCTTCTGAAATATTCTGAAAAAAGGCTATATTTTAGAACTTGCTTAAAAAGCCTAAGTAACGTATGTAACAATCATCAAGTTTTTTTATTTCTTTCAGAACGATAAATACTATCTTAAAATAAAGAAAAATATGATTTACACTATAACACTGAAACTGTGTTTAGAAAATGGTTCAATATTTAAAAAAAATCTCATGAAAATGATAACGAAGAAGGCTTCAAAATATGATCATTTTATACACAACAGAGGACAAAATGGATTTTTATATAAATTAATTAAAAATTCAGTTCATGGAAAAACAATGGTAATTATGAGTGTAATTATATATAAAATTAATAAATAATGCTGCCAAAATTTAAAAATTCGTAAACTTAATTTTAAATACAGATACTAATATGAGTGAAAATTGAGAAGCTATTTTTTTGAACTAACACAAAGTAAATATCGTATTGCAATATTGTCAATTTTGAAAATTCGAAAAGAATGAATGTTTATAACGATTATTGTAAATTTATGAAAAGAAAATATATAACTGTGCTCCTAAGATACTGTTTTTTAGAATATAATATTAAAATTTAATATTTTTAATTAGATATGAAAAAGTAAGCAATGTATTTTTTACTAGTTGTTATTTGAAAGATAATATATCGAATATGCCACAAAGGAACAAAAAAAATAATAGGTAAAATTAAACATATGAATGTAACAGTGTAATTATGACTGAACAAGTTGATTAGTATTAATAACAATGGTATTTTAAGTTCTTGTTAAATAATTAGACAAATCAAAAGGTGTTAAAATGTTCGTTGTTAAAAATGAAAAAATATTTAATGATTACTAAAAATATATTTCGGAAAAAGAAAATATTTAGAAATATTATTTAATTATGATTTTACAAACCTAAGGTATATAAGGTTCTAATGGATAAAATAGCTTTAAAACATGAAAATGATAATCATATAATATTTGAAAACTAATTTGACACAGCATTATAAGGACACTACGACATTTTAAATATACTATTTAAAAATAATATATATTAATATATAACATATGTAATAAGAATGTTTTATTTAACAATAATAAATTACGAATAACAATTTTAAACATTTTAAGTTAAATAATTATTTGTACCATATTCCTGGGTATATTCATAATCCCAACCATTGCAACAATCTAAATCACAAACATATTTAAAATGTGCAAATTTAATATATCTATTACTTTTTTAATTAATTTTTAGAAAATTTTGAAATTAGCAATATTATTATTAATTAATGTTCCACTTTTCATAACTTTATAATTAATAATTCGATATTCTAAATATCTAGTGACATTTCCATCATTGAAATAAATGTATTATAATAAATTTAAATTTGCTTTATTTCTAAGATAACTTCTTTATCAGAACCATCGAAATTTATTAAATTTTCATTTTCTTCGCTTGTTTAGAAATCAATATAATAAATTCTTTGATTAATAATATTTCTAAAATATTGCAAAAGGTTCGTCAAAAAACTAATCACATATTTAAAACATTGTTTTAGGTCCAAATCTAGCAATAATAGCAGTTTATAAGTAATCAGTCTCATCATATTTGATAAACATAAAATAAGTCATATTACAATGAATATTTATAGACTTAAAATAGTTGAAATTATAAATATTTGTACCAATATAATGTTTAATCACTGTGTTTAATTAAAACCTTAAAATATTTGGTATTCTATCATCCAACTTTATATTGTATACTGCATTATTCACCTAAGATGTTCACCTCAAATAGGTTCGAAAATTTGATTTTGAATCCATTAATGGCACTTTAGGGTCATAAAACACCGTCTATGTCTGTTACGAGATGTAATTAATTACTGAGATAACGATACAACTTTATTTTTTATGGGAATATACTCATTTCTTCCAATAACATAACATGTAATTAAGCGACGAGTTCAGTGATGAGATTAATTTGAAAATCCGATAAGCACTTTGTTTTCATACGTGCATGAATTTCACTGTAGCTGTGGTGGGGTTAGTTGTGTTATCAATTGCGAGATATTAAAAAGAACATTTTTGCACACTTTGTAGATGAATTTTTTCAATGCAGTTTTGTATCTACCAGTTAACTCACATTACAAACCCTCTCTTCGTTATTTTTAATACCAATATTCTGAAGAAGGTAATGGGCAGAAAATTAGATGCTGCGATGTTTTATTTGTTTTAAGTAAAGTGTTGTACTAATTGTACTGAATATTATTTAAGAGTCTATAATGTAATTTTAGATTTCCAAAAAAAAAAAAAAAAATTGCAATGTCTGTCAATGTATGTTCAATTTACATTTGTCGGTGAAGTCTGGTCTTTCGCAAGCAAAAATTTTGACGTGAGATTCACTTTCATATCTTCATAAAATATCAATGCTTTATTTTAAATTAAAGAAATTGGTATGATTTTAAGCCTTTGTTATTATATATTCTCAATTTATATTTTACAACAGTAAAGAAACTCATCAGAATTTAATCAATATAAATACTATGAAGTTTAATTCTAGTGTGTGTGTGTGTGTGTGTATGAGTCAAGATCAGAGTAGTGTCTAAGTACTGTTAACTATATGTATATATTTAACAGTACTTAGACACTACTCTGATCGTGAGCCATGTCTTTGAACCACAATATTCTGCGGGTCAAAATGAAGTTCATCCCCATCTTCAGTCATCCTCTGAACTCGAATGGGGTAACAGTATTCTGTGAAGATCTTAGATAAAGTTCAAACATAATCGCGGATAAAACAATGAACTTCAATGTTGCAACCGGCCATTGGCCAGGCAATTTTCCCTCGTCTTGAAGACATAGTCTTAGGAATTCGATTGTGTTTATGACACTCGGTGCCTGAGAGTTACCCTGACAGGCCTGGTGCGTCTCCTGAGGGTGCAAAACCCGTGTAGTGTTTTTTATTAGGCTACTCACTGGTTGAGAGGCGCACTGACATGGCAAGGGCGGTTAGCGAGAGCACATAGCCCGCCAGATACGTCGGGTTTCCACGCAAGAAGAGGGCCAGATCGAAAGTCGTTGGGAGTCATAAAGGTGACAAACAAGAGCGAATCTCGGAGAGAACCGACTTTCGGTTTTGAACAACCATGAGGAGAAATGTGTATCATTCCTAAATTCCACCTCGTAAAGGAATCTTAAAGTTTTGAATTAATCACAGACAAAGTGGCAGAATAGATGTGCATGTATAACCAAAAACTAGAATCCAGTGAAATAAAGGCAGGAAAACATTACATTTTAAAGAAATAAAGTGCAGCACCAATGATTTCCTGCCCGAAAGTAGTTTTTCAAGTAGGTGATTTTGCCCTCAAAATTCAACAGCCAACTGTCGTTTGTTACAGACACGCGAAATAATATGCACCGTAGAGCACCACAGAGCAAAGGCGGTGTCTTTAACACAACTGTTGTGGGAACATAGTTTCTTTTATGGCAATACGTAATATATTTTAATCTGTTTGCAACGAATGTTTAATTTGAGAGAACTTGTTAATTTCGAAATGTTTCCTCAATACCTATTTTTGATGTTTCTTTTCTATACAAAAACGTATGTAACTGGCTAAACAGTTACCAGTGAGCTCACACTACTCCGTTAAACGACCGTCATTTACACCCCCTGCACTGTTCGACTCTCAAGACCTCACTGTTAAGAGTGGCCCAAATCTCTCCACTCTACTCCTTCGGTAACAAACATAAGTTGTAAGAGTAATTTGTATATGCCAGTCGGATAATGATAAGCGAGGGCACTCACATTTAACTTAAAATAATATTATTCGCAATGGACATCATTATTAAATTAACTCATAATTCGTATTGTTTTAAATGCGTATTTCATTTCGCTAACTATAAACTGATAATAATAGCTACGCTTATATGAACATGCGTTTTGTAATCAATTATGTTAGTTTTATTTTTTCATGCAACTGCTGTTTTTAATAGGGCAGTTTAATTTATTAAATAATAATTATTCGTACCTTTCTTTATGATGGCATACCAATTCCGCATTTCTTTAACAAATTTATGAATAAAAACTTATATATTTTAAAGTTGTGTGTAAAAATTATTTGTTTTATTTGTATTTATCAATATAAACTTTAGTGCTCAAAAATTATCTGTATGCGTGTAGCAAGTTGGTTTTATTCATTGACCATTAGTCAGTAAAACGACTTTTGGCTTCCAGAAACCAGATAAGCAGGTAGAAGTTACAGTTTCGTAGCCGTCAATGAAATGAGAGAAAATGAAAATAGTATTTCGGTGAATTTCTGATCTCATAAGCGGTATTTAAAGTCATTAAGAGTTTAATTTCAAACCCAGGCGGAGAGCCGAAATGCAGAACATTTTCTTCCTAATTCTTGCAAGCAGAATCTCATTGAAACCACAGTTATTTATTCAGCCGAGAGGAGACTGCAGATCAGGATTCAGTTCTCCCTCCCGCCCTCGCCCATCACCAGCAAAGGATACGAAAAACAATCCAGTTTTTTTGTAAAAATTCAACCCTAGACATGTACAATTCATATGGCTTCTAGCAGGCAATAGAGAAACCTTTTGCCTAAACTCACCAAGTTCGTGGTAGCATCTAGTGCGACTAACCACTATCATATGGTCTACACTTGTAGCTCACCCCCATGGCATTTAAATGGATATGATAAAAAATTTCCGATGATTTATTAGGAAAGTTATAGTCAGAGCACGTTCATTGTTTAACATTACATTTCCCACAAAATTGAATTTCTATGTCAGATAAGAAATTCTGATATAAATATTATCATTATATTCACATGGTTGATCTGCGAATTTTCGCGGTTATAGATAGCAAATAATGTAAAATCAGTGGATTGGTGCTCGTGGTTGCTCTGCTGTTTGTAAATGCTCTGCAAACAGTTTGTTATTGATTACCAAATTTGATTACAGTAGTCAGAAGGTGCGTAATTCGGTTTGGTAATGGGAAGTTATTATATATATATATATATATATATATATATATATATATATATATATATTACTGTGTTCGTGTTTATTTTGTATAGTTCAATGTTTCAGTGCTTAGCGTGTTTTTCGTGTTATGCATAATTTATTTATTATTGTCATTAAATTAATTGTGTACCTGAAGTCGGAAATGAATACTTCTTTCCAGCATCTGTATAACGGCGCCAACACAAAGAAGAATATCCGCGTCTACATACAAATAGATCACTATGTCTGTACATTCCGTTTCTATTTTTGACCGAGCTAGAGTAATTACACAGTTTTAAAGTTGCCGCCCAACGTCGGCCGTCTGTTAATAATGTGCACTTTCACGCTGATTTGTGAAAGTAAACTGCCGGAAACGCCAGTGATCAGCATGTTGCCAATACAATAGAGAAAATTTGCCTAATGGTTTCTGTTCCATTCATGCTGATAGTGCCATATATACAATACATATGCAACTAATTGCAAAAGAAAAAATGCTCTTGCTAGAGTGCTGAACTGATTTCAAGGTAAATGCACAAGGAAAAATCCTCACTACAATAATTTAAAAATTAATATACTTTCACTTCCCGCCTTCAAAGTTATGTGGTTCTGCATTGTGTATTTCTAAGTTGTGAGTTTCTAGGTTATGATCTTTCTAAGTTTTGATTTTCTAAGTTGTGATGTTTTTAAGTTATGTGATTCTGCATTGTGTGTTTCTAAGTTATGATAGTTTTAAGTTGTGTGTTTCTATGTTATTATCGTTCATAGTTATGATTGTCTAAGTTGTGATGTTTCTAAGTTATGTGATTCTGCATTGTGTGTTTCTAAGTTGTGTGTTTCTAAGTTATAGTTCTAATTTGTGTTTCTAAGTTGCAATCGTTCTAAGTTATGATTTTCTACGTTATAACGTTTCTAAGTTATGTGGTTCTAAGTTGTGTGTTTCTAACTTATGACAGTTCTAAGTTGTGTGTTACTAAGTTGCGATCGTTCTAAGTTATGATTTTCTAGGTTATGACGTTTCTAAGTTATGTGGTTCTAAGTTGTGTGTTTTTAATTTGTTTTTTTTTTTTAAGTTGTGTGTTTCTAAGTTATGATAGTTCTAAGTTAGAATTTCCTAAGTTACGATGTTTCTTAGTTATGTGGTTCTAAGTTGTGTGTTTCTAAGTTATGATAGTTCTTAGTTGTGTGTTTCTAAGTTATGATCGTTCTAAGTTATGCTTTTCTAAATTGTGATGTTTCTAAGTTGTGTGTTTCTAAGTTATGATTTTCTAAGTTACAATAATTCTAAGTTGTGAATTTCTAAGTTACGACAGTTCTAAGTTATGCATTTCTAAATTACGACAGTTCTAAGTTATGATAGTTCTAACCTGTGTGTATATTTTAAGGAATTCTAAGTTATGACTGTTCTAAGTTGTGATTTTCTAAGTTATGTGTGGTTCCCTTACTGTGTCACTAATACACAGCACTGTCTTGTCATGCAGTCTTATCTGTTTAACAGCAGCTACTCCCCACAAAATACTAGATTGATGCTCTTAGTTCGCATAATTTGTAATGGTTCGCAAAAAAATTCTTCAGAACTATACTTTGGCACAGATATCAAAAGTGCCTGCATATCGTCACGGCATTTTATTTACACTAAATTCAATAAATTGTTAATCATTATGCAGCCACGATTTTTAACTTGTTCTCCACGTTTGAAATTGTTCGCTTATAAGAAAAAAACAATACCTGACTAACATAGTTCTAGTAAAATGCAAACATTTTGACATTACTTTTATGCAAGTAGTGTTGTAACCTTTCCCAATGTTTTTGTTTACAAAACTATTTTCTTTGTAAGTAAGTTTTTTTAATGAAATTTAATCTTTTTTATGTTATCGTGGCTTTTTTGTCCAATTAAAATAATTACAACTGTGTAAAGATTCATCACACTGAAAATTTTTATGTTTACATAGAACATTATACGATTATCTACGTAACTGACAGAACCAATTAACATTTATTTGAAATAAAGGTAACTGTTATTACAAAGGTTACTTGCGTGCTTCCTATCATACTGTGTTTCCTTCCTCTGATAGTTTTATTCTTCTTGTGCCGTGCGTTTACTCGTAACTGAGTTTTCTTTCCACGTCTGGGATCGTGTTGCATTTCCATGACGGACGGCTGCGAAACAACAAAACTGGAGCGTTCGCACAGCACAGCTCGTCCGAGCAGGCAGAAGAAGCAACTAAAGAGGTGGCGAAGAAGGCACTCCCGCTAGGCGCGAGGGAGGTTGTGCTCTGTCCGTCGGGGTCGCGCGGTCGTGGCGGCCGGCCTATCCCTGCAATACACGCCATAGAAGAACACGCTTTTCCTCAACATTTTCAGTTGTAGCCTAGTGCTAATTGTATACGCGCTGAAAGATGAGGGTTCCCTACACTATCCACAAGTAGTTTTACGTAACAAAAATGAAAACTACGTGTGCAGTAAGCCCCAGAAAAGATGCTATTTGGCCATATCGAGCAAGTACTTCCTAATTACTTACAAAGCAAAGAGATTTGAAAGTACTTGGCATTTGTACACGGTACCTTGATCTCTTTTATATACTAAATTAATTTCTTCTGTCGAATCGTTTCTGTAAAAAAACTATATTGCTTAATCTCTACACCACACTTCGTGCAGCAGCGAGGCGGGCCCCTTAAGTACAAGAATGGAGATACTAAATTTTGTGCTACATCGAAAACCTGGGTTTTGAAGAACACCTTAGTCATATGAGGCCTCTTGTGTTTATCAGCTAGTACTTTCTAACTGAAGTAGACATCTATCTTTCTTTTTATAATTTGTAGTTTGGAACTATTCGTCTCTCTCACATTACGCACTATTTCTTTTCAGGGAAGGAAGACACTTTCCCTGTCTGGGAAACAATTTTGGTTACGTGAACCAGGGGGGGGGGGGGGAAATGGATCAGTAGGGAATTCCCTACAACCACAACAGTGTGCAGGGTGGGCACATTCCAAACAAAATCCTGACTTCGCTTCTATTCCCTTCCAATAGAGTAAACATTTTTGTACGTTAATATTTTTAACTTAAAACCCCTTTGTTTTGTGAAACTTACATAGGTCTAATTGCAATGTTTCTCCATGATAGTGATAGATAAACTTGCAGGTTTCGATACTTGCTTGTTAAAACTCAGCTTCAGCTACACACATTCCTCAGCGACGCGCTGTACAAAGTGCTCCGGTCCACTAGTTTGGCTACAAATATGATACCGGAAACTAGATTACAGAATGTTTATTTCTGAAGGTACATAATCGTTTTTACAATGTATTCGATTTATGGTCACGTGATCTCTTTCGTAATAAACTTTTATAAAAAAAAAAGCGTACCCTACCTAAGAGGACTCCATAGTGAAGTATCCTTTGTGAAACTACGGTTTGCGCGTGTAATAGGGATAAATGTTTCTGAAATACGGTATTTCTGTAGAAAAGGTAAGAAATGTATTATCAACATCCACCAATTTCTACTTCCATCTATTAAAAACATTCAAAGAGAAAAAGCGACGGTTTTTTTAAGATACAAACAAAAACTATTATCTACACTCTAAAAAATTTCTTCTGGTAAAATTCCCCAACTGAATTGGCAGTTTTGAACACATACATCGTATGGAAATAAAACCACACATCTAGCTACAAATATGGAATGTTTAGCGTCGCCACTAAATATACAAAGATGGGAACTTTCCTACGCATTTGATTGTTTCCTGGGCAAATGTAGGAACGCTAGCATGCATGTAAGGGAAATAACTTTACCATTCGCGCTTTCTAACACTACGTATACACTTATATAGTAAATTTGCGAATGATCTTTTAAAGTGTAAAACTACTGCATTCTACTTTCATCCTATTAAAGACATTTGAAGAGGAAAAAAAAAACTTTGTTTTTAGAAAAATAGCATTGTGAGGGATTTTTCATAATTTCTTCAATGGAAAGGGAGGAAAGTACGGAGTGGTATCTGACTGACGTACATCACGCGCGATAGTATCCTACTGTTATATACAGAATGTTTCAATAAGCGTGCAAATTTGAACGTTGGAATAGGGGCCACGTCACGAAATGATTTGAGATTGGGAACGTGTGGTGTATAGGAGGCCAGCTGAAAGAGATATGGACGTCAACGTGTGAGCGACCCATGTAGTGTAGTATGTGAGGTTCACACACCGTCCGCAAGGGGGCTATGCTCTCCCTACATTAACACAGTAAGCACGTGTATCAACGACAAGCGCAACGCGCGTGTGTTATATGAATAGATGAGGCATAATCTCGTACGTCGTTGTGATGCTTGTGTTGAGGTTGGTGTCCGACACTCTGAGCAACTCTTGTAAGACACTAACAGATACATTAACACAGGTCCATCAGTGAAGTGGTCCTGCACTCTACTACATGACAACAGTGTACAAACGCGATGTCAATAATACATGTAACAAATATGGAAACTTGTATTCGGGTTAGACATGTTATAGCCCATATATCATTAAGCTGGACTCCTGGGCTACATGTTCGTAATCTCCAAATGTGCCGAGGTGCAGTCCCTATTCCCAGTTAAATTTTCGCACGCTTTTACTGAAACATGCTATATCTAACTTGAGAGAAATTCAGCTTCCGGAGAATGCACAGCACAGCCTTGGAAGGTTGGAAGGACTTGTCTCAATGCTTCCTCACGACTAGAGTTTACTTTCGGGAATGTACATTTTATTGGTAGGGATTCCCATTAACCCTTTAAGGCACGGGGGTCTGTACACTGGTAAGCGGATTTAATGATGTAGACTGTATAAAGCATAAGACAACATCCAATACGGTAATCCCGCCACGTGGTGCGAGACTGTACCCCGTTGTTGCATTAACAGCTGCAGTCAGTAGTTTCATACACTAACATGTTTTTTTGGGCCCGACACATGAAAGACTGACCGCCACTAGTACAGTTCCAGGCAAGAAAATATTGTTTGTTCGTTGCAATGCTAACATCTAACTTTCATACATTATATGTCTGAAAAAGATAAAGAATAGAAAATTTATTTTTATTTTTCAAATATTTACATATTTCATGTTGTCATTAGAAATACCAATCTGAAAAACGATGAGTCAAAGCTCCAAATTAGAGGGGAAAATTAAATGATATTAACAGGAATATTTAATGTATAAGTTTTTCGTGCAAATCCCAAAACAGAACACAGCTTATACGTCAGGCTGCAAGTCAGATTAGTTGTCGTGTCACCATAATACCACGGCGAATATTAAGCTAATAATTTAAGTCAAGAAGAAAGGGAGATATTAAAGCCTTACCTCATGTGCAAAAAGTATTGATATAAAAATATTCAACATTCCACTTCTGTTGATGTAAGGAATACTTCTGCCACACTATATATCGTTTTAAATAACTTGAAATTCGTATAAATAGATAATTCGTTATGAAATTCTCTTTAAAAGGAACATGATGTTCGTTATTTTCAAATGATTTTGTATTTCGTTGATGTTTCACGCAACTAAAAAATAATCTTCGAAGATCGAAATTTATTATTGGCTTTTTAACGAGCTTAGGTTATGGTTTCCACCTTTATTGTTGCTTGTAATACTTTGTAGATGTTGGTCTAAAACACAAATAGCATACAATAAACACTTCGTGGCCAAATACAAGTTTCGAATTCTCATTTCCACTCCAAGGATTATTTTCTTGGGAGTGAAAAGTGCCAAAACGAGTGTTTTCAGAGTCAGTTTTTACCACTTAATTTTCAATACACAAACTTAATAGTCTTCTTTAGAAACGCATCATACTTTTACATTTAGTATCGAGTCATAGAAATACATTATGACTGATTGAAGTCACGTTCTGGCTAGTCGTCGACACAAAGGGATCGCGGTGATTTAGTGGTTAGTCTGTTCGCATCCCCCCCCCCCCTTTGTTTTTCAAGGCAATACGGGCTTGATTCCCGGCGGGGTCTCTTCCAGATTTTCACATGTGGGGATTATGTCGGACAATGCTACTGATCGGCGGGTTTTCTCGGGGTCTCCCATTTCCTCCACCCTTGCATTCCTGCGCTGCTCCGTACCCACCTCGCTTCACTCTCATCGGCTCACAAGACCTCTATGCCTAAATGTCTTCACTCTTTCACTCACGCTGGCGGGAAGTTTCCATACCGGTTGAGCGTCTTGCGCGTATTTTACGGACATAAAGATCAACATGCTCGTAGTACGTGTGGCAGCGGTGAAGGGAAAATAGTTCCGTCTCGTTTAACTTTTCGCTAGAAACGCTTAGTTTGAGCACTCTGAATTGATTTAATTTACACACCGATATTATATACAGGTCTGAATAGTCATTAGGATATTAATGACATGTATGTCTTGGAATAGCGAGTTCTTAAGGTGCGTTTTCACTTGTCGAGCGAGCATTGCCGAGCGAGCGAATGCTGGTTCACTCGCTCGGCCAGTGTAAGCACGACAAGACGAGCGAAAGTTGATGTTCTGGGGTTCTGCGGCAGATAGGGCGAGCAAACGTTCGCTCGGGACGTTCGGCCAGTGTAAACAGTGCTCGAGCTAGTCAGATCTTTATGCGAATTTTTGGGGTTTGATATGGAGTGGTCACAGGTGAAAACCATTGAATTAATTGAAATGCACAGAGGTTCACCATGCTTGTGGGATCCTCAGCAGCCCGAATACAAGAAGAATGCTATGAAAAATGATTCTTGGGCAACAGTAAGCGTCACTGTTGTCTGTACCGCCATTGAAGCAAGAAATAAAATGGAATCTCTAATGGCATCATTCAGACGAGAACGGCAGAAATCACAGATGCAAAAATCGGGCGCAGGAGCTGAAGAAAGCTAGAACAGCAAATGGTTTGCATATAAAAGTTTGCTGTTTTTTATGGACAAGTACAAAGGAGGAGAAACGGATGATACAATGAAGGTAAGTAGACTGATACACATATTGCAACTAAGTAGTGTAACTATTTTGAGAATAACATGTGCATGGTACAAGACATGTCGCTACCAAAGTGTATGTTAAACACAAAGTACACACTATATACAGGTTACTTTTAAAGACATATTGTTCATCATAGTTAGCTAAATGGAAAACAAACAAGTAAAAATTGTTCAAACTACTTAAATACTTTGGAAATACATTGTTGCGTAACGAACTCCATATTAACATCTACAGTGAGAACAACACACATTATTTTTATGCTGTAACATACATGTACACATTATTTCATGGCTGATATTATTACAGTATCGAGTTATTTACAAGTATAAGCACAAATAAGCAGTTTTAATGCACTTAATTACAGTGCACTTTTTATGCTTATGTTTAACAGGCATTAAAAAAAACATTCGTATTTCAATTCACCAATTCTTGCCAAGGCAGTTTGCGTTCATAATTCACATACTCAGTTAAGATATGTCGTACGTTTTCTGCAGAATTTGATGCTTTCCTAGCAATATATCTGAAAGGAATAAAGGATGTCATTTCACCTTCAATCCCTACAGTTGTGTCAACTGAGTATAATCCTTCAACCGTATCCAATATTTCATGAGGTGCATACGAAAGTGATATTTTCCTTAAGAAACTGTGCAGGTGCACACACGTCATAATAACTAACGTGGCATTTTGCGGTTTACAAAAGCATGGGGTTTAGAAGAACTCTAAAACCGATGCCATTATCCCAAACGTATTTTCTATCACAGGCCTTGGTATGCAAAGTCTGTAATTATATATTCTCTTTGAACTATTTTTCTCATGTGTGCCTGGGTAGGGTTCACAATGTTTCTTTGTAAGGGGAAGGCATCATCGGCAAGAAAAACGTGAGGCACATTTTCATCAATACCGGGCAAAACATCATCAGGGGGCAGATTTAGATCACCATTATGTAACTTATTGTAAAGTTCAGTTTTCCTTTAAACCCCGTCATCTGATATGCGTCCTTGGCTTCCAATATCTACATATATGAAATTATAATTTGCGTCTGCAATAGCCATCATAACTATACTGAGATTATTCTTATAATTAAAATAGTCACTACCACTGTTTAAAGGGGCCTGAATAATACAATGTTTACCGTCCAGCGCCCCTAAAAAATGTGGGAATCCCCATTTGCTTAAAAATTCTTCAAAGATAGATAACCATTCCTCGTGTGTCTGGGGTATCACTAAAAGAAAGAAACCAAACACGCTACGGAAATTGAACCCGTAGTTAGTATAGCATGCTTTATTACTTCGGCGTCATCCTAAAACCAAGTGACGCGAAAGTTATCTACTTACATCCCCCCCCCCTCCACCACCATTTTTTTTCCGTGTAGGATCTGTGTTGTGGATATATGCAACAAAGAAAACCCCTCTCCACTGCATTATGATTGTCAAGTGTCATTCAATACTTTATGTTTTCTATAATTTCCAATGCATGTAAAACGACTGTAGAACATTAGAAAGTGTGCCCAGCAAAAAAAAAAAAAAAAAAAAAAAAAACGGTGATTTGGAAGTTGTGAAAATGTAGCCATTTTTTGTTTGTTTGGAATGACTTGACTAAACATTTTATGCTGGAAAAAATATTCTAAAAGAGGAACAAATGGCCTCCTTGCAGAAGTTATATGCATGACTGTTGTGTCTCATGTTAATTGCATTTTAAGAAGAGTTTCAAGGTATTGAGACTGAGCAGTGTTATGTACCGCTGCTAGACACACCGGAGATCATCTTCATTCGAGAGAATTATCTAGAAGAGTGGATTTTGAACCAGAAGTCTGCATTTCCCGGTTGGTGACCTTATGTAGTCTGGCATACCAGCTTTTGTGCCTTACGATCTGCAAAAGTCCTCACGTAAGGTCTTCTACACTCTTTAACCAGTCAATGCATTATAAGCCTGGAATTGTATGCTTAATTTAATAATATGGCAGGTTCAGTGGCCCGATGATGTGGTATAAGATTACCAATACCAAATTTAAATGATTCTTCAGTTTTACCGAAAGAACTAAGCTTGGGTGCCCTAATGAAAGACTATTCAGATCATTCTTCAGTTTAAGTTTGGTAGTTAAATGGTATGCTTGTCATTCATCAGAGCTGTTACATGATTATTTTAGGGAAAATAGTTTTTTCTTTTATCACAGATTAATGTTGAAATAACTAATTTTCTCTGAGAACTGACAGTAGAATTCTTAAATGTTTGATGTCTTCTATTGAAAAGGGTTTTAATATGTAGCAGGTGTGTAGTGAATAACATTTTCAATTATTTCTTTAATTATATTTTTATAAGTTTTCTTCGAAGTGTTTTACTGTGTTACGTTAGTTATAAGTATTTATTTTCTGCAATCTAAGCAGAATTTTACGGAGCGCTTTTTGGTACATTTAATTGCATGTGTATATCGATTAATAGACCTGATTATGACATGAGAAGGAAACAGTCGATATTGATATCATTTGGGCTGATTTTCACACACACATAATTTTAATTTGATTACAAACATTTTATTTATTTGAGTTAATGATTTGAATTTTATTATCATCTATTCCTTGCAATAGTTGAATTTTATTATTAACTTTATTTGATTTAATATTCCCATCCTTGAAAGTCCAACAGTTTGGGGCATATATATATATATATATATATATATATATATATATATATATATATATATATATATATATATATATGGTTATATAGACTCGAAATAGATTATTTTCTGTGAAGTTAATCTGTTCCAACTACACTACAGAACAGAAATTGCTTACTACTCTATACAACTTTGCTGACGAAAACGGTATTTTATTTAGTTATAACAATTTTAATAGCAAATTTAAACGTGTAAATAATTTAGTTTTTTAATTCTTCTTTTCCCTCGTGAGTAAATATTTTCATTTGTTTTATCTGTAACTCGTGCTAACTTATAACTTTGAAGATCGTAAGTGACCACTAAGTTTTAGCCACCTTTAGGTATTATATGTTCAAGACCACAGAAGAAGAAATAACTGTATTTTAGAATTTATTATTTTATATTTTAAATGTTTGAAGTTTCGATAAGTTTATTAACACAGATGTGATTTTCGAATTGTCAGTCTGATCTGCCGTTATCTAATAGGTAACCTACGAATCGCCAAACATGTTGAATAGAATGTTTTAATCTTTTTTGGTAGACTGGTACGTCCCGAGCATAGTTCAATTTTATAAGTAGATTTAAAAAAATTTATTTAAGAGCATTTTAAAATGCGGTGCACAGCTGATCGTGGACGTGGGCGTGGACGAAGTAAATAAGAAGAGGTCCGGACATGGTCGTAGAATATATTTTCAATAAATATAAGACGCGCCATCTTCACATCCATCCAAACTCCAGAGTAAGAATGTTCCAGTTAATACTTTGAAATTATCCTTATTTTCCCGACTAAAACCAGCTGAAAAAATGTCATATGTATTGTATAAATGGCGTTTTTTTTTTTTTTTTTTTTTTTTTACTTTTTGTACGTTTTTTTATCAGCTACGAACGTGTAAAAGTGTTTAATTTTGGTCAAGACTTAAAAAATTATATTGGCGAGTTCTGACACAAAAAGCCAGTATTAAAAGTCCCATACTCTGCTTAGATATTGAAATGCTCATGCTTATACTACCAGCTGGGCAAAACCTATGTATTTGCATAAAATAATTAACAGTGTTTCAAGCCAGCAAATCCTCTGAGCAGACTCTCTAGCTAGGTAAAATGTGAAACTGTTTAAATTTAATAAAACAAATTTTTGGAACACATTTTCTTAATAATTTTGAAAATGTCGCTTAGGAAAATAATTTATTTTAAGAAATTTTGATTAGAATTAGGTCAATGGTGAAACCGGTAGAGTAAATGTTTGATAATCTTTGAATTTATTAAATTAGTGGAAAGAAAATTCTTGTACTCTATTTGTTTTCTTCTAGATGAGGATATTGGCATACAAATGTATGTCATATAAAGACTTAGATGATGTGTTGTGTGTTACATGTGTACAAGTAATTAAAAGTAGTACTACACATTATAATAACTTCAGTTTAAGCTGGGAATCTCATTACACCCCTACAGTCGCTACTGTGCATAATTAAAGTTGGAATTCTGTTGTCACACTCTCTTAGTATAGCTCTGTTGCCCCACTGTGTACGCCCAGTTGTGGTGTGCGTATTCTACAAGAGAATGCCGAGCCCATATGTTTTGGACCATTCATTTATGTATTATTACACCTGAACACTAATAAACAACTCTCTGTAATTCTTTGATAAATATACGTATCAGGGTGTTTAACCTTGGATGGCTACGATGTACTTATTATTGCACTGAGAGTAGGGTTCATGTACCCCACCTTTTTCATCCAGGGCTAATCAAGTTATGCAAAATATGATTATTGTTGTTGAAAGGACTGGTTTAAATAAAACCAAATGTAAACAAACGTCGCATAATTGATGAAATGTATCAAATTGACAGATTATTTCGGCAATTATTGAAGTGAGAAACATGGCCAGAAGACGAAAAATGGTTTACACCATCTTCACACGGCTATGAATCAACCCAGCATGTGAGAAACCACTTCCACTATATTTCATCGCTGCTCCATCCTCACCTCACATGAGCTGTCCAGCACCGTTATTTGTCTGCCACCTGCACAGCGGCTCGTTATACGTACGTGTTAAAGAAAGACTTCCGTATCGTCCATGTCGTAAGAAAACATTTTCTAACAAGGTTACTAGAATATCATAACTTGAAAAACTTGACTGTATTCATTGGCATTATTTATAAATACAAAGGGCATTAAATTATTAGATAATTAATATTTCACTTTTTGGGAAATAAACACATTTATAAAGGGCAAGTTTCGCATTAAAGTGTTACAATAATAGTAATAATAATAGTTGTCAATTTTAAACCATATCTATATATTGTAAATTGTCTATCCATAAACACTCCAAAAAGAAAGCTTGTGTTCACATATTGGTTGCAGTTGTAAACTTCTATGCGCGGTTATCTAAAGACTTAAGTCATGGTTACCCAACGAGCTTTACTTTTGTTTCACAGATCTGTTGTTCAGTGTTAAACAGACATATATTTTTTTTTTTAATTTATACCAGTATAAGATTGCAAACGTAACGTTTATTAATCATAGATATAGTCGTTTACGGCGAATTCAGTTATTGTCATTCCATATAATGTATTTAATGTGAAAATATTACTCCTTTAGCGATTTAGTTTGTGTTTCAAAATGCAAAAAAAAAATATATATATATTAACAGGTAAAATTAAACTCTCTGCTTTCAGTCTTGAGTAATAATACACCAGGCAACGATAAGAAGCTAAAATTGAATTTACTAAGTGATTACAAACCAATTTTCTGACAGTAGTGTCCCAGGAGGTCGCACTAAGACAGCAAGATTTTGTAGCCAAGTAAGAGGTGCCGTCGTACTGACCTCCAGACTGGCTTAATTTACGAGCAACTTAACTTCGGCCAAGTGCTTCGGAGAACACAATAATGATCGAAGTCCCTTGTCTGCAACCTTTCTCCCAACATTCGTGCAACCTAAACGTGTGAACTGTAACCTAACCTTTTCTTATCTCTTGAATAAGATCTTGGAATGAAATTAGGGCGGGAGGTATTTTTTTCAACTTACACCACAGGACACAGTTCGAACACGGTTGTAAGCGGTATCAGTATTGGCTTTTCCTGAGGACTTAGGCAACAATACGCCCACACGGTATTGCCATGAAATCTTCGGAGTGTTTTCGTTTGACAAAAATTTATAGCAAACAAACGATATACACTCGAAATCATGAAGCGTAGTTCACTTTTTTATTATTATTTAACTGCTGTTACTATACACGTGTTACTTGCGTATCCAATATTGCTACATAGGAGATGTTTCTATTCTGATAATAACTCGAGAGCTCCTTATATTAATCAGTGCGATAGAGCTTATGAAAAAGTCCGTGCTGAAAACAACAACTAGTTATAAAATCTTCCATAAATAAGATACGAGTCCGAAACTAAACAGTGGTATCACATGCCTTTTAGGATACTCTTATTTCTTGCAGCAAGTTTTAAGAGAAATTTCTTAACGTGGCTATAGACTATCATCTATTTACTTTACCCTGAAATACAGATATAATAATATAACTGTTCAACGTACAGATACGCTAGAATTAACATTTTAATGGATTTTGGAATATGCAAATTTTTGCAGGTATCAAATAACATGCAGTAAAAAGGGTGAGAATTTTCGTAAAAAAATTGTAAAATGTGATTTCTTTTCCGAAAGAAAAGTTACGGCACGGAAACTGAAATACGCTTTTGAGTATGAGGAGGTATTTACCTTTAACTTCTTCACATATTATCCCGAGTGTACTATCTCACACATATGCGAGATGTCGCAGAACAGGCAAGCCCGTGATTTCATTTGCTCGGAGCTACGCATGGTCAGACGATATCGGCAAATAGAGAAAGCCGCCTTTTCCTGTGCAATGCTGGCTGCTGCTGCGCAAAAAATATTTTATTACTGTTTGCCATTTCCGCCACGGACCTTCTCATAAGCTGTATCGTACTGAGTAATATAAGGAGCTCTCTAGTTATTATCAGGACAGAAATGTCTCCTATGTACCAATATTTAATACGAAAATAACATGTGTACAATTAAAGTAGTAAAATAATTTTGAAAACTGAATATGATAACAGATAAATGGCCTGAATGAAAGGGCGGGTGAAACGGGAGATGCCTGAGAAAACCCGCTGGCCAGCGGCATCGTCCGGCACGTTCCCACGTGCGGTAATCCATGAGCGAGCCAGTCGGGAATGGAACCCGGTTCGCCCAGGTGGGAGGCGACATTGAGATAACACTGTACATTAAGTAAACAATACGATTTACGATGTGTTTAAATGTAGTACGTTTGTGCAGGAAATCTAGCCTTCAAGAAATTGTTAATTTATTAATTCTACTCAGCACTGAGTCCTTGCGCAGTGGTAGTGTGATACAGGTAACTCCATAGCCTTGGGAAGTCTACGCCTTCTTCCTATAGGCTATTCACTGTAAAATGAGCACTTTTGAAAGCCCTGCTTTAGTTCTACTTGTATGCACGTTGTGTATGATTCCGCCTTATGTAAAATTAACGCTGGTGAGGGCCTCGTCACTTTATCAGAACGTCGGTCAAGTGAAACTGTGAAATTATTAGAAAAGTAAATATTTATTTTTACACATTGATGCAATAAAGAAACATACATTGAAAGAAATAATATAAGTTATCACAAATGATTACATAACAGTGTTTATTCTACGTTAAGATATGGAACTACTTCACATCCATCGTTACCAACTATACTGGGTGCATGTCACTCAGTGCGCCTGTTAAAATGTATGCAGGCAGGAGCAGTGACTTTTTTCTAATGTTGATTTCAAAAGTACTCACTTTATCGTGAACAGCCTAATGAAGTAGGTATATTCAGTGCAAGTCCATGCAATTGTCTCGGAAACACGCGTGTCTGAACCGCGTTCCTATGCAATCGCCGCGCCGCTCGCCGTGGGCGGGTAAACTAACCCAGTTACTGTCCCTCGTGACCGCACAAACACTTTCTCAAGTTCGGCGGTCTTCTGCGGTGCACTCACCTAGCTCTCCGCATCGCCAGTTGTGCTGCAGGGTTCCTGCGCTCACAGGCGTGGGGTGGAACCCAGGATACCTGCGCTTCACGGCTACTACCACTTTCAGTCGTTGTTTCAGGCTCTCCGCTGTAATCTAAGCACTTTCCAAAGCCTTCCAAAGATATAACTGTATGGGATTCTTCCACCATACGTGATATTAACAAGGTCACGGGACTGCTCACTTTATTCATGCATCGGTCAAGTAGAAATATTAGAAAAGTATGTAAATAGTTTACCAATTTGCTAATTCTTACACTTGTATACATAAAAAAAAAAACAGACAGCAAACGAAATAATTTAAGAATTGACAAATGGTTGACTAACTCTTTAAATTCAACTTTAAGACATGGAACCTATTTCCCATTGTCGATACCAATCTGACTGGGCACATTCCAGCTAGCGTTCCCGTTAACATATTTGCTGGCAGGGGGTGGTGAGTTTTTTTTCATAGGTTGATTTCAAAAGTTGTTAGTTAAACGTGAACTTCCTCAACTGGAAATGCACAGGTATCAGTAGAATGGCTCTGCTATTTAGGAAACAATAAATAACGTGTTTGATTATGTGTCTCTTGACGTCGTTGGCAGAACCTTCTCATCAGAGGGCGAAGTACAGACTTATTGTCTATACGAGGTTTCTTCAAACGTTCTGAATCAAACCGTTAACAATTCACCCCAAGTATGACGTATTTGGTTGTTTCCTAAATATGTCATATTTCAACACGCGTTTTCCACTTCTGTTAACATAAACCATTCTTGTCTTTTTTAAAATATCGATGTTATATTTTTTTTATGTATATAAATTATAGACGAATCAGAACATTGAGAAAAATGTGTGTTGGTAGCCTAATGGCTAGTAATATATATTTCTCAAGCAATATATTACTTATTAAAGTAATGGCGCACGAATGCGGTGCTTTGCCGCTCTGGTGTAATTTTCTAGACTTGGATAAGCTTTGTTTGCATGAGGCGGAGGAATATCTTAGAAGTAGATCTTTAGCAGGGCATCAGGAAAGTAGGAAGTAGCCGTGAATGGAATATAACCATGAAATGCGTCTCCCGCTTCGTGAAGACTTTCTTTATTGGATGTTGTTCCTGCTGTGTACATTGCAGATCGTAGTCAATGTGGTGTGAAACGTCCCAAGCATAGGACATTGCTACTGAGACTGTCAAGACATTAAGGAAAGCTAAACAAATTAACTTAAAATCACATGTCTCTGGCAGTCACTACAGAAAATCCAAGGACGAAATTACTGCCAACTTTCCGCTTTTAGAGCCAAGGAGCACGGGAGCAATAAGGACGACATTACCACTCGTATCAAGTGCGCCATCGCCTCTAAGCGCAAGGCTCTGAACTGGCGTGCACAGTGTTCTCGTCGTACTGCGTGTGCCTATAGGACTTTCAGCGGTGACCCTATTATTTTATTGGTAAAAATTCTGCAGGAAGGTTCAATGCAGGGTCCTTGAATAGTTTTGTGTGTACCTGACGCGTATATTCTGAGAAACATCGCTTTAAAAGGCCTGTTTCTAGCTGTTTTGGAGAACTCTCAAATGGTGTTTCTTGCGTTCGTGACATTTTGAAAGTTCTCAAGAGCCCTCATTTTAAGTACGTTTTTTTTCGTAGAACAGCACATTGAACGCAAGTTTAATTGTTTCGTGGACAAACGTGTATTTTTGACACTCCACAGCGCAGTTTAAGTAACAGGCGGCAGCTATAAGCTCTACATTTCTAAGCGGCGCAAAATAACACGGTAAAAGAATGCATAAATATAGCAAATATTTGCTTACTACGTTGTTAAAAACTGTTATCTACGATTGCCGTTTATTAGTCTCTTTTTTAATATTAGCCTCCAAATAACTGGGAACTTCATTTAACAAGTTTAGCATTAATTAACGTCCTGTTCACACGTTACCAGTTTTTCACGCAGAAACTACGTAATTGCATTTGCTTTTATGACCTGGGGACTTATAAGTTACTATTGGTTAGCCCGTGACTATGTTTTCAGTATGGTCACGTGTCCAGAATATTTACAACGTTAAAAAGTTTGGTTATCATACAAAGACTGAAAAAAAATATTGCTTAGGTATATGTAGATAATAATTAAATTATGTGAAATTAACTCAACATTGAAGCAACTGCGGCCCCATTTGATATTTCTCTATCCACTGGGCCACTGCGGCCCCACTTAACATAGTTCTATCCACTTAGCCACTAAGGCCCCTCTTGGAATCGTTCTAGGCACTAGGCCACGGTGGCCTCAATTGATATAGCGAGACATTTAGAGTAAACAAAAATTATATTCTATTACCTTCATATCCCTATGCAATAATCTCTATGCATTAATACAAAACTTTCATAGGAAAAAGTAATTTAAAAATGAGTTTTTAGGGTCAAAAGTCATGATTGCGTAATCTGATCTTGCTGAAATTCTAACCTGACCTGTATTTGACCCCGAGGATTCGCTCTGCAAAATTTGAAGAACTTTTTTGGGTTTCATGGGACTTAGAGGTATTAAAGACAGACGGACAGGCAGAGATCGTCCTATCATATAATAGGATTTGTTAATTTTGGTTTTCGGTAAGGTTCGAAAGCTCTCGAAACGAATAAAATCTTTGAGCTAGACAATTTCGTATTCTAAGTCATAATTCGTTATAGCCCTCCGAGACTTCGGTAATGTCCGGGTTTTCGTTAGCGAATGCAAGGTGGCAACACTATGCACATGAACTTTAACTATTTTAGGAGACTTTGTTTATAAATTATGAGTAATAAAGCTTGAAAACACTAATAAACCAAAGCAGTACAGCCCTTAAAATAGTTTGTTTGATTCTGGCGTGTTTTATATATTAGCATAAAATAAATAATGTGTTCTAGGAAAAAGATATATTTAATTCGTCAAGTGTGTCAAATTTGCTGAAGACTTCGTTCGATTTTCTAACTCGGCAGGACGTGTGATGTTTTACATATAAGTATGCTTTTAATTTCGTATGCTCCGAGTTGAAACAGTCTCGCATTTACGGCGATAAGAGAGGGCAGATATAACTTTGGTTGTTACGTGTATGAAGAATTTTCTCAATGACCACTTTGCTGTTTGGTTGCAAGCTAATTTTGAACCAACAGTTTCCTCTAGTATTTATAATACGAAGGTTATAAAATAGGCGATGGACAACAAATTAGACGATTTCCTATTTCTAGTCGATTGTATTAATATCAATATTTGAATTTTCACTCAATTATTTTCAAGGGAGTGTAATTTTGTTGTAAAACAGCACGAATTTTTTACAATTTAGCGCTACCAATCATTTTACTTACGAACTACATTGTTCAACGCGAATTTATTTAGTAAATCAGTTTTTATGTTCTATTTTATTATAAACAACTGCAATAAAATAATAAATTCCCTCACAATAGCCAGCTGACACTGCTGCTTACGTAGTTCGCAAATTAAAACAGAAAGGTTAATTGGTGCGATTAAAATATTTTTTGTGCAATATATTTTTATGTTCTTGTAATGCATGAAGGATCATTACTTACTGATTCTCTTCTTTCACAGTCCCAGAAACCAATCTGTTACACACACCAGCCGAATTTTTGTAATAAAACTCACCAACGAAACCCCAAAGGGATTCGTTATCGTTTCGAGTTTCTTAACGAACATAGTGACGTCAATAGAACACTAGAATGTGCTTAGAATAGCTCCTTTCGTTAGGAAACGAAAACTCGAGTAATCACGAATATCTTTGTCGAGAGGAAACGAAACGAATAACTTAGAATAAGCCCCCTGAACACTTCGAGTGCTGTTAGAGTAATATTTGTTTTCTATAAACTCGATTTTGCTGTAATTTTACTTCAAAGTCCGCACTTTGAAAACACTGACGACCTAATGTCCTGTCGCCGGAAGTTTTCATGAAGTTTGCGGCACTGTAGTGTTAACTAGCAGTGCTCAGAGTGTAAACTATTCAAACGAACAAAACAATCGTTATGTTACAAAAGATAGTTCACTAGATTGGGACGCTGTCGGGTGGACATTATATTGAGTGGAGTCCAGCTATAGGCAGTTCACGGTAAAATGAGCACTTTTTGAAGCTGTTTCATCAGACATAATAAGCAATAAATACATTCCATTGTGGACTCCGACTTTTGGTTTTGGGTATAGTGAATGTATATACTAAGTTTATTACTTACATGGCGGGGTTTACATTAACAAGTGGTGGAAGTATATAAATTCGTTGAAAGAAAAAAGTAACTAGGGCTTCAAAAGTGCTCACTTTAACGTGAACGGCCTATAGTAATGAATTTATTTGAGTGTTCCACATATTGGGCACCAAATAAATACGGCATGTCTGCAATGTAAGCAACTAACTTCAAATTTATATTGCATGTTCCATGCCGATCTCAACGTAGTAAGATACAATATCTAATCGATACACATAGCATCGGTCACTGATCTATCTGCGATGACTTAGGCGACCACAATACTGTAAAATTCCCTTACATGTAAGGGAAGCTAATTACCTTTACATGCAAGGTAAAATTATCTGTCAAATGTGAAGTAAATTTACATAACAACTAAGGTACTATTCCCTAATCGTACGGAAAAAGTACCTGATAAAATTGGGAGAAAATCCCATACAAGTAAGGCAATATTAACTATATTGTATAATAAGATTATATTTAAAAATATACGCGGTATAAGTATTATTTTTTTTTTATTACCTTTTCCCTATGACGAAAAGTAACCGAAACATTAACTATGAATTCCTCGGCACTTGCTGCAAGATGGGCGCGGACCATGGACCTCTATCACGATTGCCGATTCGCTACCCATTACACCACGATGTAAGTATGAGTGGATATTAGTGTGTTAAACGATTGTTTCTTCCGCCCGTACTCCCACTTAGCTGTTGAGACAATGCTGAAGTGATGAACGTGTCGTATATATGGGATTTTTCGCTACCATGTGCGTGAATTTTACTCCACAGTGCGGTAATTTCACCTTACTCGTAAAGAGAACTATGTTTCCCACACAAGTTTACGAATATTACCTTACACTTGTCAGGTAATTTTACCATTATTTTTTAAAGTGTAAGTGGGAGAGAGAGAGAGAGAGAGAGAGAGAGAGAGATAAATGTGTAATTTTCACAGCAATAAAGGGCCATGAGTAGGATATCCACATCATCATATCAGCTGTTATGGGTTCATCTGGATCATATTTATGTAAGTTGGTTAAAATGGACTGTCAGTATAGACATATGGTGAGAGATATCGCTGCAATCTCCATCAGGCATACAGTATATATATATATATATATATATATATATATATATATATATATATATATATATATATATATATAATATATATATAATATATGTGTGTGTGTGTATATATATATATATATATATATATATATAATAGTTGCAAATTTCTTTTTGTGTAGTAATAAATAAATGTAACATTAGTGTTGTTAAAATTGCAAACAACAGAGTGTGGTAGTGTGTGTGTGTGTAGATAACGCCCGCTCAAAACAAAAGAGTTTCGCCTGTAAATAGCTGCTGTGACTAGTTCTCTCTCTTCGCGTCTCGATGCATCCACTACTCCTGTCTAAGAAATGTTGTACGGTGACTTACGAGTTGGAAAAATACGACAGTTCGCGACGACTCTTTTGTAATTGAAACTAACTGCAGTAGAAACAGACCACCGGCATTCAAAGAGTTCTGGCCAGCCAATGAGAAGTCAGAGACCAGAAGGTAATTCCCATAAGTAATACATTAATTTATCATAAAACGTGGTAAAATGTGATCTTGATGTGTGGATTTTTGATTAAAATGGTTATATGAGTCATGCATATATACCAGGTATTGTGTAAGTTTTATGTGATTAGGTAAATAAATGCAGGATTTTGTTTCTGTGTTTGTCTCTAGGGAGACGTGGTAAGTTGTAAGATAAACATTGTCCAATGAGAGTGTACGCTTTCCTACATTATTATTGGACGATATTTTTCTTTGGAAATCGTGGCAATAAGACGATATGCCAAGTTTACAAACGAGGGTTGGTAGTTTACTAGCGAGGCGTACAGACGCTGCAAGACACCTTCCGGTCCTGAAAAACTCGAGGGATAGGATTTTATTGAAACTTATTTGTGAGACGTGGTCGCTTGCATAATCCGTTACGTTTTACTTTAGCAGAGTGTTCGCCGCAGAGCAATAAAGGGATCGTGTATGAGAGTTTGATTGGAGCCCGCGTGGTCATTTGAATTTAATGAATTATCGAATTCACAGATGCGTACATGAACATAACTATACGCTGTTCACAGTAAAATGAGCACTTTTGAAAGCCCTGCTTAAGATCTACTTGCACGCACGTTGTGTCTTGTTTCGTCATATGTAAAGTTAACATTGCCATAGGCCTCGTCACTTTATATACGTGTCGATCAATCGAAAACGTGAAATTATTACAAAAGTAAATATTTTTTGCAAATCTGCTCATTTTTACACTTCGATACATTAAAATAAGAAAAACGAAAGAAATAGTTTAAGTAATCAGAGATAGTTACGTGACACTTTTTATTCGACATTAAGATATGGAACTATTTTCCACTCACAGTTACCAACTTTACTGGTGCAGCGGTGCTGCGCTCTCATGTTTAGTTCGCGCCATCGCCACTGTCGCCACCGCGCGAGGACGATCTCCATGGCCAGCTGGTTTACCCTCCCTTCTCCTTTCTCTTACCCCACTCCCCTTTCTCATCCTAGTACGTGACTAATTATAATTGGACGAGATCATTTGACTACTTGAGCGTATTTCGTTATTTATTGGATGGTGTTCGGTGGCGGCGAGAGGTTGTGCTGAATGAGCGAGTGAATTAGTGATACGGAAGACTTTGGCCCGTTCTTCGGACGGCAGAATAGGCTAGGAAGGAGTGATGTGGCCCAGTGGTCACGTAATGGTATTGGGTTTTTTTACATTGAATTGGGTATGGTGCGGAGATGGCGGATGGACATTCAACAAAACGAAAATCGTCAGATCCTGATTTAGAAGCGAGACATAGAGTTCGCACAGCAGCGGGAATGGGAGACAGCGATTTATCAGGTATGGCACATCAATCACATAAACAAGAGGTGATAACAGGTCGTCTGTTCCCAACTCATAACCCAGGGCCATATATGGTATTTGTAGAATCGACAGACGGTAACGTTGGCAATTTATACTCTATGTCACCAGGACGGAAATAAGAACCAAATAAGGAGGTCCTATACATCCAGAGGGCAGGGCCGAATAGGTTAAATATCACTTTTGCTACGGGGCAGTCAGCGAACAGTTTTATTGTGCCAGAACTCCCGACTACGTTGAAACTTAAAACCTATATACCTAAGAGTTTACTGTGCCGTCAGGGAATCTTTTATGGAGTACCATTAGAGTATACGATCAGGGACATTCAGGAAGGGATTGAATGCCCCAATTTCCAGGTGATAGAGATAATATGTATAACAAAGTTGATACGAGAGGGTGACAATGCAGAGCGGGTTCCTATTAAATTGCTGACGTTAGCATTTGCAGAACAAGTCCTACCATCCGAGTAATTATTTTTAAGGAGATATTCAAGGTGTCTCCAAAAGTGCAAACAGTTGTAGAATGCTACAATTGCTACAGATTCGGTCACACCACTAAATTGTGTAGATCAAAAGATCTTACATGCCCTTTTTGTGCTCAAACACAAGATAAAACGATGTGCCTAATCAACAGACATCATATTGCCCTAACTGTTCCGGACCACATGCCGCAACGGATTGGGCAAAGTGTCCACAATGGGAGGTCGAACGAGAGACGAAGCGAGTAATGGCACACTATTCCTCTTCATACCAAATGTCTAAAAAATTTGTAGTGAATCGTTACACCCAGCAACAAGTTGAGCGATCTTTTATTGCTTAGCAGGGGTAAAGAGAACTTTCCACCCATTTCGGGAACCAATCCAGAAAATGGACACCCGAACCTGGTCCCATTCATATGCAGCGGTGGTGTTATCCGCCCCTATATTGCCACGACCTGGCCCAGTGAGAGTGGGTGGTTATACGGTTTGTTACAAGGCTTTACCCCCATAACCTCCATCATTCCTGTTCAACCTGTGAATTAAAAAAACTTCTATGAAACCTACAAACCGGACATGGTGACCCCCCCCCCCTCCCCAAGAGGGTCACCCAACGCCAGGCACATCAACTAATAAACCACATTCTGTACCAGCGCAACAAACACCCCACTCAGTATGATTGTGGAAAATTGGAAGCCTTAGTTGACACAATCGCAAAGATGATTGAAGTTGTGAAAAAGGATGAGACACGTGTATTTGATCGTGATAGTCTGGTAGCTTGGTTTGTACAAATGTTAACTATGGAGAATATTATTTTCCGATGGATAATTAATATTTATTTATGTATTTCCCCCTTTTTGAAATACTACAATGGGACGCTAGATCCCTCCTAAAAAATAAATATCTACTCCAACGACACTTAGACGAACATGTCGTTGATGGGATATCGATTTGTGAGACGCGTTTGAGGTCTCCATTATCTATTTCCCATTACAGAGCATATTCTTCCTTCCAAACTGGCAGGGGCACTGCAATATACATCCAGGAAAAATATTGTGCGGAGGAAAAGGAGATGCACTATCCAGACGGATTTGACAACACAGAAGCTGTGGCAGTAGTACTGCGGCGGGTAAAGTCTTCATGGAATTTATATCAGATTCTCCTTTCGTGATTTTAAATAGTAAGAAAGGGGAGGGGACCAAATAATTCTCGACCATCAGTAATAGATCTTGCTGTGGTGTCAGCAGAGCTCCTTGGTACAATGGATTGGAGAGTGCATGAGAATAATTGGGGGAGCGATCACTTTCCAGTCATTACATCCAGTCGGTTAGGGCAGGCGGTCCATCGTCCCTTATATTATGATTATCTCAAAAAAAATACAAAAACTGTGAATTGGCGTATTTTTGTCTCATTCGTTAATGAACATATCGACGAGCTTCCTAAGGTGACAGATAATACTGTACTTGTAGCATATGAGGCCTTTTATGCTTCTCTACTTTCGGCAGCGTAGGCGTCTATGCCAGTTACTCATTCTACTTCAACAGAGCGACGTTGCAGGGCCTCATGTTGGACAGCGGAATGTGATTTACGGCATTATGTAAATACAAAGCACAATATACCTTGGGAATTTTTTTAATGTTGAAACAAGCAGGCGTATGCACGTAGAGTATGGTCTGCAAGTATGAAATCGGCTTGGGTGAACTATTGCCAGTCCTTTTCGCGTACAACACCGACACGGCAGTTATGGAATGCCTTCTGTAATTTTAAAAATAGTCGCATAAAACGACGCACTCCCGACTTGACTGATGATCTAGTCAAGAAATGGATGGCTTACATTGCCCCTGATTTTGTCTCTCCTATTTCCTCTTTTGTCCTTTCGTCCTTTCGACCGCGACAGGTCAGTCATTGGACCCATATATGGGAGAGAGACTTTATGGATTCGGAATCGCAATACTGTCTGTCGACAACGCAGGATTCTGCTCCAGGAAATGATGCTATACCGTATGTCCTATTATGACGACTCCCTTCAATGGCATGACTTTGGCTATTTGATCTGTACAATGTCATCTACCGCAGTGGCATAATACAGCGTGCCGGGACAGAATGTCTCATAGTTCCAGTACTTAAACCCATTAACCCCCCCCCCAGTCTGGAATCATCTTATCAGCTGATTGCTCTATGGTCTTGCTTGGCAAAGATTTTTGAAAAATGAATTAAGTGTAAACTTTTCGTGGTGGATTGAACGATATAAACTTACACGCCCGGAACAATTTAGATTTATACAGGGGGTCAGCTCGATGGATGCTTTAGCGATGCTGACATCACACATTCACTTAACACTCCAGAATCGTCGTATCTTAGTTGCCGTTTTTTTTTCTTAGTAGCCGCCTTTGATCATGTAGATTTGAATTTATTTGTTTCAAAAACTTTTCCACATCGGTATTCCCATGTCGGTGGTAACTTGTCTTCATGGTTTATTTGCAGTCTGTGCCTATATCCCATGCATCCATAATGGTCAATTGTACACTTGTTTGGTCTATTCTGCACTTGTACAAGGCAATACTCTCAGTCCAGTATTATTTCTACTTTATGTTCAGGATATTGTATTTCATCTGGGTCAGACAGTTCGGCATATAGTGTACATCTATGATATAGTTCTTTGGATGGAATGTGCTACTTTTCAGAGGGCGGGACGCGATCTTATATACGCCCTCATGCAGCTTGAAAATTGGCTGGATATCCATAGTTTGAATCTCTCATTGTCTAAAAGCTGTACAGTTTATTTCACGTGGAAATGTTTCCCACAATGCCTGCCGCTGCCAAGTTATATGGGCACTCCACTGCATTCGAGTAGTAAAGATAAATACCTATGCATGGTCCTGGAACAAAATGGAAAGTGGGATGCTCATGTTCTTTATACAAAGGAAAAATGTTGTAGTCGTATTTCCATTTTAATTAATCATTAGCACATGTTAAGTGGGGAGCGAGCCTCGTTATCCTACACAATTTTTACGTTACAACAATCCGAACAGTGTTACAATATGAATGTTAAGTGATTCAGCATCTATCACAAGGCTAATGAACAAGCTGGAATGTATACAAAATGTGTGTTTGGCGCAATCTTGGGGGCCTTCCCATCTACGCCGATTATGGTGATGTATTCTGAAACTCGGATACTGCCCCTCACCCTTCATCGTCGTATATTGACCTACCACTACTGGCTGCGTACCTGTCACCACCGTCTGACTAATTTATCTAGGGCTGTTGATACACTTGCTTCAGCAGTACGCCTACTTTTAGGAGAGAACACATATCCGAATCCACACTGCTTCACCCATATAGTGTATAGTCTTCCGTATGATACTATGTTTTGTTATCCGAAACCACTTTTTTCTCTCCCTGTGGATAATAAGACCCATTTGACTAAATTTTCCTTTTTTGCAAGTTTAGACACATGTGGATTATGTTCTATTGTACACTGATGCATCCAAATCTTCTAAGGGGTAGGTACAGTGGTATATGTCCCACAATATGCAGAACTCTTTTATTTCGGCTACCCCTGTCTGCAACTATTTATCATGTAGAAGCATATGCGGTCTATAAGGCACTGCGTTATGTTCAGGAACGCAACGTACAATATATACTGATCATAACAGACTCTAATAGTGTACTAGTATCGCTGGCATCCTATCACTGGCCTCGGGATCCGGTGATATGGGCTATCCGTGACTTGTTTTCCCAGTTGGTTCAACTCGTGGTGCAAATTAAATTTTCTTGGGTTCCATCTCATGTTAGCATTGTGGGAAACGAATATGTGGATTGGTTAGCCAAATTAGCGGTCGAGTCGGGTGTCCTAATGCCGGTTGTTTCTTACTCTCCCTTATTTGCGCTAATTTCACGTTTGATTACAGATGATTGGAACCTACTCTGGGGCCTGTATTTGGAGACGAAGGGCGGATTGTATTCCTCTTTCCATCCCGAGGGTATGTTTCGTGGCCCTGGTGGGTGCACAGTCTCCCATCGGGAGGCGGTGATTTCTCTACGGCTACGCACTGGACATAATGCCTCTCCGGCGCACTTGCACAGATGAAATATCGTTCCCAGTCCGGCTTGTGTATGTGGGTCTCCAGCAGGCGACACAGCGCATTATGTATTAGAATGCCCTAAAGGGGGCTGTCGGGAAGGTTTATATTCTGCTTTATGTACTTTGGGAGTACCTTTTCCTTTGTCCTATACTTCATTATTATATCGTAATCCTCTACTAATTAGTCAACTACTTTCTCGTTTTCTCCTACACCATCGCATTGACGTCTAGGTGTCGGGGGAGACCGGTTTTTGCCCGGGTTCCATGGTGGCCGGACCTACCTGTTCTTGTTCCTATGATTCAGGGCCTTTGCTACCTGGTTGATCGGCCTCTACCAATAGTTCCCTATTCCTTCCATGTAGTTTGATAGTCCTTCGTTGACGTGAAAAGATCGGGTTTACAGGCTGGGGGCCTGAAGACTGTAGGTCACATCACTCCACAAAAAAATTCTAATGTGTGCACTTAATATGCATTCTCATCAGACATTTTAACCTATAAATACATTTCATTATGGCCTTGGCCTTTTGTTATAGAGTATGGGGAAAGATATAGACTGTAAAGTAGGTATTCACATGGCAGTATTTACATTAGCAAGTGAAGGGATGTGAATTTGCTAAAATAGAAGTGCTTACTGTACTTAAATAAAAATCACTATTTCTATTAATACACTTCTTAAACTTTTCTTACTTATACAAAAAAAATTGGAGTGTTTGGCTTCTCACCTGCTCTATTGGACTTGCATTGTAACAATCAACTCCACCTGTAGTAGGCCTACTGTAAACTATATCTTCAGTCTTTTATGAAAATATATAAAGCAGTACAGCAATGTGAAGACTAATTAAAACATTTTATACATTTCCCCATAATCTAAACAAAAGGCCGAGGCCATAATAAATGCTTTTATTGGTTAAAATATGTCTGATGAGATTGCATCATAAAGTGCTCACTTTGCCATGAACAGGCTATACAAATATATCATCTTTGTAAATATATCTTAGATTAATTTATATTGAAAGAAATGGATCAAGTTCATTATGCCCTACATGTCCTTAGTAGTAGGAAGGGTGGTGCTGTCAATATAAACACAATTCCCACCACAGATACTTGGGCTATATTGCCTCTCTCAGCATTTAAAGTAAATCAAATTGCTCCTAGAAAATTAATTGTATTGTATAGTATAGATATGTACTTTTTATGGTATGTATGTGTCTAGAATTTTCTTAAGATTTTGTACTTTTATTTTACTTACATATGTAGGTCTATGTTAAATTTGTCACTTGTTTGAGTAGACTTGAGTGGTTCGGTTTCTGGCATTTTGTATTTTGTTTTATTCTTTCCATGTATCATATTACAAGTCCAAAGAATGATTATAAAATTGGCATCAAATACTATATACAATGATCCTACACGTAACATACGTAAGCCCAAAAAAATACACCCAAATTCTGTGCCAATACTAATTCGAGTAATGTTTCACCCAATTGCAGACAGTTATTTTGTGATAACGCGACAGAAATCTCGGGCACGACGGATTTTCCGAATAGAAATAATTTCTAATTACGTCTAGGGTGCGACAATTGTCAATAAACAATACTGCAAGAGTGGTGTTGTAGGAGTATTTTATCTGTAGGCCTAAATTATTTTTTCTGCTTTCTTTAAGCATAGTTAGTTGTAGGTACCGTTGTAGTGTGTCGTCTTGAGTGAAAGGCAATATTGATTGACTTGTGTTTACTGTTTCTTAAAACTGCTCATTTCTACCATTTTTCATACTGTAACCGCCGTCCACAATGAAGCGACAAATATAATTTACGTGGTTAAGTTTGTTGGTTTCAGGAAATTTGCGCAATGTTGATTTTACGGAATGATTCTGCACATAGATTATTTAAAGCTAGTGACTAACAAATGTGACTTTAGTGAAATTTGTAAGGATTTCCATAGAAAAACATGTTTCAAGGGGTTGCGAATTTTACAGTTAAGTTTGCCTGTTTTGTAAATAATGTATTAAGTGGTATGTGGCCTAATGAAGCCGCACTTTCACCACTTTTGTAGTTTGTAAAAAATATTTGTTTATTTGCCTATATCATAAATTCAACGAGTGTAAGGTTAACTTTGGCCAAAGTGTGTGATGTATGTTTATATTGCTGCATTTGTACGAATACGAACAGCGTCGTATATATCGCATATCTTCTTTTTTCATTGAAGTTAAAATTTTCACCCATAAGAACATCAAAACAATGCCTTCTCATGAAAGACGTAAAACTAAACACACAGCCCCCTCCCCCCCCCCCTCAAAGTACCTAACTATTTCCTTTTTCCCTCTAAATAAAATAAACATAACCCAAATAAACATAACTAGGTAAAAATAAAACCGATTGGAATGCCAACGTAGCTATAATATCCTACATCGATAGAGTTAGGCCCATACAATTTTTTTCCAAAACTTCAAAACATAACATGCATGTGATTTGTGTTGTGTTATTCTTCTATTGTCATTTTGGTAAACACACATATGGCATTCTGCAACATTTTTGTATTTTCAGTCATGAGTGGTCAATATATATATATATATATATATATATATATATATTTTTTTTTTTTTTTTTTTTTTTTTGTGTCTCATCACCTCACAGTGTTTTAGATACAAACACAATTTACGGTCACGCGAATGTAAATCCACTACAAAAGTACGAGTGACTGCCATTTAAAATAAGAAACAAAACAGAATTTAAAAGGGAAGGATGGAAATAAATTAAAAAACATGCGCCGGAAATGAAACTGCAGTTGGTCGAATTAAAATGAGTGTTAATGGAATCCCTATAAAGATAAATATGTATTAAAGTATATAAATAAAAATGTGTAAATAAATATATTTATACAAATTAAATTTATATAAAAATGTATTTTATATATAAATATTATTCTTATATAAATATATTTATATATAAATATGTTTACATATGTAAAATATTTATACATATAAACTGTTTTATATATACTTTATTTATATAAATATATTTCTTTATACAGATATTTTTTTATCCACAAATACATCTTTATCTCTGTTGGTTTCAATTGACCATGATATCAGATTTAAAAAATAAATTCGAAATTCCCCCCATTAAACTGTATTTTGAATTTCCTGCTGCCGGCCGCTATCTTGATCTTTAGTTCATGACCAGTCGAAAGGCGCTACGATCGCAGTGCGTCCTCGGTCAAAGATGACAACATAGGCGATACTGATCTAGTAACGCTTTATTTATCTATGGCTTATTCTGCTTACGACCACCACAATGTCTAGATCTTCAATATTCCACGAAGGCAACATAGGAAGTCAGGACGAACACAACGTAATTTTGAAATTTTCTTGTCCACTCGCGTTAATAGTTTTACTGCAAAGGTGTTTAATGATACTCAGGGTCAGGTTGTGCGCCTCAGCGGGAACGAGTAGAAGTGGTAAGTGTTGGACAGTTTGTGCATTGTAATGGGCCTAGATTTGCGAGTCTTTAGTAGTTGTAGAGGTTGTGCTTTATTTTGGTGGTAAGTGGCCTTAAACTGTAGAGTTTGGTATTTTGTACTTTCGGCTGCACATTCCAAATTTAATTGGTAATAACTTGTTGAATTTTGTGTTTTCGCAGTATGAAGGCAGACGCGTAGTACTATTTGATAGCCGCTGCCCCATTTGCCTGGCCCGGCTCATGATTGATTTTGTGTTGAACTGTCCATGCTTAGCCTGTTGAGCAAAAATCTTTTAGATGTTTTCCCTTTTTTTATAATATTTAATTGTCAGGTACATGGTGATTTAACGGCCCAACACATTCATAGGGGTGCCGTAGTGTAAGTTAAGCGTGTTGGTAACTTTTAATGTGTAGATTTTCACTTGTATTATTCTATGGGTTGGCAAACCACGGCGTTTACCCTTTTTGAAACTTAAATTAATGTTGGAGTAATTCAATGTTTTGCCGTTAGTGTGTGCTCCATTGCAAGCTTACGTATACTATGTGTATTAAATATGGTTGCTTTAAAATGAGTAGTAACTGTGCAAGGGATTTGTGAAATCCATATGAGAGTCGAAACTTTACTGAAAATAATGATCATCCTTATAGTGAAGTCTATAAAATATATTTCTGGCTTGTGGGTGAGGTTGTACAAAGATTATTTTAAAATAAATATAAGCTGGTGAAAATGTTTTGTATGACATTAGTCAGGATAGCAAACAGGCTACTTGTTAACGGTGCTCAAAGACACAGCTCAATGCGATGCCTTGGCACGCAAACTCATGCTTGTTCACGTGTAGAAAAGGTAGTCTGGATAAGTATCACCTGGCAACTTATTAAAGTAAATTGCATGATTGTGTTCGGAATGTTAGTTGACTGGATAACATTCAATGAAAGTAGTTGTGTATTTTTTTTTTTTTAAATCTGCTTCAAGCAAAGGCAGTTACAAAGGAATTTTTATATTTGTAGCTGATGGTATAGGTACACATATATTGTGGAAACCAGGTGCTATAGTAAAATTGTATTATTTCGCCAATCAAATTCTTACGGGTACTGTGTGCCATTGTGTAAATGTGGCGTTCTTTGTGATGGCATTATTCTATAATGATTATTGTGCTCAATAAGAGTTCTCTCAAGATTCACCTTGTAACTGATCAGTATAACAAACTTGTAAGTCCATTTTACCTTGTCCAGCATCAGTTGAATAGATGTACTATAAAATTATATTTGGTATGGTACTGAATAATGATAACTAAACAACTTATGTATGCTAAGGGTATTCAACCAAATAAATGGCCAATTTTAAAAGGGCGGTTTTTTATTGTATGTTATTCTATGTCAATTTTGAGACAAGGAGTCTCATGACTACAAATTTTCGCCACTCCAATTTTACCGTTAACTTCCCTGCCTGCTACAAGATTGCCTGTTGTTGTCGGCTGATCGCCATACCAGCTATATTCCCCGTTTTGCCTACACTTAATACTCCCTAATATGACATGTTTATCATTTAATTATACTTGAATACACTCTACCTTTTGAAGAAATGATGTATGTAGACACCGAACGTTAAAAATGCGTGTTGCTGCAGTGACAATTCCTGAACCATAGACATATGCGACCACTTGGTTCGTGCACTCGTTCAGGACTGAAAATGGCCGGTGCTACTTACCAGTGTGTTTACTGGCCTGCACGCCTATGGTAGAAGCGCTGGTTGGCTGGCAGTTGAGGGCAACTGCCGTAAAGATGGCGCTACTCTGCCGGAAACATTGAGATATCCAGAATATTCTATACTTGTAAAGACTAGTGTTGAGTGGTAATTTTAATAAAGGTGGCGCTAGTTTGGCCGGATATTATTTCTGATTTGAGGACAGGTTAAGCCAATATGAATAGTGGTGGGGAAGTTTTCCCCTAGCATTTTTTTTCACTATAAATAGTCCCTCCAGAGGACTGGTCAAGCAGAGAGACCTGGCCGTTGGGGGTTGACCAGTACAGCTGCAGAATATGAGATAAGTACACAACTCTAAGGCCATAAGGCTAGTTTTCTGTAGGAATGGGTGTTGTTACCCAGTAATTTGTAGAGTATTGGAATTTCCTGGTAATGTAAAACTTTAGAACACACTACAGTTGATTGTAGAAATTTCAAAAGAATATTATCATCGTGCATTGTAAAATGTTAATGCATAAAGTAAAATTTTGTTGTGAGATGAATACCTCATGCTAACGCCAGAGTTCAAGTACAATAAATTCCAATATTATGGAATTAACATTTCCAGTTTTAATGGAATAAAATACTCCTTGCTATCAAGATTTTAAAACTTTTATGTATAAAGTTTTAATGCACGAGGTTGTATCTCAAGTCTTATTAAATTAGGCTTTTGCTTGAATTTTTGCCTATTCTATGTTCCAGCTAGATGAGAATTTGATTAGCTACGGTAGTTGTTTTAACTAGCCAAAAAGACCAAAATATTTAGAATTGTGGGGATGTTACCCGGATATTGTCAATGAGATTTCCAGTCTTCAGAAATGATAAAAAGCTGTTATTTTGATATTTTGTATTTTAAGTGAATTTTCAAATGTATAATATTTCAAGCATTGTGTGCAAAGGAAATCCAATCGCCAATTTGTAGATGTGGTAGATTTTTGTATCAGTATTATATTGATCGTTGAAATATGTAATGTGGGTATTGAGAGTTTTGAATATAGCTATTTTGTATCAGTATTATATCGATTGTAGAAATTGTAATGTGGGTATTGAGAACTTTGAATATAGCTATTTTTCATAACGCATGTATTTTTACCTGGTAGTTAGTCTGTTCAACCCTGTTAAGTCATTAGCCCTTAGGGATTTATATTTCTACTGTTACAACTTGGTCGTTGGTAGTTTTGCTGGATGTAAGTCCTTGCTTGGTTCTTACCTGAAGGGCTAAGCAAGGGCCTCATTCTGTGCTATTCTGATTGTCCCTTAAGGGCAAGCTTGGACTTTGAATTTAACATCTGCAATTTATCTTTCATTGAACTTTTGATTTGAATTTGGTGACGTCACATGAGTTGTGGAAGAGGTGCTTTAAGAAAGGATACATATATTGTCCAGTGAGTTTTACTTTCTGTGTTACGTAGTAATTTATATTTTTACACCGTGGCAACAGGTTGGGTTCAGTCCCTCAGTAAACCAGTGCTGTCCCAGTTACTAAAGGAAGCCGGTGAAGAAGTTTTAGATGCGGATGGCATCTCTGAACTTCGGATAAAAGCGCGTGCTTTGATTCGTAAAGGAGATGGGTAAACCGGTGCTGAAGGAACCTGTTCTCAAGTCTTTAAAAAATGTATCACCTGGTCTGTTGGCTAGAGTACCTGAACTTAGGAATTTACAACTAGAGTCTGTAGTTACGTTTTTGTGGGCTTGAATTTAGTACTTGCTCTTAACTTCTGCTTGCGAAAAGTGATATTTGCTGCCCCTATTTTTTTTTTTAAGTGCCTGAAGAACTTCAGCCTATTTTTGGGTTGGCACGTAATGAAAATTGGGACATTTCTCACTTGTACTCTACAGTGTTTCAAACTATTGCTAGTGAGGTTGCCCTCACAAAGTTTAAACTTAAACTTTTAAAGAAACGCCAGTTACCTAACCAATCCATGACGGAATTTGTATCCGAAGTTATGGGGATTGTAAATGTGGTAGGATTTCCCTGCGCGGATGAATATTTTGCTACTTATTGCCTCATAACAGGGTTTTTTTTTCTAGCCATCTTACTACTTTGAGTCAGTTGCTTACTTTAGTATATGATGTAGAAAAAACACTGCAGGATTGTGCTGGTGTTTCACCCTCTCATGTACCAAAAGAAAACAAAAGTGAGGTTAGAAAAACTGAAACTCGAGCCTGCTTCATATGCGGACGTCAAAATCATTTTGCCAAATTTTGTTTTTATAGGAAATCTATAACTACTGTGGCTAGGCATAAGGTTTATCGTTCAGGAGGTCAGGATTCCAGTAGGAATGTTTTAGTAAGAGTACTTGGTCACAAACCGATGGGGCGGCTGATAAAATTAAATCTTTTGAGGAGAAATTGAAATATATGCAATGTTGTTATAAGGAGAAGGGCCATCTTAGATCTCGGTGCCCTCAAAGGGAGAAAGAAGTGGGGAAACATATTATTAACAGTTTATCTTTTGAAAGGAAACACCGTTTGCTTTTTGTGCCGGTTCTGATAGCCGATAAGATCAAAGAAGGGTTTTTACTGGATTCGGGAGCCATCTGTTGTCTTATTAGCCAGTCTTTTTGTAATTATTTGTTATGTTATCTGCGTAAAGAATTAGTTCGTATTTTTCGGCAGGAGACAATGGGATTTTCTGTAGCTAATGGAGCAGAAACAGATTCCCAGTGCATGGCGACTTTCAAAATAAAAATTGACCATTTTTCGTGGTAGGTAAATTTTCGTGTATTGCCTGGACTTATACATGATATTTTGTTAGTGGTAGATTTCCTTGGTAAAACCCGAGCATGTTTGAATTTTCATAACCATGAACTAATTTTTGAATTTAGGAAACAGAGTTCTGTTAAGATTTCAACAAAATTGTTTGTTTTAATAAAAATGTAGTGTCAGAAGTAGTAGATGAAAAGCAAAGTAAGGTAGAAGAGCCTTGTAATGAATTTTCTGATGTTGTAACTGTAAAGCTTAGTCATTATACTAAACAGCACATTGTTTTGAAGCTGAGAGATAGGGATCCTGTATCCTCAGTTCCTTACAGGCTGGCACCTCTGAAATTAAAAATTTTCAAAAATTTGGTGTCTAGTTATAAGCTCAGAATATAGTTTAATCTTCCACTAATATGTATTAAAGTACCGCCTTATTGTTGCCCAAAAAGAAACCAGGTAAATTCAGAGTTATTTGTGACTACCATAAAGTGAATAAAAAAATTTTTGTAGACCCGTACCCACTTCCTACCACTGAATCTGTTTTCCAGCATGTTGGGCAAGTGCTGTACTTCACTATTTTTGACTTAAATTCCGCATTTCTGCAATGCGATTTGCACCCAGATTCCCGTGAAATACTAGCCTTTGTAACTCCATTGGGCCAGTTACAGTGGACAAAGCTCCCATGGGAGTAAATTGTGGGCCGCAGGCCATATCACATCTGTTGTTCCAGGTTCTTGGTAAATACCAATATGACTTTTTATTCACATATGTCGATGATCTGTGTGTTTATAGCTATACTTTTGAGGATCACCTACACCATCTTAGGTTGTTTCATACTGCACTAAGATAAACATAATTAACTGTAAATCCTGAAAAGGTAGCATGGGCTAATACTAATATAAAGTATTTGGGGTTTGTGATAAATAAAGGGAAAATGCCTATGGATCCTGAAAGGATTAGGCCGGTCGTAAATTTTCCAACCCCTGGGAATTGTGGGATTCTATTCAAAATGCATTCCTGAATTTGCAAAGATCGCAGAACCATTAAATTCTTTAAAGAAGAAAAATGTTTTTGCACGGGGTCCAGAGCAGCAACATTCTTTTGGCAGTTAAAAGAGAAATTAGTTACTCCTCCAGTATTGCACCTCCCACAGTTCAGTAAGCCTTTTACATTACAGGTGGATGCTAGTTCAAAGGCACGTTGTGTTGTGTCAGTTTGAAGGAGAGAATTTAGTCCCTGTTGCTTATGCTAGTCGGTTGTTGACATCTGGCGAACAGAAATTTTCAGCTTTTAAGAAAGAGGCTCTCGCTGCGATCTATGGGATGGAGAAATTCTCGGATTACTTAGAAGCTACAGAATTCAAACTGCGAACGGACAACCAAGCCCTTTGTTGGTTTTTAACCACAAATAAGCCAATGGGTCGTTTGGCCAGATGGCTTGTACGACTTACTGAATTAAAATTTTGTGTGAAGCACATTAAGGATATTGAGAATGGGGTTGCAGACTGCCTCTCTCGGATATTCGATGAAGAGGAGTTCCATGAGGTACCAGCTGAAGATCCATCTAGTAGTTTCATGACAGTTCAAAGTGTTGAACAACTTAATGCATTCTCAGCTCCTTTGGTAGAACATAAAGATCAGGAAGTTTAGGTATCTGTTTTGCAGGATTTTCCCCAAGCCTATTTGTCACTTCAGTCCCATCAGGATTCCAATTTAGAGTGCATGTCAATCAAATCAGATATTGTTGCTGGAAAGTCAGGATCTTATGAGATTCGGAAAGGATTGGTCGGATATGTGGATCCGGAAAAAAAAAAAAAAAAAAAAAAGAGCTTTTTAAGTTCTATGTTCCCAGGGTATCGAGGGCTCAAATTTTTCATTATTACCATAACACCTTTTTGGGGGAAACTAGGGCAATAGAAAACTGTTTCTAGGATTCAGGAGATGTTCTACTGGCCTGGTTTGGCCAAAGAAGTAGAATAATTAGTTACAGGGGATATTGACATATGATTGGGATGTTCTAAGTGCTATTCCACTGCCCCGATTTCTATTCATTAAATTATTTGCTTATTCACTGTTTGATTCCCTTCAGAGCATTTAGTTTGGAGGACGTAGGTTTTGTCATTCGGCAGTAACAAATTTTATAATGTACCCACCCTCCTCAGACATGTTGGAGTCTCGCCTGGGGATGGCCCTGCAACTTTCACAGAGCTGGCGGGGCCACGGTGGTCTAGCCTACTGGCAGAATACTCCCCTCACACCTAGGTTGCAATGTCTTATATAGGTGTAGAGTTTAGTGCAAGAGTGTGCTAGGGTCATTTTTTTTATAATTTTTGTAATTTTGAGGTGTTTGGAGGGATGTTGATGGTAGATAGGCGATTTTTACGAATATATTTAACACACGAGAGAAATTCAGAGTGTTCTACGTATGAATAGATTACACGCATCGAGTCCCGGCGTGGTCGGTTCAGCATTTTTACATGTGGGAATCGTGCCGGACTGTCGCTGGTCGGCGGGTTTTCTCGGGGCTTGCATGCCGGCGCTGCTGCATACTCACCTCGCTTCAACCTCATCGGCTCTCTAGCCCTCGCTGTTAAGAGTTGCCCAAACGTCCACACAAGAAAGAGTTGGTCTACTAGCTACATGAGCGTGACGTCATAGAGAGCGCAGTCTGAGAAAACCTATGGTTGGGCAACTAACACCGAGATTTGATTGGGAAAATAATTCTCATTTAGAAGTTTACACGTGCCGAAGATGGAAAGAGTTAGATATACATTTTGTGCTATGATGAATAGTTTGTTATTTATCATCTCTCTTCCTTGTCAAATGGCATATGTATAGAGTGCATGTTTAAGAAACAGACTACAAAAAATTTTCTTACATAAAATAAGTTTTCTTTGCAAATACATGACGTAATTTAAAATTTTAATAGTGACGTATTAACTTCCACGGAAAAAGAATTATAAGTATTTAAATACTTGTAACATAATAAATATATACATTCATTTGTGCCAAATATGCGAGTGAGTTCCCGACTAAAGCAAACATATTTTTTAATAGAGCATTTATATTTCACATGTTATCAATTAGCTCAACATAAGAAACCCAGCCTTGCTTACATATTTGTGTACCTTCCAAAACTGCCACGTATGTATAATAATCGCAGGTACTGGTTAATATGATGTTTGCACAATCTTTCTATAAAGTAGTTTTAGACATATACCTATTATAGTATTTATTGTCGTATTTCAATAAGACATGTTCAGCTGGATATACGTTTTAACTAGACGAAGGTAATGCTGTAGAATATACTTTCAGCCGGACTCATTAAAGGCTTGGACCTCCATAATAGTTATGTGTCTTTTAGATACACAAGTCATAGAAATATTTCTGACATTTATGAAAGTAACTTGTATTAACGTATTTAGGAACAATTGTTAACTCTCTCTAGCAACAGTACAAACATTGTACAAAATATCTTTGTACTTCAAAGTTTAAACCAAAATAAATTGATACATATAAATCCTATTTTCGTGGTTAATAACAAATCAATTGTTAAAAAATATATAAATATAAATTCCACTCAAATTCAAAAAATTATCTTGGTGGAGCATATGTATATCGGAATTCAATTTAGTAGGACCAAAATTTATGTGTTGCATAAATTATGTATAGCTAAACTCATGTCACTCTTCTAGGTGAAATAGTTTCCTTAACTTTGAAATAATGTCCGTATATTTATACCAGTGTAATATTACAGTTAAGGATGCAGAAATAAGAGTGAAATATGGAAGTTTGAAACCGTCATAACAAAAAAATAAAACTCTGTTTTCAAAACTATTTTCAAATACGAATTCCTTTGAACATTCTAAACATTTTAACTCTGTTAAATATCTTTAAGTTATGAACTCCATTATTTCAAATTGGCATATTGTTTCAGGTAGCTATTATTTCACATACAGTAAAGTCTAGTAGAGTATTAATGTTATATTGGATCTATTTCGATGCACTAATTATTTCGTAAAATAAATCAACATTTACATAAAATGGAATTTAGAATCTGGAAGAAATACAAAATCAAACTGAGAATGATCGCATGTGGGAATCGAGCCGGATGATGCCGGTGGTCGGCGGGTTTTTATCAGAGTTCTCCCGTTTCCCCCACTCTTTCATTTCGGCGCAGCTCCATACTCGCCTCGATATACCTTCATCGGCGCTCAAGAACTCGATATTAAAAGCCACGCCCAAATCTCTTGGCTCACACATTCAGTCACCAGCAAGGAAGTATCTTAGGTTATGATGCATTCATAAATAAAACTTTTTTTTCAAGTGTGTTTTACTCATTACCTCACTTGGATCTATGATCCGCGTTACATTCTTGGCCAAATTAGCACCGAAGGCATACAGTATTAATATAAATATTAGTTAAAGCCACACAAAACTTATTGTCTTTATAATATAATAGTGGACAGAGTACGCATGAGTCTATTGATTCTATAGATCTGAACGTATTTTTATAAACGACTCCTGCCAGCACTGCTGGAGGATATGGTCGATGTCATGTATCTTGTTAATGTTAGCGTTTTAAATGGTTTAGTGTCTGCTCACACCTTTAAAGCAAATAAAGTTATGTAAACCTTGTTTACCTACAAGCAGATTCTAATGTGCAATTATTTAATTTCGTTATAAGAAAACTTTGGTTGTCATTCTGGAGTAATTGTAAACACTTACATTAATGACGAATAGCAATACCCCACAAATGCACAAATAACTAAAACGAAATATTTACTCAAGAAAAGGCGTTAAGGGGAATGGTGCACGAAAGCTGTGTATTTACCTTAATTTTGATCAAATTTTTTTTTGTCATAGAATATTTCAAAATTTTTGGCATGACAAGACATAAATAATAATTTCGGACACCTTTTTACATTGATATATATATTCACTGTCATTACTAATATCGGAGCACTGTTGGAAGATAAGATAGGATATCTTATTTCTTATGTTCCGTCAGCACTCGCAGAATAACAAAGGTAGCGGATATTTAGCGATACAATAAGTTGTTAAAATTAATATTTACGTCTTGTCATGCCAAAAATTACGACAAACCCTCTTAAAAACGAGTTATAACGAAAATCGGGTAAATATACTGCTTTCGTACACCACTGCCCTTAAGAGTATGGCGATTGAAGAGATTTGGGCATCTCTTAACATGAAGGTCTTGAAAGCCGTTACTTTAAAAGAGTCAAGGTATTCTCCTATAAGCGTTGGACGTTTTCTTGCGTATGTTTTCTTGTTACTCAACAACGTCATAACGGTTCTACGGATATGGATGAAAGTGGGTACAGGGTTAGATTATAATCTGGATTAGCACAAAGGGCACTTTTCATCCCGGAAAACGAACAGTTACTTAGGGAATATATAAAATATGCCAAAAAATATAAAATTCTAGTTGGCGCCGGTTGGTGGTGTGTTGTTTATATTTATCACGCGGTTGGAGCCGCGGGTAACAACTAGTTTGTTATAATGGGTGTGAAAGTTGCTACTTTCAGCAATACTGTAGCTAAGGTAATATCTAAAACCATTTAAATTTTGGTTCTTTTTTTTTAATTTCACGCTTTCACATCGTCACAATGTATTATTTTTAATATATATATATATATATATATATAGTAATGTTTTGGGAACATTCGGTGGAGAAACAACCAAACTCTTTAGCCGCCACGTTTAAAGCCACTGTGATGTTTTTGGAGAAACTTGGGAACTATCCTTTGCTATGCAAATTATGGTTCCTATAGCACCACGAAATGGCGCCACTGTGAGGTATTGTGAACTTGGGGTGTTGGCTTATTACGATGCGCCACTGTGATGTATTGGGTAAACTACGTGGAGAATAATTATGTGTAAATGTGTATGAGAGAGATATGTGTAACCCAGAATATATGTAGCAGAATTCTTATTGACCCTTGTACCTTGAGAACTTACTCTCCAACGGCGTACTGGTCGTCTCAAGAACTCTGTAAGGACATTTACATGCACTGGCATTCACAACACATAAAATTTTCAAACTCCTTAAGAAGCACTTCATTTACACTATTATTTTTGTAAAAGAAAATCTGATAGTTGGGGTGCAGCATTACCAATAAAAGAAATCAAAATGGTAATAATTATCTTTAATTCAAAGCAGAGAAATATAAATAAAAAATATAAATAAAACTCTTTAGCTGTGTATGGAAAATCCAATCTATTAATGAAATCCTTTGTTCTGCAATTAATTCAAACTCATTAGAATATTGCCACCATTAGAAAACAAGAATTACTTAAACTGAAAAACAAAATATTATTTAATGTATTTAAGCTGATTTCGAAATAATAAGGTAAATTGTAGATTTATTAAACTGTATCCAGATTAATAGGGTCTGTAGTTGAAGTGCCCCTTAAACAAGTTCTACGTAGTGAGCTCCACTAAACCATAACATTATACATTCTGATCACTATCCCACATATCTGACTTTAAGTTCGTTATCTCTTCAAAAATTATAGCAAATTCTCAAAGTTCTCCCACAAAGTTAAGTTCCAATCAAAATTAGTAAACTAGTTCTTCACTCCCAATTTAACATGAAATCAAATGTCAAGTTCAGATAGTTTTGCTCTGGTAACTAGCTCAAATCGGTTAGCGTAGGACTACTGGACTCAATTAATAAGTGACATCTGTGCTGTAGCTTAAACTTCCAAAAATCAGATTAACTGTCACAAATATTTTGGGAGCAATAATAAATCTGTCAAAGACGCTACCAAACACAAGTTTACAGGTCCGAAAATTAGGTGGCGTCACTTTAATCTGGAGTCACGCTGACGCTACCAGCATGGCGTCGTGGCGTCGGTGCACGCTCTCCTTGTAGACAGCGTCCACTAATAAAATGAACTAACGCAGCTAGACTTTGGCCTCTTCTTCACTTGCCAAGCTGGCCTGTATATTATACTCACTTCAGGGTACCAAAACACTCTTCTAATTTATGATGATGCCGGGGATTTCGTTCATGAAATCCCGGCTCTCAAAACCACGTCTCTGGATGATCAGATCCGTACCCAGAAGCCCTTGACTTCCGTCATCTCTGTTATCAAGTCTTATCAATGTAGCGCAGCTACTTCCGGTCCATTACGTCACTAAAAAATAGCTTAACACCAAATACAATTAAAACTGTAAATAAAAGAAAACCAATAGAATTGAAAAAATAATAATAAATACTGAAATGTGAAAAACTCTGAAAAATCATTAAGTCAGATACTTAAATTAAGCAGCTAAATTGCTCAGAATAATATCCTAGCTTACCATCGAGTAACATCCATTAACATACAACCACTGAAAAGAATGGTGGGTCCTGACTTAAATTGCTCGTTTAAAAGTCATTAAAATCAAATATGTGAAATTGCATAAATATTCCAGTTAAAATAAAAAAGTGTTTAAAAATAGCCAAACATATGTGTGTGTCATACAGTACAAAACAATACACGTGTTAATTTGCATACTGTGTGGCATGTAAATGAGCGTATATGGATCTGTCACTATATATATATATATATATATATATATATATATATATAATTTTGATGTAACCTATATATGGTAAATAAAGTCAATAAATATGGTGTGTGTGTATATATATATATATATATATATATATATATATATATATATATATATATATATATATATATATATATATATATATATATATACACACACACACACACACACACACACACACACTATAGCAACTTTTAATTACTCTTATTTACATAAATTCACTTTGAATTACATGAGAGAAGGAATATGAATATTCCCATTTCCGTTAAAATTATTTTCACATCATAAATATCAATACCAACCCTACGAGAGACAACTCCTACGACAAAACTTTCCAAGCCTCTATTGTTTCTCATGGTTTAATATATTTTGTTTTAATGCTGGAGTAAATAAGCATTGTATTATAACCATGATTCCGTATTTGTTTACTGGGTGAGTTTGCACAGTGTTTGACAAGAGTTCTTGCATTCTGGAGGACGCGGGCTCGAATCCCGGTGCAGACAATCTGCTTACCGTTTGCCCATAGTTTCCCGAGATCACTCGAGCGTAATGCTGGGCTGGCTCCGTACTACTACAGAACATGGCCTATTCCTTCTCCACTCCTCCTCTGACCAACTTGCTACGTCTGTAATGCCCTCACTGTACGAGACGTTAGACTCCCCCTCCCTCCCTCTACATAAACACACACACACACATACCCACCATGCAGGCTAATCACGGCGAAGTGAATAACTTTGAAAACAACATCTGCAAAGCCTCACTGCTCATAATGGCATTCACACACACTGCAGCGCGCACTCACATGCACAAGCTCACTCTCACCACCAGCGAATTGATCATAATAATTCTAAGATATAATGTTTTATTGAAAGTGTAATCTTTAATTTCTTTGCCTTTTAAGTCAGTGCTTTTTTGTTTTACACATTCAAATTAGAATACAAAACTGATGTTTATAACTTATTTGCATTGCTAAAATTAGTACAGTTTCGCTTAGAGCGTACGAACGAATAAAATGATTAGACCGGTAGAAATGTCAGTTTTAACTTGTGGCGGAAAGGTACGAAATGGGAAATAAAAAAATAACCACGCTGTAAAAAAATTTCTGGCAAACAACCTGAACTGTAATGAAAGTATTTAACCTATAGACTATATGGTAATAATACCACACATCAAGCTGCAGACATAGGAATATTTAGCGTCGCTACTATACAAAATTGGGAACTTACCTACGCATTTGACTGTTTCCTGAGCAAATGTAGGAACGCTACAGTGAATGTTCCGGGGAGGGGGGGGGGGAAGGAATTATCATTCCCGCTTTCCCATTAAGTGTACACACTGATATGGTAAATTTCCGAATGATTTCTTAGACTACTGAGAGTGGCTTTAAAAGTGCTAAATTAGCCGTGAACAATTTTCACGTTCTTTATTTACAGACCTTATATGTGAATTCCCAAACACTTCAGTTTCAGAGTTGCTTTACACATATTATTACTGCGGGTGCTCGCTGCTTAGTACATTGAGAAAAATATTTGGTTCAGTATAAACAATATATTTTTTTTTCGTGACATTTGTTTCAGCAATTTATTTTTATTTTTTTTTTTACAACTAAGCCTCGGTTCCTCCAAATGAAAGAAGTTTGTCCACGAAGCCAAATAATTTATTTCAATTAATTTGTTTTTTGCCAAACAAATATTTCGTTTTTTCGGTATGTTAAACGAATATTTAGTTTAAGCAAACGTGTCGTTAAAATTTGTCAACAAGATATCTTTACACCGAGAGAGATGTTTGCCCAACCAACAAAATAAGATACCTTATTTATTTGTATAGGTCTAAAAATGCATTTTGCTGCCCCAACTAATTATTTTGTTGAGTAAACAAAACTAGAAAAACAACAAAATCATTTTTTGTTCATCTAACAAAATACTCTCTTCTATTAACAGAACCTCTGTGTTGTTCCAAATGAAAATGGGTTGTCAACAAAATATTTATATGAATTACTTCTCTATATTTTTTGGCTACTCATTTGATTGCCTTCTCTAAAAATACAGCTCGAGATTTTGTTTGAATTTTTTGTAACAATTAGGATGGTAACAACGCTTTTTAGAGCATTTATTGATGCTTAATAATGGCATAGACATCTTAATACAACAAGATAAACAGGAAACTTCAAAGTAAATCTGGAAAACTGAAAATATTTATCGGCGCACCATGTCCGGATTTCCAACTGAACGTATCTGAAAACATTTATATCGTAACAGTAGTTATTTTAGCTAAAGTTGCTATGGCTTATTGCTCAGGCTGCTATGGCGTAGTTTTCAGCTTTGAATGATCTTCGTTCGAATCTTGATCGGTCTTCTTTTTTTTTTAATTTGCCGTAGAACTTTAATGTACGCAGAGCAAAAAAATCTTAAGTTGCACCAACCAAATCTTTGTTTCGGCTAACCAAATAAGAACACCAAAATAATTTGGATTCAACAACATAATATTTAATTTCTCGCATACAAACATTTAATTTGGCTGGGCCGATCAAACTTTAGTTGATACGCAAAAACCCTTTTCTCTGTGTAACCGTGTATAATCTCCTAGAAAGTAATTTCCTCCGAAGTAGAACTCGTAGCACGGGCCGCTCGAAGGAGATACCTTGTCCTTATAACGTAGCTGATCGCTGTCTGGTTGAGGGTGTGTCGGAGAGAATGTAACACGCTACAAGGTCGACACCATGCGTCTATGGAACGCACTCTCGCCGTTACAGCCACGACTCAGCCGATACGACAACAATGTGTGACCTCGTATTTCGTGCTGTCGCCTAAACATTTTCTATAGCGTAAAATATTGAGCATTGGTCGTCCAAGTTTGTATGATCGTAAGACTTTCGATTGCTTATACATGTTTAAAACATCTGTAATCTATCTCATTAACTCTCTCTACCAACACGATTTCCAAATTACTATCGTAATTGCAAAATTTTAGCGGTTCGTAAATACGGTTCGTCTGAGCGGAAGAAACTTCTTGAAACAAGAAACTACAAAATAGTAACCACCCAGAAGCGAAATTTCGTGGCGTTCTCATTGTAGTTCTCACTGTAGTGGTTGGACTACTCGCCTCCCACCTAGGCGACTCGGGCTCGATCGCCCTCGGATTTCGGCATGTGGGAATAGTGCCGTGTGATGCTGCTGATCGGCGGGTTTTCTCTAGGGTCTCCCGTTTTTCCCGCCCTTGCATTCCGGTGCTACAATATCCACTGTGGCTGTTGGTGTCCTGTGACAGGCAGGTCGTCATCCCACCATGGGGCACGCATGTTCGACGGGTGAGAGATCCATAGAACGCGCAGGCTACCGAAGCAGTGTGACATGTTAGCCATCCAAGAACCATCATATGACGTGTACCACAAGTTGTCGCGCATTGTCGTATTCGTACAGCAAGAATCCAGGCTGGTCCTGAAGGTAAGCGACAAAAACAGGCTCCAACATCTGCGCTTTGTAACAGAGTACCGGCGATGCGGACTAGGCGCGGGAAGCTCTGGAACCCGATGTTATACTATACCACAACTCCAGTTGCTGGGTCGGTATGGCGGTGTCCAGACACATAGCGACAACCATCATGGTGTCACAAGCAGAAGCGTGATTCGTAGGAGAAGAAGACGGCATGACATTGATACCTGGCATTACATGCACCATTGCAGCCACAGGCATGTGTAGTGAGCAGTCAGTGTAACCCGCAGTAATGGGCACTTTGACAAGATGCTGTGAAGCTGGAGACAGTACCAAACCATGCGTGTGGAGAAATACGGATGTGCTACATGCCCTGAACTCTTGAGCAAGGGCGTTGAAAGTGCCTCTGTGGTCCGTAATACCAAGCATATCATATGTCTGCCCTCATATTTGTTGGTGCAAAGAAGTCCTTTTCCAACTGCACATCGCCCAGTCCCGTTTCTCCTTGGTCCACTGATCCGATATCTACTTCTCTATGGTTGCATTTCTTCCAAGATGAGAACCAATTTCGAGGAAAGACAATCTACAACCCCAATAGGGCACGATTCTCCTGCACCAAACGAGCAAAACTTTCGCAATGTTTTTATGTTCTTCGAAATTCCATGCTTACTCCTTCTGCATACACGAACGATGGGGAAACACAATGCTGCTACTTGTCAATGACAACCAGGTTTCTACTTATGTACCGCATATCAGAGTGGCACATACTGCGCCACTCTGCCGAATATCTAATCACGTCGTTATCCTACCATGCTCTATGAATTCACCAATGAGTGTTCCTTAAGTTGTGTCCTAGGTGTTGGCTAGCAGTGTACATCTTTCGGCTAGCATAATATCTTAGAATATTTTCCACCAATTACTTTTGAAATCTTGTGGAAAATGCCTTCTGTTTAGACATTTTTTAACATACATATTCCTGTTCCTGTCACTGAGTACCTGTAATTGCACACACATATGCATATACCAGGTGTTTCAGGAGTAAATGGAAATACGTTACTAGGTGATAATATGGACCATTGTGAAGGGAAAACATCAACAAACACATGCTTTATTCGCAGAAGTGCCCGAGATACAGCTACATGAAACTGACAGGAACGGTAACGGACAGGTGACAGTACATGAACAGATCGTTACGTGTTGGGTTGTATTGTGCAAATTCCCTTTAAAACACATGAGTAGTATGTGCATGTACGTTCTGGATACAGTGCCCAAAGAGTTAAATTGGTGCCCAAAGGTTTAAATTGATTGAAAGGTTAAGTGTCGTTCACCCAGAATAAAATATGTTATATGTATTGTCCTATATTATATATAATTATTTATATTCCTATCTTATAGATAATTACATATATGTATATTCCTAACCTATATATTACTATCTTATATAAATATATATAACTTTCGTATAAATATTTATCTATATTCCTGTGTGTTTTCTTCTGGGTGAATGTGTATTTTTGGGGTTTCTCAGAGTGCTCCCAATCGCGAACGTTTTATGATTTTTCTCCGCATTTAAAATTTTGATAAAAAATTATGTATCTTTTTGTTTTGAACTGTAGATTTTGAACAGATTGTAAGTAAGGTTATGATCCTATGATCCTTTTCTGAACTTGACAGGTTGCCGAGCAGTCTAAGACATTGGATTTAATTATATTTTCTTGTAAGGGTAGCATGGGTTCGAATCCTGGGCAATGCACTTAATTTTCAGACATATATTGCAGACAGTTGATTTAGTCTCATTCGCAGTTCGTCTGTCGTTCGAGTAAGCGTTCTATTTCTCTGATTGAGTTCGAGTGACTTGAGACTTAGCTACATCATTTTTAGACATATAAAAGCATTGTGTGTATCGTCACCACAAATAATCCAAACATATTTCTCTCCTTGTAAGGTATAGTGAAAAAGATGGTTTGTTGTTCTGGCAGTCAGATAATTTTTATCAGCTAATGTGACATATGAAAAGCTTAAATCACTTGCAGCACACCAGACAGTTACTGAACTCGCATACCTACCTACATAAACTATTCCTTCTGATGCATGGATGATATGAAATAAAATGGGTTTACAAGAGAAACAGAAAATGTGTATCCAACCTTGAAAGATGTATAAGTGTAAAGACGAATGGTTGTTTGATGGATGAATTCGCAGGTTAAATAATGAACAGGTAGATTATCCTTTGTATAACACTGCATCAAGCACATTGCTTTTTACATATTCATACTCAGCAGACCTATAGTGAGATAGTTGAAATGGTTAACATACACTATTTGTTCTGGTTGAAAACAGCACATAAGCTTGCAATCATGTAAGAACGGATGTAATTTCGTCAACGACCATGGTAGAAGGGATCGTCGCGAGTGGAATTATCTACTATGACTGTGTGCTCTGTTAAAGATGACATTAATGGTATGTTGGAGGGTTGTAGCCTAAAATGTTTTGGTTTGTGGGGTTTTTGGATGACGTAGGAATGGTATGAAGTAAGTAGCTGATATGTTGCATATACACTGTGATCTGTGTGGCATGACTGAAGTATGCTAGGGTTATGGTTGGTATAATACCCAGTACTCTTGGTCTTCAGGGTTACTCATATTTGGTTTTGTACATCTCAGGTATCGTGGTCAGCATTTTTATTGGTATGAGTGGTTGATAGAGTGATTTATATTAATGTCTGGTATGATATTTGGATGGTGTCTGATGGTATGACAAACATGTTGGACTTGTGATTTTTTTTAGTAATATCAGTGTGGGATGAGGTCTGCTTGAATTATAGTGGACAGTATGAGTGGTGAGTGTATTTTAGCCTGATGATGGTTGGTATAATCAGCTAGTTTATTCATTGGTGGTATGATATTTGACTGGTATTTGGTGGTATGACAAACATGTTAGACTCGTGATTTTTTTGTAAGGTCAGTGTGGGCTGTGGTATCCTTGACTTCTATTAAGAGGTATGAGTATATTTAGTCCAGTGACAGTTAGTCAAGCATATGGTATGAATGTTAGGTTATGGGTTGCTCTGGAATATAAAATGTGCTTGGTAAGCTTGGGTTATCATTGATGGTATGTTGGGTGATATGTATTACATGTATTCCAATATATCTGCCTTGTGGTTGTTGGTGTGTGTCGAATGGTGTGGGCAGTATGTATGTGTGTAATGCTAAGGCATGGTTGAGTTAAAAGCGTTTGGTTTGGCTGGTATGTGAATTTTGACTGGCATCAGTCGCCTTGAGAAGTTGGATCGGATTGGACTGGATGGGATTGAATTGGATTGTGGTGGTGGTTATGAAAACAGTACTATCACAACTGTATCAGTTAAAATTTGTTTTTAATACGTTGTATACCTGAAGTTGACATATATGAGTCTATTAAGATAGTGTTGCTGTTGTGGTGTTTGTGGTTTTGGTGGTGGTGGTGATGGTGGTGGTTTTAGTGGGGGTTGTGGTGCTGATGGTGATGGTGGTGGTGTTTGTGGTTTTGGTGGTGGTGATCATGATGGTGATGGTTTTAGTGGGGTTTTGGTGGCGACTGTGGTGGTGGTGATGATGGTGATGGTGATTTTAGTGGGGTTGTGGTGGTAATGGTGATGGTGGTGATGGTGGTGATGGTGGTGGTGGTTTTAGTGGGGGTTGTGGTGGTGATGGTGGTGGTTTTAGTGGGGGTTGTGGTGGTGATGGTGATGGTGGTGATGGTGGTGGTGGTGATAGTGGTGGTTTTAGTGTGGGGGTTGTGGTGGTGATGGTTATGGTGATGGTGGTGGTATTGGTGGTTTTAGTAGGGGTTGTGGTGGTGATGTTGAAGGCGATGATGATGGTGTTGGTGGTTTTAGTGGGGATTGTGGTAATGGTGATGGTGGTTGAGATAGTGGCAGTGTTGGTATTGATGGTGGAGGTGGTGGGGTCAGTCGTGGTGGTGGTTATGGTGGTGGATACACTATTACCATAACTGTACCAGTTAAAACTAGTATTTACTATTTTTGTGTACCTAAAGTTGATGTATCTGAGTCCATCAAGGCAGTGATGGTGATGTTGATGGTGGTGGTGTTGGGGGTGGTGGCATTGATAGTGGTGGTGTTGATGTTTTTGATGAGATTGTTGGTGTTGGTGGGAGTGTTGGTGGTGGTGATGGTTGTAGGTGGTGGTGGCAGTGGTGGAGGCAGTATTGATGGTGGTGTTGGCAGTGGTGGTGTTGGATATGTTAGGTTAAGTGAAGTTAGGTTAGGTTAACATGCCTCTCAAAGTCCTTTCATGGTGTAGACTGGGTGTGACTAAGTTAAAAATATTCCATGTCCTAAACAATATGAAAATACTTTCTATGTTCTATACGAGGTCGACAACAAAGGTGACTAAATTTAATGGTGGTTATATTAAGTGGATGTCGAGAGAAATAAAACAAAATAAATATATTCACTGTTCTTATACGAAGTGGAATGCATACAAGTATGACTTGGTTGTACAATTAATTAGCATATATGGTTGGTATATATGTTATATTAATTGGTATGGCCTGATCACATGTTCGGTTATATTAGCAGTATGAAAAAAAGTTTAGTTTCGATGGTGTGAGGAGAATGGTTTAATTGTGTTATTCCTTTGCGAGAGCAGAATGGTTTTTTGGGATGATTAGTTACTATGAGAGGGGCAGAATGCTTAGCTGGAATGTTTGTTTAGTATGATTGGATTGCATTTTTGGGAATTAAGACTGTATAAGTGTCATAGTTGGTTGAATTAATAGTATTTATCTTATGATAGCATTGTAGGAATATTTTATTGGCTTGGCTGCTGGTTTGGCTTGTTTATATGTGTAACTGGTGAAGTTAGATGAGGTAAAATGGTAGTCACTATAGCTGACGGTTATGATTGATCAGTAAGTCTGAGATACTATGGTCAGCATTTTTATTGGTATTAGGGAGGCTGATAGAGTGATTTATATTAATGTCTGGTATGATATTTGGCTGGTGTCTGATGGTATGAAAAACATGATGAACTTGAGATTTCTTTTGGTAATATCAGTGTGGGCTGAGGTCTGCATGAATTCTACTAAACAGTGCATGGTGGTGTTGATGTTGGTGTTGGTGTTGGTGTTAGTGGTGATGGGGTTGGTGGTGGCAGAGGCTGTGGTGGTGGCAGTGGTGTTGTGGTATTGGTGGTGGTGATGTTGGCGGTGGAGGGGGCGGTGGAGGTGGTGGTAGTGGTGGTGGATACACTAGCATAACTGTATCAGTTAAGATTTTTTTGCTTTTTTGTATACCTGAAGTTGACATCTGAGTCCATTAATGTGGGGGTGGTGATGGTGTTGGTGTTGATGGTATTAGTTGTGGGGGTATTGGTGAGGGTGTTGGTGTTGGTGTTAGTGTTGGTGAAGATTGCCAGAAAATATGGAATCGGTGTTAGGTTATGGGCTGGTCTGAACTGTATATTTGCATGATACACTTGAGTTATGATGGATAGTATAATTGATGTATTGGGTGGTATGGTTGTATTGAGTTTTTCTTTGTTTATAGGTGATTTCATGTTGGTTGACCTGGTATCAGTCAGTAATGATGGTTTGACAGATAGTGATAATGTCTGTGTTGCAGGTTGGTCTGGACTATAAATTTGATTGGAATGCTTGTGTTATCATGGATGGTATGTTAGGTGATATGTTTTCCAGAATATATGTTTGCGATTGTTGGTGTATGTCGAATGATATAGACAGTATGTATGTAATGCTAAGGCATGCATGAGTTAACAGTGTCTGGTAAGGGTAGTTATTGTAGTTTGAATGGTGTCGGCCAGCATGGTGGATGGTATGAGAATAAGATGAGCTCCATAGCTCCATAGTTCAATTGCTCCATATCTCCATAGTTCCATAGCTCGAAAGCTCAATAGCTCCATAGCTGAATATACACATAGTTACAGAGCTCAATATCTCCATAGCTCCATATCTCGATAACTCCGTAACTCCATAATTGCATAGCTCCATAGTTCCATAGCTCTATAATTCCATAGTTTCATAGGTACACCTATTCTAAATATGTTTAAAATGAAAGAAATTCTAATTGTGTTGTGGTTAAGTTAGGTGATGTTAGGTTAAATGAGCGGTGAGAGAAAAAAATTTAATATATTCAGAGTTCTTACATTATGGCTAGGTTAGGTGAAGTTGATACTGAACTGTTCATGGGATGGTGTGTTGGAAAAAAAATTGCAAGTCCTAGCATAGGGATAGGTAACATTTTCTTAGTTCTACATAGAAGTCCCCTAAATGTAAATACTTAAGTCTGAGATAGCAATAAAATATTATATGTATGTGTATATATGCTTAAAATGTTAAACTTGATAAGAAAAACTTATTGCTGGCCTATATAAATTTGGATGATGGTTGGTAGAGCAAATAGCATGCATGAGTTACAATTGGGTGGAACATTTAATGTTAAGGTGCCTGCTTGCGAGTATATAAGACATTGGATTCAATTTATTGAACTGTTTCACAGTAGCAGTCGTCAAAACTTTGTCGACAAGAATACATGGCCAAGGGTTCTGGTTAGGTGCATGCTAGGATGGACTGTCTTGAACTGTGTATAAGCAGTTTATATTAATGTTGTGCTGCTGTAAAGATACTATGCGAATAGCATAGCATGGAAAATTTTAAGGATTCTGTTTGCAGACTGAAGTATGTAAATATACAAATAAATAGAGTGTTTAATTTCTTGCTGGTGTTATATATATGTATATATATAATGGTGCTTCTTGGTTTATTCACATATACATATATTGAATAAAATCTGAGTAGGAAATATATGCCGACGAAGAAGTAGTTGAGATAATAAATAATTTACATTGCATAGTTTTTATTCTTGAAGATAGGAGACTGAAATGAGGTGAGAGAACTTTTTGCTGTACTCTTAAGAAAATTTAGGCATAACTTAAAAAAAAAACCTTTTAAAAGGTGTTAAAATATAAAATTTTATTTGAGATACCCTATGCCTATAAAAGTAATGTGGTTTTATAGGACTTGAACATACCTTCCTGAAGCTATAAATGGTGCTTCCATAATTTAATTTCATGAGCCTTGTCTTAATATATCGCAAATTATATTCACCTGCTTATAAATATTTGCTTGCTACATAATTATCGTAAAAATAATATATAACAATAAATCAATGCAAGCAAAGGCATATATGATTAAAAAAATAAAGAAAGTATTTAAATACAATATTTAACCACATCGACTCGATGTGAGCTAGTGGCAGACTTATGGTTAACATGCTGAACTCATAATTCTAAGGTTACAGGTTCGAATAGTGTTCGAGCATGAGAATTTTTTTCTTTCTTTAAATGTTACCAGCTCTCATGTGAAAGTGTGAAATTTATCAAATTTAAGCTCTTTGAACTGAATTTACTGTGCAAAATACATTTTCAGTACATCTTTACTACATTTTAAAAGAATATTTTTTCGGCATTATTCAAATGATAAATTAAATAAGATAATCCTACTTATTTATTATTGCATTGATTCCTAGATGTCTAATTGGCCGGGCCACACAGCAATAATCAAGACCCTTGACCCAAATCTCAAGACCAAGTTCGCAAGCACTTGGCACAAGTGCTTGCGATGCCTGTTGATGATGTCGCTGCTCATGCATGTTGATGATGTCACTCTTGGCTGGTCGCAGCATACGCGTCTGCCCTGGCGGACCTGTCACATGTGACTTGCAGATCTATCGGCACTCGTGTGCATGTGCAGTTACAAGTCTATGCGACTTAATTTTCGTACAAAATAAACACCTACTGAATAAAGTAAAATATTATGACAAAACAATGTTTTTCAAAAAAATAAAGTATTGATAATCGATTATGTTTCACAAAAGTCCTGCCTGGAATGTACTTACAATATTTTTATACCATCTCATGTATGAAAAATTGCATTTTTAAATTTGTAAATAAATATACACACTGACAATTCATGCACTCTAGCAGGTGATGAAGGAACTATGTAGATGGCAGGGTCGACCAAGTTTAAGTAACCAGTGGAGCAAAAGTGTTACTAATCGAACAAGTTAAATCTAAAATAATATATATGTAAGTTAATCAAAATAATAAAAAATAAAATTTTAAATAGGTGCTATAATAGAAATAAAAATTAAAAAATAGTTAGAAACAACATAATAAATAATAAAAACTTAGAATATAATTTAAAATAATCATCATATAATAAAAATATATACATAAAAAATTATTTATACGTAAATAAGATACTTAAGAATTTATATTAGAAATAAAAATTGTATGATAAAAAATATAATTAAAAATAAATAATGTAATGTCTTTCATGAGAGATAAGATATTATTTATTTGCCTCCAAGCTATACACAACTTATAGACTCTTGTCACAGCACATGTCGCAATAGCAGAGTGATCTAATAAGTCTGGCGACTCAAGGTCCGGCAGTTCGATTCCGCACTATTCCAGATGGTATTTTCAGTTCTAAAAAAAGCAGTGCCTCTAGTGGCCAATACCAGATCCAATATGGTGTCCGAACAACTAATCGAACAAGAGTGACACCAGCGCTCCTAGCAGCCAAAGCCAGAACTAATGTGGGAAACAAATGACAAATGACAAACAAAGATGGCAGGTAAAAGGATGTGAGAGACAAAATGTAAACAAATATGGCGTAGAATGAAGGTAAGAGATAGGAGAGAAAGAGAAAGAAAGAAAAAGAGAAAAATGTGTGCACTTGGAGAAAACCCTCCAAGAGGAAGAGAAAGAACGGGAAAGGAGGAGAAAAGAGAAAGAAAGGAAAGAAATAATGCAAAAGAAAAAAGTGGGAGCACTCAGAGAAAATCTTCGGAATGCAAGAGCATGAATAAATGGCATACTGGCTACAAATATGTCGCAATCCAATATTGTGGCCATGTGATCGGAATTAATCAACTGAATACTGAACTGACATATATATTAAGAAACTGAATATAGACAATGAACAACCACATAATAACAGTTCGAACTGAATCTAAATTTCAATTTAATGAATAACTTGTGTTATGTCACATGGACTACTGTTTATGTTAATGTATAATAATATTTCATGTGTCACTGGATGTCCAGAATTTAATTGTTACATGTGTATCACTATTTTCCTTTTTGGTACAGGCAGCAGGTTTGTTTTGGGTTATTGTATGGTTGCTGTTTCTTTTGATAAGATTATATATTATTGATAAGATTAAATATTATTAAAGAATAAGTGAACCCCATTTAAACGAAATTGAATGTAATAGCATAGTAAAAATATATAGAAAAAATATTTAAAAAAAATTAAACATACAATAATAACGAAATATCATTATTTACTATTAATACAACTTATTATGGATGAAAATACAATTCCACATGAACAGGAATATGAATATCGCCAGTAGTACCAACTAATTTACGATACATCCAAATCTGATCTCCAAGTTCCATCTTCATCTTCTTATGCAAAAACATGAATGCATTACCAAATCACTAATCATGGCAGCACTATCAGCCTTCCCCCCATGAACTAGAAAATTCTTCCAACATATTATATCACGAACATCAATATCACCAATCTCCTAAGGCGCTGTATCCTTGTCAACATGAGACTTTCAGAAGAAACAAAATTCCAACAAACCACTACCAGCTTTAGCAATTATACCCTGAAGACCAAAGCGATACAAAAAAGACAATAAAATATAACTATTTTCTACATCGACAACCTTAACCGCCCAAGACCTGTCATCCTTGTTGACATCCTTAGTAAAAGACAAAATATTACGATATACCTTCCTAAGATAATACCTTGAAATACATGACTGACGACGAATCATTATGATGTATCTTCTCTAATGATATGGAGAGAGGTGAATAACTACAGGATGCAACTTGGTTATATAACATACAATTCCATAGATGACATAATGAAGAATTCCATAGATGACATAATGAAGAAGTCCATGACCTTGAGAATCTAACATCCGGTCGAGTCACTGTTATAAAAATAGACTCGGCTAGCTACAACCTGGCAAGATGGCTGCTATACATAGGCACTGAACTCTGCATCGCCCTTATGTAATACTAGTACGGGCGACAGAGCATGGCGCCCACTTTGAGGTTATGTACCACCTGACAACTACACAAATTAATAACTACTAAACTACTTTATCGATTTAAATAATTCGAATGATATTACAACATATACTATATGCATAACACAATTGTACTTAAATATTGATTATAACAAAAATTTATTATTGTGACCTGAATACTCAACTGGCATATCTATTGAGAAACTGAATGTGGACAATGAACAACCACATAATAACAGTTCGAACTGAATCCAAATTTCCATTTAATCAATAACTTCTATTATATCACATAGATTGCTGTTTACATCAATATATCACAATATTACATGTGTCACTGGACATCCAGAATTTTATTGTTACACTGTTTTCCTTTTTGGTGCAGGCAGCAGGTTTGTTTTGGGTTATTTGTATGAATATTATTTTTTTAATAACATTATATGAAACTAAATATTCTCCTTTCATATGAATACGAAATATTATTAAAGTATAAGTGGACGCCATTTAAATGAAGTGCGAGCCGGCAGCTTGCACTTCAAGCCCCAGCCACTTGTCCCCGAACATACTAAATCCTACTACTGACACGTCCTGTTTCTAACATTGGTTGCACAGGAGTCACTAGTGCCTTGCTCTTAACATTCTAAATTTCTGGGATTTTTGAACTATTTCATTGGTGGCTTAGGCTAAGAGTTAAGTTTCTGGTTACAAAGGGCTTTAGAGACCTTTTTCCCACATAACAACCTTGAGAAACACGCTTCTTTCTTGAACGAGTATTACTTCTAGATAGTAAAGGAAACATTTCTAGAGTAAGTAAAGGTGGCCACATACTAGTTATTATAGCGTGTAACGTAACAAGTAACCGTATCAAAGGCGTGATATGTTACATCGTTACTGGTCAAAATAAAGTAGTCGTACCAGCACGACATAATGTACCTGCGAAAAAATAGCAGCATGGCTTTCCATTGTCGTCAGTGTAGTGACATGGATGTGCGAGTGGCAGCAGCAGCATACATTTATATCCACTGTGCTATGAAGAGCAGGAAAAAACCGCGACGTTGGTGGCGAACAGAATTGAATGCAAACAGAGAAGCGTACGGTGCTTCACAATTATTAGGTACTCTGAAGTTCCAGTCAATTAGCGGCCAATACAAAAATTTCACAAGAATGTCCCCGATTTCGGTGAAAGACAGGTTGTCTGTAACACTATGTTTCTTGGCAATTGGTGAATCCTATGCAAGTCTACAGTACCTGTGTAAAATTTCAAATCAAGCAATCAGCTACATTATCCCAGAAGTGTGTGCAGCTCTAATTGATGGATTGGGACAACACATACAGATAAGGAAACAATATATTTACGTTAGATACATACAGGGAACTATTGTAAGCAGAATACAACATAATGATAATATGTTCATAGTTTGTAGCTTCCACTTCAACCAAAAAACATGATGTAGTTAGCCTATAGTTCACATACAAAAGGTATTGATCAGGAAATTAGGAACGTATTGTTGCAAATTGAACTCATCTTGGGCAGTCGATAAAGAAGTGTGGTGGCTGTAGGTGGTAGAAGGTGAAAACGGTTGTGGCTGATTGAAGCTTGATGTTGGTGTAGCAGATAACTGATGTTCGATTTCAAAGGCATGATATTGAAGGCTGTGATGACGAACGTGTGCCGAGGAGTAAGGAACATGTAATGTGGATGCAGATAATGGTGGCCGGTCATAAACACCTCTTTCTGCATCCAAAAACATGCCCATGACAGCATTCTGTAAAGCACGTCGTTTGAGGGTATTGTAATTCCTCAGCTTGGCCGCTATCAAGTTGCCAAAATATTCTGATTCATCTTTATGAGCACTTGAGGATATCAAAAGTTCAAAGGCTGTATCCAGGCGCCGATCATCAAGGCACCTTCGCTTCTTAGCTGATGTACTGTCGTAACAGATGGGCTGAAGTTGACGTACTTCGTTAGACGAATTCTCCTGTTATGTGACTGGTTGCTCTGTATTGTGTTCCTTGTGCGAGGTGTCCAACTCATTTAGTATCCGAAAGTGAGAAAAAACAGAATTGACATAATTACATTCCAAGAAGCTGTAATTTCGAGGGATTGAAAACAAGGAGCATCAACCTCTAAGAAGTTAATTTAGTAATCACTGTAACAAAGTGCAGTGCAAACAGGTTTATATACATGCGCACGTTATTTACAATGGTTTAAAGTAAGATAAATAATTGTATGTACATAATTGAATAAGCATTTTCAGGTGCATTCTCAATGCATATGACAGTTAATGTAAAGTTGTATATGACATTACGTTGGATGTTCGAATATGCCTTTATGCCTTTGTGCACAATGTAGAACTCGATTATCAATATTGTTACCTATTCATTTTGTGTTTTTTATTCTACCAATGAACCTATCCGAACCCTGTCATGGACACAGTTCATTAATTTTATTATACTGTAATGTTTTGCTACCCACATTTTCCAGTTCCCATAGTCTTCCTCATTTTCATGTTCCCCCTTTGAAAGGATGCCAACAATCTCTCCATTTTCTTTTTACACGCCTCAACTGATCAGCCGACAGCTTCCGCAATCTCGTCCCACACATCGAATCTTCTAATTTTGTTGTAGTGCAACGAAGCATGAGATTCCATATTACCCCTTTACTTTTATATATCTATAAATTCATTGATGGCTTTTTCGCTCCAATCCATGTTGACAAAATGTTCGTCAACGCTGTGCTCGGGTACACTGAAGGTCTGCCGCAATGACGGATTCACGAGCGCGCCCAAATTTGCTCGAACTGTAATCGTATCCGTACCCGTAGCATCTCCTTGGCGCAGCATGAAATACCGACTTCGGACAAGAACAGCCCGTACCGAGCGCCGTTACCACATTCTGCTATGTTTCATGGTTACGAGTCCTGCACACACTCTTACAGTTACTTGTTACGTTACATGCTACAGCAGCTAGTGTGTGGCCACCTTAACACATCGTGGTGTTACACAAAACTATTTCATTATGTTTTGTTCATGAGTAACGAGATTTTAAATAGCCGTACAAAAAGTATGTGCATTCAGTACAGTGAACTTCAGCAAATACGTTGTGTGTTAGGATAATATGACTTCTAATTTATTTTACTATTGTTATAAATGTATTATTAATTAAAACATCAAAACTATAACAGATCTTAATGTGTGCACATCGTACCTTTTTACATACATGATAAGTTTGACTACAGAAAAAATTCCATGAACCCATTTTTTTGTGATACCATGATTAATATTATTTATATCTGAAATAAAAATGTTGAAAGTAAACAGATTTATTTTAAACCACATTCTAAAATTAGTTTGCTTGAGACATGTGACATAAATAATTACAACAATAAGCTAGCAAAAATATTCTATATACAGGATGGAACTGAAATTTACCGACAAACATTGGCAGGTGATACCTCATCAAAACTTGGGTGAAAATATTGTATATTACCTATAGCCTAAGTCTAGTCCCAGAGGGTTTAATCACCCTGGGAAGTGTAGCTGAAGTGAAGCTGATGTTTATTGCTCATAGTGCAGCCAGAATGAAAGACGCATCTCTGAGTTTTTGTATAGTGCATTATTGAACAACAATGTCCAAACCACAAAATGTTTATTGCGGTTATCCACATCCTTCCACTTTCGGATACTTCCCTGCGGATTATAAATCGACCATACATTATAAAAAAACAAGTTTGTCTTGAGTTCTAACTCTTCTTACCTTCGTTTTAAAGAAATTAACGCATCATGAATTGCAATATTTTGCTGTGGTCACCATTAGCCAGGGCTGGCAGGCGACACTCGAGTGCCAAGGACGGCGCGATCACGACAAGCCAGCCCGGCTGTTATTAAAACACTACCCTACCGAGAAAGGTTATGAGGCTAGGCGGAGTACTATATAAGGCTGGAGCGACGGCGGTTCGTGACCATCTTGTTTCCAAGGGATGGCGACGACTCCAGGGAGACCACTAGGCCCGTGGTCAAGTCAAGTCAAGAATCAAAAAGCATTGAGGCAACAGGATTATTAATTTCACTTCAACTCACTGCATTGAGATTTTCTGCTGAAAATAGCATACAGAATAGCCTCATAATCCCCACCACCCAGGGTTCTACCCCCTGTCGAAAGCATTAGAGCCAATTTCCTATAGTAACCTAGAGAGAGGTCGGTAGTAAAAAGCTGTATTATCATGAACTTGTAACCACCATTCAAAGGCAAGACGTTTTGTGTACTACTCAGCGAATTCCTGCTACGCCAGTGCACATCGCCGAAAACAGCCACAATGCAGTTTCTTCAGTACGCCAAGGTGCTCATAGTAGTATAGAGAATGTGTGTGTGCTTACGCTTTGTGAAACTTAATGCATGGGAAATTACGGCTGCTTTTCGGACCGACTTAAATTTTGCAAACACTAAATCCTACAAGTGTGTTTGCAGCATGGAAAACAAATTTTAAAGCCAGCTTATGGGTGTCTATGTTAGCTATTAAGGCCTTATGTTCCACTGACACACAGGACACCACACTTTATGACAGATAAACATAACCCCTCGTTTTTGAACACAGCATGTAACATAATAAAACACACGTCCATTGACTTATCCGAAACTCAAAATAAATTAGCAGCAAGCAACTCAAATACAGTAAATAAATTTCAAAATTTAATATTGAGTCCGCGAAACAACTCTTACAGGAAAACCCTGAGTTAATTGATCAATTAAACACCACTTCCACATGCATTACTCGAAGTCTCATTAGCAAAATCACAAACATTGAACAACACACATCGAACTACTTTACACCCAAACACATTTATGCTGACACAAGAGAACTTGTATGAAAATTCACCATTAGCATCACCTCTCGACAGAATACCATACGCAGACAACATGGCGAATATCCCATCTATGAACATAATTGTACAACAACCTATACAGATTCCAACCTTCTCAGAAGACGAAAATGGAAAATGGGTAGATTTAATTGAGTAATTTAACCAGGCAGCAGAAAATAATAACTGGAGTAATGAAGATAAATGCAAAAAGTTGTAGTATTTCTTAAAAGGGTCAGCTAAACACGCCATAAACAACTACTCACACACACACAGGCAGGGGAGATCACGTGGCAAGGTATTGTGAATAAATTGAAGACCACATTCTCCAGCCCTGCAATGGAAGAATATTTAAAGCAACTTTTGTTCACAATGAAACAAAAACTACATGAGAGTGCACAAAAACACATAGAAACACTAATGTACTATTGCCACAAATACAACCCTACAGTTAAAGGCAGTGATTTCATAAGTATTGTGTGGCGCTCATTACTACCATAATTAGCAGACAAAATTTTGGGTCTGAAAAATGCCACATTAGAAGATATCATTACAAATATTCAGAGATCCGAACTTGGTCTCCTCAGGTATAATGAATCAATATCAGGCCACCAAACACTGTCGGATGCAGACTCCTTAAGAGCAGAAGTGACGAAATTGAAGAAATAAATAGTGAATATGGCGATGGCAAACCAGAGAAGAACACATTTCTACAACCACCCCCACATTCATCAGAAATACCGACACCCAATCACACAACAAAACCAACGAAAAGTTGTACCAAAGACAGACCAAACACAAAAACAGAAATATTGAAAACACCAATTTTTCAACAACACCCAAGCGGGGAGCATTCACATATATAAACCACCCAACAAACAAGGGAATAATGGCCAAAAAGTAAACAATTTCTACCACAAAAAACTTACCCTAACAGTAATGAAACCTACACACGGAAACAATACAATCAAAAAAACTTCTATACGAGGGGGTAGTAAAAACCACCCCATATGACAAGTTAAAAAACCAGGTGCAAACTCATCTCACAACACACAGACAGGCCCCTTAAGGGCACAATGAGAAATCAGATAACACCTGCTGAAAGAACATATGCTACAGCATTTCCAGACGTACCAAAGTCAGGCAGGGCCCTTAACAAACACATATACAAGACAGGACCGTCCGAGGGGCGATAAACGTCAGGAAAATTTGGCACAAAGACACGTGCCACCCGAAACGAACATTAGTCGAGTTATCAATGCATGTCAGGCATTATTTGCGAAATGAGTTCCGAATCGCACATAACGCTGAAATAGCGATGTTTAATTCCCATAGCAAACAATTACGAGTTCCAAAGTTACATCAGTTGAGCGAAAATTAATCAAGGAACGAAACAGGAAAAAGTACTTGTGGGACACCTGGCATTATAATCCGCGACCCCCAAATCAGGTCAGGGTGCAGCACAAAGAATTCCCAAGACACCCACAAGGCCAAGACAAGAATTAAACAGATTGCTGTACCCATGACAAATGACACTCCATTTGTCGCAGTAAAGCAGGTGAACGACAAGGACAAGCAAATTTTCCAACACTGTGAGCCGACCGTGAAACGCGACCCTCACATACACAAGGAAGTGGCAGATCCTGACCAGTTGGTAACCCAGAAAGAATGCATGACACAGCAGAAGTTTGACATCAAGGCGACAAGGACAGTGTTCGTCGGGATGTGGATGGAAATAGCGTCCACATGTGTGTTGTGTTTGTACACATCGCCCTGCGCCGAAAACTGCCCATTGTTCCCCAATCAAGCGACCCCATTTCAAACTGGCATTGCGGTGCGCTTCCAGAAATTTAAAGAAAGTTTCGGGATTGGTATAACTAGGATCAACTTGCTGTGCATGGGAACGTGCAACACTGTAAACAACATCATGGTACCAGTTGGCAGTGATGAAAGGGGTCAGAGAAATCTGAGCCACTGGCCATCGATAGAAGCATTGAATAAGGACACCATACCAGTCACCAAAGACGAGTGTCACACAGGTTATGTCAAAATATCAACACTGTGTGTCCTTATGCGATTTGTTAGCTAAACATATAATGTGTTGCTGGATACAGGCTGTTCTTGTTCCTACATGGTGAAAACATCAGCCAGTAAAGAAAAATGTCAGCCAGTTAGATAAACATTTTCTATGGTAGGAGCAACCAAAGATTTTGATATCCCACAATACAAGACAAAAGTCATCAATATACGTGGGCATAATTTTTCACAAGAATTCTCTCTAATTGACAATTTAAAACTTGATATGATTTTAGGGGCTGACTTCATTAAAAGATACGACATTGCACCTATCTTAACAAAAGATATAATGTTTGATTACGGGTCCAATAATAACAGAATAATTGAGATACCTAATAACACCAATTCAATTGAATACTATTGCAGTAATTGCATTGAATTTCATATAAATATAATTACAACTACAAAGGATAATGCCGACCACACATCATTGGGAAATATTTAACCTCAGTTAACAAGTTATCAGAAAACACAATTACAGCTATTATTGAAAGAATGCACTGACCGTTTCGCTAGTACCATTCATGAGTTGACTGAAAAAAACACGTACGAAATAAAGCTTGACTGAAATACAGATAAACTAATTCACATGCGACCATAGCAGATAAATCCAAAGCTACAAGAAGATGTCCTTGTACAAATACAACAAATACTCGATTCAAACATTATTACACCTTCAGAATCTGTGTATGCCATGCCATCTTTAGTTATACCTAATGCCAGGGAGGAATTACGTTTCTTACAGATTTCCACTTACTGAACCAACATCTAACTAAAGTCAATGCCCAATTCTCCAAATGGAAGATAGCATTAAAACTTTACAAAATTCCAAATACGTTAATTCAATAGATATGTTTAGCAGGTTCTATACAATTCCAGTCCGCAAGTAAGGCAGGCATAAATTAGCATTAAATGTGGATGGAATTGGACTTTACGAGTACACCCGTATTCCTATGGGCCTCGCCACTAGTCCGAACTATTTTCGATACTTCGTTGACATTATTTTAGGTCTGCTGCACTCGAATACCGCATTGGCTTATATAGACGATATATTTACTATTGGAAACATGTTCGCGGACACTTAAACAACATATGTAAGGTTATGGACAGATTAAGGAAGTTCAATGTAAACATTAACATTAAGAAATGTAATTTTGCTCACGACGAAATTTAAATACTTGGCCATTATATAATGCCTCAAGGTATACAAACAGATTTGGAAAAGATACAGTCAACACAACAAATGGCTCTGCCCAAAAATGTCAAACAAATAAGAACATTCCTAGGCCTCACATCTTATTTAAGGTGCTATATACTAAATTATGCCCAGAAAGCAGAACCCTTAATAGAACTAACTAAGAAAATGACACTGTTTAGATGGGGCAATGGGGAACAAATTGCTTTTCAAAGGCTGAAAATGGCACTAAGCAACACACCCATTCTAGCCAAGTTCGAAGAAAACAGACCAACCATACTAGTGTCTGATGCATCGCAAAACGCTATTGGCGCCGTGTTATTACAATAAAATCCCACGACCAAAGAATGCAACATAATTGCCTTCGCTTCAAAGAAGCTATCCCTGAATTAATGGAAATGGTCGGCTATGGAAGGAGAATTATCAGCTATCAAATACTTCATTTTTTACTTTATACAATTTCTTTATGGCCGAAAATTCATCATAGAGACAGATCACACTAGCTTAAGATATTTGAAGTCCATGGCCAAACATAACATACGAATCCAGAAATTAGCCATTGCCTTAACTGAATATGACTTCGAGGCCAAAATCGTAAAAGGCAAATTAAATGCCATTGCAGATACCCTCAGCCGTTTACCCACGGTAGTGACAGCTGGCATGGTACCCATTACGGTCAACTCTGTAAACCACCAAGTAAAACATCAGTTCACTAACTGTGCATCATTTTATGCTGCATTAGCTGAAACACCATTTCAAGACCCTACAAAGACACAGAAACAAAAATCACCATAGCAAAATATATTACTAACAACTGGGCCGACATTAAACAATTAATTAAACCAGATTTCCACACCATGGACAAAGTGTGAGTCGCTAAATCTATTATTCAGGGGGAATATTTTCCATTGCAGGCAATTGCCAAGAATGTATTAACTATATACAATATCAATATGGGGATCATTAAGGACAGTAATTCATATAAGATAACAGCTAAATATCTAGACCCACGATTGAAATGTTTTACTTATAAAGGCTGACATCAACGAAAAAGTATTTTATTTACCTGAAAATATTTTAACAAGCAAGAATACATCAAAATTCACAACGATGCTCACCTTTTATTATTACCTCTCCTTGGCAAGCTGGTGTCACCATTTTTAGCCGAATATCCAAATGACCATCACATACAACAATTAAAGTTAGCTTTAACGGAACCGGACAAAGGCCACCCCAAAATATTGCCGCATCGCCAGGCACTATGCCACGTATGGGAACTGCGAGATTTACATGAAATAGCATACCCCAGCCAGAGAGCACAAATTGACACTTGTTCCGAAATATTATGTCCCAGAAATCATTACTGCTCACCACGATGCTCTGTTAGGCAGAGGGCACTTTGGACAGTTTAAGACATTAGAAGAAATCAAAACGGCATATTATTGGGATACAATTAACAAAGATGTTAAAGAATATGTAAAGAACTGTTCCACATGTCAGCGAATTAAAGCACCCAATCAAAAACTATAGGCCAGATGACTCCAATACACCCCCACCCCTTTTTTAACCAATCCTGGGGTCTTAATGCGAAAGGGCTGCTCCAGACGTCAGCACGCGGCAGTAAGAATGTGTTAGTTATGACAGAATTTTTCATGTGATACACCGTTGCACACCCTGTAAAAGCGATTGATGCCATCACTTGTGCTAATTTTGTAAAAGAAGTCATTTTAACATTTGGTTGTCTAAAGTCCATCCTCACGGACATAGAAACCTCATTTAATAATGAGTTTGTGGCAGAACTGTTGCATGAATTGCAAATAAAGAAAATACAAACCATGGTGTAAGACCTTGCATGCAACGGCTTAATGGGAAAATAAACAATATTTTATTGCAACACCTAACTTCTTGCACCAGCGACGATCCAAAACAATGGGACGAGTATATCTCCTATATAGTTTTTAATTATAATACAACTGTGAACCGTAGTTCTCAGTTCACTCCCTTTTTCCTTATGCACAGGGTTGAGGCCACCCAGCCATCGCATGTCATTAGTCATAAGTATTCCCCGCGCCATTGCTAATTGCTTCCCAGCAAGAACAAAATACGTATTTTTGACAAAACACAATGACCTAATGGTCTATAAAAGTAGGACAGTTCGTCTAGGTCAAAGCGCACGCCCGACAGAAAGCGTTTTCATTAAAATATCAGGGCCCCTATGAAATCGTAAAAGTACTAGGCCCTTCTACGATAGCTGTGTCAATATGTAGAAGAGGGAGTGATAAAATAGAAACAGTCAGTACTCGTAATGTAAAACTAGCTAATCTCCATCACTAACACCCATTATTATGTTCCAGGGAAGGCATAGAGAACTTGTGAATCCAGGACATTGCAACTCCAAATGTGCCATGCAGCCTAATGCATCCTGCTACAAGTGCTGAGCCTTGCAACAACAGCGTCCGCAGTACCGCTCTACAGAATACACGATGATGTCCCCTTTCCCCTAGCTGATGCCGCAAATTAGTATGCAGCGATGGCACTGCTGCGATGTCCGTCGCTACGATTTCCGCCACTACTACAAGAATAGAACATCGGCCAGTACAGATGGAAGCGCACTGCGATATTTAATAAGGATGAATTGTGTAATTATTAAAGAAATGTTATTGACGTGACTTGTAAGTGAAATGTTTGTCCGCCCCCCCCCCCCCCATTTTTTTTGTTGCAGCGCCAGTGCCCTGGCACATGGATGTCGACCAATGGCATGTGCAGCCATGGTAATAATGGTACTATCAGGGGAGCCAAAATGAAAAGTTGTTTTTATTAGTTCTTTTTATATTAAACTTTACAAATTTTATGGCTTAAAAGTAGTCATTTTGCAGCCACATGGTGTTGTGGCATTTTGACCACACGCCACCTTTAAAGGGTTGTTGTCTAATGAAGAAATGTTAGCTGTTCAGATAAGCGAAATTAAAACTAATGTAAAAGCATCTATCAATGATCTTAACTTTACAGTGAACACAGTAGCAGAAATCGAAGAACAAGTACAGTTCAAAATTAATTCAATGTCAACCCAAATTCAATCCTTGTTACATGATTTCAAGTCACAAGAAAATATGATTCAGAGTTCACGAGTGTTAAGTCAGATGATGGTAGGAATAGTACTTGAACTGATTAATAATATCATAATAGATATAAGTTTAAATACATACATTCAAGTCTGCCAAAATAATATTTTATCACTACAAGCAGTATCTAAGGTTCTTATAACAAGAGAATTGGTAACATTAGAGTCAAAAGTTGGTCAAATGGATTTGAAGTTAAGCATTCCTATCAGCAATATAATTAATTACTATACTGTTACCATGATGCACTTTTTCACCAATTAAGATCATGATCAAACTTCAAGTACTACTGCAGAGTTCACAATTCAAATGGCAATTTTTCAAAGCAGTACAAACTGCACATTTATATAAAAATTACTCTTGTAATATTGCACTGCCAAAAGTATTATAGCGATCGACATGGTTGACGTAAAAAGTCCAGTCACTACCATATCACACACGGCGTTGCCCATCCAATGGCTTAAAACAACTCACTTTGAAGCTACACAGCTGTCATTAAATGAAGGAATATCCTTCTATTCTGTAGACGATACGGTTAACAATGAATGGAGGATTTTGTACTCAAATTTGCCAAATGTGAGTATGTTTCCAAAACAAATAATCTCAGGCACGATTATGTGTTTTCTATTATGTCCCAAGAATATTTTCATTATGCAAGTTTGTCAGTCATTATTGTGTTAATGGCAGCGATAGGGTTGTTATACTATAATCTGATAAGGGTATCAATTTTATTAGAAAAAGCTGTTTCACTCAGTAGCAATAATAACTAGAATGTCAGTTCAATTCCACAAAGCGCTTACATGAGAGAGAGAGAGAGAGAGATAAGAATTTTTAAGTGCTATTAACTGATTAAGAAAAATCTTATGTGTGTATGTCAAGTAATATTAAACTTACATAGCACAGCTGGCTGTGAGAAATTTCCCGGGCTATGCAATATTGCCCACCCATATGTGTACTGCTATGCAGACAGCTCTCTCTGTTAGTTGACTTACTAAAGAGTTTGCACACATTAACATATTGCACACTAGGTGTCGCCAGTGGTCAGGACTGCTGTAGCTTAGTTCGAGTTTAAGTGCTAGAGCACATTCAGAGTAGCAAAACACCACACTGCTATGATGCCATTATTTTTAACTTTGGCATTTGACATTTTCATCAGGCCTGGGTATATTTGTAAATATAATTTCCAGTTCACGCCTACAAAAATAAGCATGTTTCATTTCATTACGTTAAGAGAATAAATTTTCATGTAAAATAAGATTGGTACTACCAGTAATTGTCACGTTCTTTAAAGTATAAAATTTTACAATGTCAAAGAATAAGTTGGAATTCTTTTATAGCACTATGGCGGAATGTATAATTCAAATCGTGCACATAATTTTTTTCATAAATACCCTAGCACTCGGCACCGATAATTTTCTTATTGTAGTTTCATTTTATGGGATAATTTCATACAACTACAGAGCCGAATGCAACCTCCTTCCCTTCCAATAATTACATGAAACCATAGTTACTAAATGATTACAGTGCTGGCCCAACTAATAATAATGTTCATTGTACTGTATATACATGTTAATATTTCTAGTTATAAATCAGAGGAACAAACTAAGGTTTTTCTTTATGCCAAAGCACATATAAGTGTACGAATAATGTTCAATCAAGATAGTTCATAGCTACCACAACATATGATATTGTAGAGTTAAGATATTTTACAGAATATTGCATCATAGGCAAAATGAATAATCCAGCCATTTAGCACTAAGTGATATACACTAACAGATGTATGTATATAAATGAATGTTTAGCCATATACAATGTGTTTTAAACTCCAAATAGAGTTGTCAAAGACATAGCAAAATAAGATGTTTTAAAATTCAATGTACAAATGTATAGAAAATAAGTATAAGATCTGTTTACTCGATATAATCTTTTTACCTTCTATAAAAATGTCTAGTATATAAGTAAGATGATTTTCAACATGATGCTTAAACGACTGCTCTTTTCTTTTAAAACATAAATGACATCCTAACCTCATGACTGACAACGCTCTAGGGGAAAATAATAAAAGTGTGCAAAGGACGCTATGTAATTAAAAAAACACCCTCTCAGCTGTCAAACAGAAGAGAGGCCTCCTCCAGTGGCGCCTCCCCCCCCCCCCCCCAATTCAGAGGATACCTGGTTAAACCCTCCTCCGCTGAGCCGCCCAACTGCTCTCCACCCTAGACTCAATCACTACCTTCCTATCGTCAGAGGATCCAATATACTCATGCGGGGGCGCATAGAGTTCGTGGAGAAAGGGGGCCTTGCTGTGGTCACCATTAGCCAGGGCTGGCAGGGCGACACTTAAGTGCCAAGGACAGCGCGAACACGACGAGCTAGCCCGGCTGTTATTAAAACAATCCCCTGCTGAGGAAGGTCATGAGGCTAGGCAGAGTACTTATGTAGTACTCCGCCATCTTGCTTCCGAGGGACGACGACGACTCCAGGGAGACCACTAGGCCCGTGGTCTCCACTTCGGCGTGACGCTGCCATTCTCGAAGAGGTCTAGCTCGACGACGACGATGCGACAGCTACAGGATACATAAAATCCCAGTAGGGCGCCCTAGGTCGTGCAGCATTAGGGTCCTCGTAGTAAATCATAAAACTCCCTATGAGTCATGAGCACTGTAACCATAATCGTAGGTATAGGTCAGCAGGGCCACTTCAATATACTTGCTAGTTGATGAACAGAGATATTTAATTACTGTATCATAGGTACGAGTGCAAGTTGTATGTAATATAATGTATAGCTGTGAGTCAGTAAAATATAGTAAATTGTATACGAGTGCTCTGTTATCTAGTTACGGATATCCCCCTTCCTTGTGTGGCCTGATTCATCCTCAGGACAGGTCACAGCAACTTGCAGTGGTAGATCATAATGCATTAATTTCTCTAAAATGGTGGAATTTAGCTTAAAAACATAATTTGGGTTTTTTGTGTGCCATGCACGGTAGATTACAAATCCACAGGAAACAACAAACAACAAACAAGGTGGTGAACAGTTAAATTTTTATTTGCACAAATGTGGCGTAAGCCCCGCCCTTTTCATTGATGGAGGTTGATATTGGAGCTCATATTTTTGTGCTTTGTACTTTGTCGTTTAATAATGCAGCAACCAGGAAAATAAGATATTTATCATTCATTCTGGCTGTGATACCAGTAAAAAACATTTGCTTAAAACACTTTCAAGGGTGTTTAACCCCTATGGAAAATACTTAAGCTAGAGTTCGTGTATATACTGTATATTTGAGAAGTTATGGTCAAAAATGCAGGAATGAGATTGAAGTGTTGATTCTAATTTGGCATACATGTCAACTCATCTACTTCAAGAAATTATGTGTGTGTACTCCATTTTCCTACCAAAAAAACTGTCCTGCCAGGTCGAAGAGCTTAATTCCTGTACCCATTTATGGTGCAATAAACTGAAAATATACGTCAATATGTTTTCTAATTACTATATGAGGTATATTTGAACTGGTTTAAAATCATAATAACACTCGCAAGACTGGCATGAACGATGCACTACGCGTAATGAATTTGGCCGAGCGAGTATTGAACACTGTAGTGGAAAATAAACTTATCCTAAATTGTAACTCCAATATAGCCAAAGTTGTTCAAATTGAATTTGATCGTTACTTGCCTGCATGCACGTTTTCACGAAACTATGCATGTAAATAGACGTTTCGTTCACGATAAAGTTTTTGAACAATATTTTGTTTACAGACTGAGCTGGGTTTACCGTGATGGCATTTTTAATTTACACAATTGTCACGTGTGGGCCACAGTCATTCCTAATGAAGTGAAACATGCATGATATCAACAAACGTTTTCGTTCAATGTCTGGATAGGAATATTCGACGACTGCCTTATTGGACCACATTCTCTACCACAGAGGCTAAACGACGAACGGTGCCTGCGCTTTCTGCGGGACGATCTTCTAATATTGCTCGACGATTTGTGATTGCAGCAATACCAGTAGATGTTATATAAGACGATATCTAAGTAGATTATATGGTGTCCGGTGGGTAGGTAGAGGAGGACCTGTACCGTGGCCTCTTAAATCACCAGCTTTAAATCTATTTGGTTTTTGTGTAAAAGTTAGGCCAAAAGCCTATTTTACAATACAGCAGACATTGCCATACCTGAAGAACTGCAGCATCAGGTTTTACAGGCTTTCCAGCAAATTAAGAATGACGCCGGATTGCTGGACCACATTCGCGGGTTTTTGCAGAGACGACTAGACAGATGCATTCAAGTGCATGGTCAGCATTTTGAACACCTAATGTAAACATCTTCGGTTTACATGTTCATGCTGTACTGTACCTAGTGTAACTACAGACATCACTGTTGTTCAACCCAAACCATTCCTCATTTGTATGTTCAATCGCATTTCGATGGTACTGAAACCACAACTATGACTTGTACTGTCTCGTAATTGATCAATTAAATCACAATATCACTATTTTTGTTAGCATTCGTACTTAGTGTTCAGCGAATCCCAACCTGCACAAAAGTGACATCATATAAGGTTAATTTCTGGATCCATTTCTACTGGATATTTTTTTTTTTATTCTCTTCATTTTTATGTATCAGCCCTAAATTTTTGACCATAACTTCTTTAAAATCCTGTAATTTCGACCTATATTTCAATGAGGAATCACTTACCAAAGTTTGTTGGTAGAGTTCTGATCTACTCTGTGTAACTTCAGAAAAAGCAAAAAATGTTTACCTATACATGCATATATACATTATATATGTCCATAAAATCGACTGGCTCTACTTAGATTTTAAAATTTATATATATATACATATTGTTATGAAGTGGAAATATGACGGGAAAAAGGATAAATATGGGGGGGGGGGGCGGTGGGGGCTAGGAAAGAAGAGAGAACGAGAAACGGAGGAAAAGAAAAACTGGTATAAAGTGGAGTAGAGTAAATGGAGGAGAACGGAAGGTTGGTGTTTCAAGGAATTTAATCGCCCATTACTTATTTAATCTTGTTAATCAATCGATTGATCTCAATCTTAACTTTGTATTGGTTTATTCTTTAACCATTGATTTAACTAGATCAGCATGTTCAAAACAAAACTAAAATAACTGAAAAATCTTCAAAACTCGTAGACTCGTAGTGGAGGGAGATGTAGGGGAACTCAAATAACTTACTTAAAACTACTAAATCCCTTAACTCTCATTAAAGAGGTAAACATCTTAAGTTAAGGCACACTCTCTCAACTTCACAATTACCTATACACCACAGCTCCTTTTCAGCTGCACCTTATCATCTACTCCGTAGTGGAGGGAGATGTAGGGGAACTCAAATAACTTACTTAAAACTACTAAATCCCTTAACTCTCATTAAAGAGGTAAACATCTTAAGTTAAGGCACACTCTCTCAACTTCACAATTACCTATACACCACAGCTCCTTTTCAGCTGCACCTTATCATCTACTCAACACTGCATCAAATTAAACACCATCCTACAACTCCTCCCTAACCTTCTCTGAAAGACTTCTGCATTATCACCTATTTCAAATACTGATCTGTATCAAATTCCGGCGGGGGGGGGGGGGGTCAACCATAAGGCACTTTTCAACAGGGGCGGCCTTGAAGCCCAAAACTTAATCATTTCGTCAATTTTAGGTAGAGCTCAAACTCACTTTCACTGCATGCAAGAGGTCATGTGCGATCTTAGACTGGTAATCACTGACGATGTAAAAATTAAAAATAATAATAAATTCATTAAATAAAATAATTAATAAAATTGATGTGTTTTTTAAAATTAACCAAATTCATACAAAGGGAGGGTGGAATTAACTGTTTAGAAATAAAAGGTTATGTTTTCATTTAAACGTTGAAATTTTAATATAAAAAAGTAATAAAATGTATACAAAAATAAATTTCATACATGAGGTAAATAAACAAAAGTACCTTTTTTAGTACATTTTGGTATGAAATAGAAGGAATTTAGACAAAAATTATTTTCTTGTAAAATCAAGCTTTTGACATACTTTAACATAAAAATTCAAATCACAAACCGCATTTCATATCTATTCATGCTTAAAATTTAATTTAATAAGAAAACAAATGTGTTAATAGAATTTCTACTTGGAATGTACTGCTCAAATAGTAAAATAGGAACCTATTCCTCAACAACAACTAGAAAAATCCATTAATAATTCATTATTTCTTTAGGGCAACTCAAAAATGAATTAAAATAACGTACATTAAAAACATGTAATAAAAAATCGTTTTGGTGTTTCCTAATATTGTTATTTGTATACCAATTGAAAACTAATAATATTGGCTCGTTTCTATTTTATTTTTATTTTGTCTCCGTCCTCTATTTGATGTCATATAATGGGGTTGCCGCAACATTCAACCAAACGGATGCAATGGCGTACTTCTGAAACAAAATTTCATACGGTATCTACACAATAATAACTCAAACACCAAATTAATTTCTGCGTGAGTGGTGAGCCCTACACGATAAAAAAAAAATGTAAAATTTTACACGAACGTATGTGGCAGCACAATCTCCACACATGTTCGTATATTTTATCATGTACATGTGTACGTGTACTTTTACTGTTTGTCCCATGTATATTTACAAATACAATGCCAGTGTAATTTTACTATACTTGTTATTCTTTTTACTAATAAATATGTTTAATCAAAGTACTCTGTATGTGTCATTTTACTTTTTTTTTTACCAATATCAAGCCACATAATGTAAATTTACACAAACTTTGTTAGTGTAATTTTTATCATACCTGTCAAATTATTTTACTAATCGTCACATTAAATCGCATGTACTCTGTACATGTTGATTTACTGGGTACTTGCTGCTAATTTTCTACCACACATGGAAAATTAGCACAATCATTGTTATGGTAATTTTACTACACCAGTTTGTTACTGTTTAATGTTCATTATACCCAATTAAATGTACACTGTAGGTGTATTGTTACCATACCAATCTGTAATTTTTTCTTATTATGATGTTAAATAACAAGCACTCCGTGCATGTAATTTTATAAGGTATATTATAGATTTCCCGCCACATAATGAAAATTTACACAAATGTCGCAATTGTAATTTCACCACTGTGTATGTGTATTTTCTCACTAACAAAAGGTAAAATCGCAGATTCACTGTAGTTGCCATTACAAAACCTTGGTAGTTTAAAATAGTAATAAAAAGTTATCTCCAAAACATGGATTTACTTCAGAATTCTATTATTTTTTGTTTTGTTTTTTTTTTTCTTTTGGCGAGCCCCCAAATCCTGCTACGCCAACGTGAGCACCTTCACAGTTCTGTGTGCCCTCCGGCATGCTTGTTAGTAGCTAAGACAGTTGGAGAAGGACGCGTTTCAGGGAAAGCCCTGCACGCCTTAGGTCGGGTTTAATTATCAAAATGGGCGCATGCATCGCGGCTAAAGCAGGGTTGTCTGGTGCTATGGCCTCAATTATAGCCATGGACACACTCCGAAAGAAGAAGGGCCTAGTAAGGGACATAGAAAACCAGGCAAAGCGGAGAGGGCATGGAGAAAACTATATGACAGTCGCGGAGGATAAATGTAATTACTTTATTGGATTAGGGCTGGAGAAAGTAGGTTGGTGTTAGTTTGCGAAGATAGACTTTGTGAATGTGATGCAGGATGAAATGAAATGAGGTCGTAGCTAGGTTCATAGCCAGGGTCGCGCTATGCGGCCCTGGTGGTGGGGGACAGAACTGAGCCACCCACCCGACAGATTCCAACCATCTCTCTGTAACACAGGAAAGAGTGTTAGCGTGTTACAGGCAATTACTAGAAACTTAAAACTAGGGGTAATATTTCTATCACTTTGTCTGCAACCTCGTGTGCAGCAGTGTGTGTGTGTGTGTGTGTCTATATATATATATATATATATATATATATATATATATATATATATATATATATATATATATATATATATATATATATAACCATTATTGAGAAATGTGAATAATCAAAAAGTGTAGGTTTTGCTTAATGGGGAACTGTCTTAAATCATTAACTCCAAGCACACATATACACAACAATCCACACATCCATGTGTGTGCGCACACACATATACACGCAGTATAACACACAAACATATCCACTCTCACTACTCATTTGCACATACCACACCAGGCAATTAAAAAAAACCATACTACCAAACTTTACAAGCAAAACTAAATACTTGACAACTATATCAACATATCATACAACACAAATGAACAAATCTCCAGCATTTTTCTTCCAATACACATTATCACACATTTTTCATTTTAAAGTATAATGATATACAAAAAGAAAAAAGCCTTACCAAGATTCCGTTTTTCTAATTTACTATAAAACATATTTTAAAACCAAATTAAGATCCAAATAAAACACTCATCGCACTCAAATCATGCTATCCCATACTACATATAGCAATCAAAACATACTTATTACATAAAAGCTCCACAATCAAAGATTGTTTGTTAAGATCTACTCTTTTCAACAGTTTTTCGATCCCTCTAGGATACTTAGTTCTTATCTGTGTAACAAGAATTGGCACAGTTAAAGCTTATCTCATCTCACAAGAAGATTAAGTGTTGTTTAAATGTAACTATATTTATCTACTTCGAAATGCGTCAAAATTCAAGCATACATACCGATTTAGCCAATATTTCAAACTAAACGCAGGCATGTACAGTTACACTAACATATTATTTATTTCAATTCCCAACAAAGTAAATGCACATATATGAATTACTATGTGCATAATTTCTTTAAAACCACTGATCTTAAACATAAAATATTATATAACTCATTAGAATTAATATTCTTTTTATCTATCATTAAGTTAAAGACATGGTAATTTAATATAGTGTAATAACACACATGCTAAGTACTCATTACGCAACAAACATCACCTTTACATAATGCGAGTCAATGTATTACCTAACACACCCTATCATAACTAAAGACATTGTAACCTTTTTAATTATTCTAGGAAGACTGTTTTGTGAACGGCTGAAAAATTCTTGCAAACTTCCAAAGAACCCCGAATTTATTTATTATCTATTCAGCTTAACATATTGAGAAACTTTAAAAAATTGTATCTTATAATGATAGATTAGGCTTAGATAGGGAAAGTTGAGCACACACGTTATAAATTATCAAGAGTAAAATATGTATATTCGCATCAGAAAAATACATTTTTAGCGAGAATATTTACATATAATTAGTACATACATTGCGATTCAAGAACCATAGAGGGTAGGTAGATATTTCTTTTAATCACGTATCAACTAAATTTACTAAAGTGTTGCCGTAATGAATATCCAACTGCAAGTAATATGGAAGTAACGAGATGAAACCAAATACCCATCGATCGAAAAAAAAAGAACAGGAAAGGAATACAACTATAGGTTTGAGAACATACTCATTGATTCATTGCAAGTCAAACACACTTTTTAGCACTAGTGTTTACATATTTCTCTCTAAGTATACATCTTAATATAACCAAAACTAACATCCGACTAATATATGTTTGATATTATGCATAACTTATATACATAACAGCTTGCAACACACTACACAACAAACACCAAAACAATATTCCTTTTAATTAACAATCTCACTCTTTGTTCAACTCCCATAGAGAATTCATCTCTCTATCTCTACGACAATCTATCACTGCTCATCGACATCATACACGCACAGAGAGAGAGCGAGAGAGAGAGAGAGAGAGAATAACACAAACTCACACACACAAAGAATCTCAAATATTCCAATTGACAAACCCACTCTACCCAAGACTTGCTCCTCGTGAACTAAATCAACCCAAAATAACCCAAAATGATCCAAAATAAACCAAAATTGACTAAAAATGACCATAATCTACTCCAAAACACACGCAAATCTTTAATATTCTTTCCATCAATCCTTACCAATCTTTCAATCAATAGTTACCTATCTTTAACAATCTTTCCATCAATCCTTGCCAATCTTTCAATCAATAGTTACCTATCTTTAACAATCTTTCCATCAATCTTTCCCTATGTTTATCAATCTTTAGCAATCTTTACTAATCTTTCCTTCAATCCTTACTAATATTTCCATCAATCCTTACCAATCTTTAGCAATCTTTCCATGTTTCCTTTCCCATCGTTTCCAATCTTTCTATCATTCCTTACAAATATTTAACAATTTGCAACAATCTTTACCAATCTTTACATCAATCCTTACCAATCTTTACGAATCTTTCAATAAATCTTTAGCAATATTTACCAATCCAAGGGTTTCTGGGATCTCTCTATCCATACATATAAGAAAAACATTTCACCTATTGTCTCCAAGAATTAATACATATCGGTAGGATGAATGTTTATGTAGGCATTCAACTATCCATACATTTGTGTATTGAAATTTTTATTATAATTTTCTTAACTTTTAAAAGCTATTGCTTATAGCAATACTTTAAAGTTGGAAGGGATAAATGAATAAAAACAATAGTCTTTCATAAACTTTATCTTCATTTTACACAATTATCAAAAAATATGTATTAATACTTACATACACTCAATCATATTCTCATTTCAACAAAAGTATTTATGCTTTGCTCTAAATTTATAGAACATTTCCTTCAGTAACCACTCAAGGCTTCCGTACTCGCATATACAACATTACAGTTTAACACAACACATGTATAGGTCTTATAACTAACGGCAAATGCACAGTTACTAACTTCGGGTTGTCTAACGCTAGACCTAATTGCAATTGTCTTGCTGCAATACTTGCATTCGCTTCCCGATGATCGACAAACAATATCATTACACTTCTTCTTATGTATATATATATCACCACGAGTAAACACAGTATCACACTTATAAGAGTGGAACAACTGGTATGCTGAACTGAACAAACAATGACTACATTCATGTCAATCTGCACGACAACTTATAGTAAAAGTATTTTCGACAACAAGATTATAGTTTCTGTATTGCTTTTAGAGACTCATCAGAAACCCATGCTGAAGGTGTTACAGAAGGTAAGTTTTCAACCATTGTTAACATCTTCTTATTACAAAAGCGTACACTATCCCTATATGATTCCACTCATAACGATCTGACTTCTATCACAACCGTCGAAGAAGTGAAAACATTCATACAAGACGCACGATTATATACTGTTTTAACAACAGAACAATTGTTTATGTGTCTCTCAAACGCAGTTAGAGAAAGAGACAAAATCTCCACTATCTTAATATATGTATCTAAAAATTATTTATCGGGTGTGGGACTCGAACCCACGCTCCCCTACAGGGAAGCAGGGCTTAAATTTAGCACTTCAAACAGCTCAACTTAACCGACATTTGCAGAAAATCTTTTATTATAGTTGTGATGGTACTGCTGTGCCATCGCGAGAATAGTACAATGCTTTACCACCCGCAGCGCCAATTAGTTTCGCTTCTCGCCGCTCAGTTCCGTTACCCTACTCTTTGGCTTTCCCCTCTCCCCTTCCCAACCCGGTGCATCACGTGATAAGCGTTGGAGGGGATCTTAAATCAGCTGGGTCGTAAGCTGCTAGCCATCTGGCACTCTACCTTTGGCTATTCCTTCGACACTACCTCGGCGACATCACTTCAACTTCATGTTCTGCTAGACCGCACAATCGACATCAGAATAATGCGATGGAGTGCAACTTAGTAACATAAAATGTCAAGGCAGCGCAGTGCCTCTATTATTTTAATTCAATCTGGTTCACGATCTTCTAGTCATTTTATAGTGTTGGGTATGCCAAGATGGAGAGTCTAGTGGTGAATTGTGGACGGCACGTGTTTTAATTGGGCTTGTTCATTGTACTCCTGTAGCTTTTGTGAATGGTAGTTGGGTGCACGATCGAGAAGATTATCCTCTTTATGGTTGCATCCTGAGCAGTTATTCTCTGCATTTAATCATGATTTGTATTTATTTGCCGTGCATACTTGGGAATGTCCCAATTGCGTAGTTTAGTTGCATGATCGCTGCCCCATTCGGCTTGCCCGAAAGTGATTTTGTGTGTCGCTTATCGACAACTTGTCAAGCATGCGTGAGTAGAGAAATGCTCTTAAAGATTTTAAATGTTTTGCTATAATTTAACATTCGGGTGCGTTGTTAGGCCCACCAATATACCGGTTGCCACCTGAGTGGAGTTCGGGTACTTTATTAATATTTTATTTCAGTCTTTTAGAGTGCATATTTTAAGAGTAGCGCCCTGTAATGGGCCCTTTAGGTCGCGTTGCGCTCGTTGGGGTTTTTTAATACTACTCTTTATTAATTATGTAATTTTGAAATATAAATTTAATGGTTTGCATTTTAAGACTATTTGTGATGTATCTAACTGGCGTTGGACACTTTCGTCAACTGTTATTGGCGTGTTGAAAATTAATCAAGTTAAATCTGAAATCAGAAGGTAATTTGATAATTGGTATTGCGCTCAGATGAGGTCAAATTATTTATGATTAAAACTGCCCAAAGGTGACTTTGAATTATGATCGTAGCAAAGGGCCTTAAAAACTAGCATGATTTGTGTGTAGCTAAACACATGTTTGTAACATGATTAATTGTTCTCGATTAATTAATGGCAGTGGACGTATTGTTCTACATATGGAATGTATTGTCACGTAAGCTCTTGCAAACGTGTTTTAATTATGAGGCATTTCACGTCGTACGCGTTCAACTTGGTGCCAGTGTATTTAGAATTGCGTCAAAGTAATATTTTCGACTGGAGTTAAGATTGAATCGAAAATCAGTATTAATGATTATGTTACTATCCAGTGCACATTGTTAAGACTCGTATGAAAGTCGTTCCTTGCTAGTCATTGAGTGTTACTGAATTCTTAATGCTAGCCACTGGGCATATGAATATATTATGTGACGGCTATCCCTGCACATCTAACGAAAGTTAAAACCGACAGTTCCATATGAAGTTGAGAAAATGTTGGCCGTTTGGGACGGCTTACCTTCGCTGCGACGGGGGTGTGTTTGACGAGCTCCACGCCTCACGTCCGCTGGGCGGGCCTGCTTCTCTGCAGGTATGGGCGCCGCCCACAAAATCTATGTCTGCTTTCCCCTCCCTCGTACGTCACCTTGACCACGTAACGCCAGCCAGCCACTCACGCACCCCCAGGGTGTCCTTCCAGGACTTCAGATATCGACGGAGTGAAGATAATTTTGTAATGTTCTGGATGATTTCAAATAAAATATAAATACAGGTGTCTCGCCTATATTCGGGGAGACGGCACAGGGTTTTCAGTTGGGCAGGAACTGCTGTTCCCCCGTCAACATTTTTAAGGGGGGAGGGGAGGCGCTTGCTGCCATTTTAGTTAATTATGGTTTAAAGCAAAATAATTAGATGTAACCTGCATATAGCTGGAAAGAGACGTAATCTTTTACAGATGTAAATTTTGGGGGAAGCTTTAAACAGAATTATTTTGATACCTTTTTTATACTAAATGTAATCAGTGGGAGAAGTATATTTTTATATAACGTTTATTGATTGTAAAATTTTGGGGAAAAACTATGTAAATGGTTATATTTTGATATAAAAACTCATGCAACGAATAATTTTTAAACCTTTTCACTGGAACCAACCCAGATCCTTTTTTTGACATCATTGGGGGGCTCTCACCTGTTTTCTAACTTAAAACACCTGCATTTAGGAAGAAGTTGAGACAAGGACCTCGTCCTGTGTGTGTTGGCAAACACCGTCACATACAGGATAAAGAAATCTGCGCCACTCTGTTTCCTTTTTTCGGAGAATTGAAAAAGGAAAATCAAGTTTAGGATTTTGTAAAGTTACGAAATAGTACAAACCCCCTTGGGTTTGTTCCAGTGGTCGTGAGAGTGACTTTTATTAGTAGTGGTGCATCAACTCATCCACAAAATGACTTCTACAGGTATCCGTACATCGTGGATCCAGCGCCTCACGAAAGACGCCCTCCAGAACAATTTGGACGACGCAGGTGTGTCGCTCAATGTGGAGACGACGGAATAGATACCCTCCGACAGCATATGAGCGAGCTGGTGAGGAAAGACGACGTAGCTACTCAACAAGCGGGTGAGTCTGATTCAGTTAGAGTCTTTAGAAATCTCAAACATTTACCACCTCACTTGGTATAAAACATACAGGTAGTTCACCGACTGAATTTAGAGTCAGTTTAAATCTTTTGGTGCAAATTGGCTAGAATCGCATCTTTACATATTTTGAAATCGTGCTTTTGTATGCCGCTATAATGTTCAAAGTGCCAGAGCCTTTGCAAAATGTAGTGGGGCAGGCGATCAATGAACGTATTCCAACGTAGTCAGGCAATGTTGAGACAGAAGGGTTCTTCAGTAGCTATCGCGCACCAACGTATGAAAATATTGGAAAGATTTCAAAGTCCCAATGAGTTAATGCAGAAGTTTGTCAGTGAAACTGTTAGACGGGTAGAAGTGTCAGGTTTGCCGTGTGCGGAAGCGGATTTGGTGGAAATGCTGTTTTCTAATCTGTTGCCGGAAGATAGTAAATATTTTACATTTGCTTCAAAGCCAAAAACGTTAAATGAATTATTATTTTTAGTAATTCAAGTGGAATTAACGATTGGTGATTGTAAGCAAAGAGAGCCTCGAGTAGTAACATCTAAACGGCAATGCCAAACCTGTTCTCGTACAAATCATCCGACGGCTAAATGCTTTCATAAAGCGCAAAAAGGCGAAGGGAATTCCATACAGGAAAAGTGAAAACAAAAATGTCAAATTTGTTTTAGGAATAATCATCCGACGGAAAAATGTTTCTTTAAGAAATCGGGTAGCGACGGGAAAGAAAACCTGCTTGAAAACGGGGGCCAGTCAGGCGTAAAAATAAATTCAGAAATTGTTGCTAAGTCTGAAGGTCGTAAAACCGTAAAAGATATTATTTGTTTCAGATGCGGTAATCCTGGGCATTTTAAATTTAATTGTCCGTTAAAGGGAAGACCTGCAGGAATAGGCGCCGTCACAAACACAAATCTATGTAACAAAAATGGTATACTGTACGTGCAGCTTGTGATAGCAAACTTAACGATGTCAGGCTTGGTTGACTCAAGTGCTTCAGCGACACTCATAAGGCAAGAGACCTAGAATAAAATCAAGCGGGACGCGCCATTTGGAACTGTGCAGTTAAAACGGGACGAGTCAGTGGTATATTCCCTAGCCGACGGAGAGTTAATAAAGTCAAACATAATAGCGGTGATGAAAGTGAAAATAGAAATTTTTTCTTGGAAAGTAGCGTTCCGTGTTTTTGAGCATCTGTCACATGATGTGATTTTAGGTATCGATTTCTTGGGTAGTACGCGCACATGCGTTGACGTAGAAAAGAAGGAATTGCGGTTTAGTTTTTCTCCCAAAACGGTAGTAAATTTGCAAGTAAAACCTTCTCATTTCCATAA